>JAUMJL010000346.1:600000-1122500 GCA_033558185.1 Dromococcyx pavoninus | reverse complement strand
CGGCCCCTGCAAACTCCCCCGCTGTTAATTAGGGAGAGGGGGGTGATGAGCCTACAATCCCCAGCACGGTTCCCTGCGGGGCGGCCGCGCAGCCCCCGCGCAGCAGCAAGGCTGATCGGGGGGGGGGCTGGGAGGGGGAACCCACCGCCAGGTATTGTTTTGCAAACAGAGGGGGTAATATATGACAGCGCAGACATAACAAGCCGTCTGTGGCCAAGAGTGTTTGTTGTTGCAGCGTGCCATATAACTTCTGGTGATTGTTACTTTTCCTCTGATGAAACCACGTATTTATCAGTGATTTATTTTTTATTTTGTAGCACAAACAGAAATCCATAAACTGTCGGTTCAGCGCCATTGACTCTTTGATCAGTTACTGGGCTATTTTTTTTTCTCCCGTCAGTGAGGAGAGATTAAAAGCTTTTATTTTCAGCACTCTTTCTGCTGCAAAAGGTGCGGAGCCTATATGAACAATAAAAGTGTACTTAAAATGTATCCTCTTTGCTCCTTTATTCACCAGTAATGAAACTTATAGTCGCCTATGTAAGCCTCTTAATTAGACTACTACAGCGATTTCCGAAAGCATTTAGCTGCTATATACAAAGGAAATAAACCCACGTTGTCAACTCGAGAGCGCTCCAGAGTTTAAAGGGGCTCCTCTGTAACCTATTGAAATAAATATTGAAGGGTACAATGCCTCCGTCTTTGTCAGAGTAATTGTACTTCGCCTGTCAACTCTGCTTTTCTCCGGGAGGAAATCAGCTGTTTTACTACTGGAGGCATTTAGATCCAACCCGGTCTTAGTCGAGAGCAGCAGAAAGTTTGAGTAGGATGGGAGCGGGGAGCGCAGCCGTGGCCGCCGGCTCCCCTCCGCTCCCGGCTCCCATCTCGGCCCGGGGGGAAATCCCTGCTCCTTGTTCCGGGACTGCAAAGTTAGCAACAATAATACATACGGGCTGGCTTGCCTCGGCCGGCAGTGCAGAGCACGCCGGGGGTGTCAAAACCCTGCACATTGGTGGAGTGGTTTTAATTGCCACCCTTGGTATCCGATTTCCAGAACACTGTAAATTATTCCCCATTCTCACCTTCCTCTTGCACCCCCCCCCTCCCCCCAAAAAAGAAATATCTCCGGAGGAAAAGAGAAAAAAAAATTGATTAAATCCAAAGCCAGTAAGTAGCTTTCTGTCTTTAATTGCTCTGTTGCAGTGCTGATAACACGTAGTTATCATCGGAAAAGTTGACCAAGACAGGTTAAATAATTTAATAAGTAACTGCTTGTAATTATGTTATTTACAAGGTATGACAGAGGTTTGAGGAAGAAACAGAAGCTGATCTCAGGGAAACGGACGGGTTTGGGTGACCCCTGGAGCATGGAGTTTGAATTATGGAGATGGAGGGCTGAGAGGTGAATATGGACTAGAAGAGAACAAGATGACTTTTCACCTCAGCACATTTAACTTTTAAATCCAAATAAACGTCTCGCGTTACCATATACCGCATTATAAAAGAAAAGGACTAATCACGGCCAGTTTCGCAGTGCCTGAGGAAGAAGGGTGCTCTGTTCTCACTGAGGAACCATTTCGTCCAAAAAGTTACAAAAGGCGGAAAGGGCATTTAAAAATAAATCTGGGCAACTCGATGAGTTTTTTCCTTTCCTCTCTCCCTTGCTAAATTAATTATATCAAACATCTGTTCACATGACGTTGTACTGAATGACACACACACTATTTAACGATGCCAGCGCTTTCTCGAACAGCAACAACACACCTTTTTCGCTTTTTTAAATATCCTCTAGTAATAGGTATCTGAATTACCCGCTCAGGTAAATTAAAAGGAGGTGCGGTCTATCAGTGTAACGTGCTCCCGGCCCCCAAGCAAGGACAAAATACGAAATTAACAACTTGCGTGTTGAGGAAAGAGTAAACTTTCTCACCTGTTTTGTCATTGAGTCTATTAGACGAACGTACAAGTCCTGTTCTGTCCTAACTCCTGGGGAGGGAAAGCAGAGACAAATTCCTATTAGGATTTCAACAGCGAGCCACCCAAATTACATAATGAATGCATGAGGTCAGGCAATTTAACTGCAACGGACAGGGATCGGCACTCGCGCCAGGCTTAAAAATAAAAATAGTATTTAAAAAAAAAACAGAAATCCTCTAGTGACAGAGTCCTCGTCCACTCCCGAGCCTGGCCGTGCCCCCCCGGCCGGGATGGCTGCCCGGTTTTGAGGGAAACCCGCGACCTCGGCAGTGTTTCGGGCGCTGGGACCGGCAAAGACCGCATCCTCCCCCATGTGGGGAACCCGCTCTAACCGGGCCGGGGTTCCCCTCCACCTGCTCCCTGCGCTCACTTCATCCCAATAAACACCATTAATTCGCAAAAGTGGAGGGAAAAAAAAAGTCACTTAAAAGTGATGTTCTGCTGGCGCAGCTATCGATCCCCCCCCCTTTTTTTTTACTTTCCACTTCAAGACCAACCGGTTAATCATGTGAAGTACCATTGACTTATTGATCGTTTATGTTTTGTTTTCCTTATATGCCAAGGAAAGAGCCGTGTTTACATGCGTGTAATTTTAATCTCAAAATCTTTATCTCCTCTTCCAAAAGGCCTTGAAAAAGAAAGTAAGATTTTCTGCGGCACACAGACGTTCAAAAATGAGGTAATGACAACTTACCATTGCTATACAATAACTGAAGTTTATAATGAATCCCATTGTTAGTTTTTTCATTGTTTGGCTCCTGCAAGTAACGATAAATAATTATATTTAGCATGAAAAATATCTCCCTCCTCCTGACGCACATTTTTCTCGTCTCTGAAGCGGCTCGGAATTAACAGTTTGCAGAAATTCAGCCCACTTTGTGGAGCGCTGATGATGTCATTTTCTCGGTGCAAATATGTCATGTTTAGCTGTTTTCCCTGCGTTAAAATAAGCCGGGGGCGCGGTAGTAAGTTTCAAGACCCGGGATCTATTCGGAGCGGCCGTAATAACGGGGGGAACCCGCACGTGGTCCGAGCGCCTCTGGAGTACCGTTACGCTAGAAATTATCTTGGATCAATTAAATCACGCTTAAACTTTTTTTTTTTAAAAAAAAAAAAAAGATAACAGGCAGACTTACTTTCTCTTTCTCCACAAAGTCCACAAAAGCTGTTCTTTCAATCTCCACTGGCTGCCCCTGCCTGTCGTACAGAGCTAAGACGAAGTGGAAAAAATTGGATTTTCTGAGATTGGAAGGCGGCTGTTTCTCGAAATGTGCCCGAGCCAGCCCCACGCCGCTGCGGGAGAAAACAAGACAAGGCGTGGGTGAGAGCGGCGGGAAGGGGCGCGCAGGCACCGCGGCCGCGGGGGGATGCGCGGAGCGCGGAGGCTGTAACTGATACGGGGCGGGCGGGGTGGGGGGGGGGTTGGATTTACGGCCGGAATGAGAAATACAGGAGGAGAAAACCGCCAGGAGAGGATTTGGCAGACGTACCTTTGGGCGGCCGTGTTAGCATCCACTACCCCAGCAGTATGCATCCACGAGCGGACGGGATTCATCCCACTGCCCAGCGGTTCTTCTTTCATGGTCGTCCCACCTCTTGGTATATTTTCCTGAATCCCAAACATTAAAACAATTTTGGGCAAAACCAGCTCCTAACCAAAAGGGGTTAAAATTGAGGGAAATGTCAGATACAGGGTGGGTTGGTTGTTGCTTGATTTTCTCTCTCTCTCTCTCTCTCTCTCTCCTTGGCGACTGGAATATAAGAGATGACTTTACTCCCTGTGATCAGTAGGAGAAAAGCCCAGTTCAAGTCTTGCTTCCTTCTTCAATCTGTCCTGTATTGGCACGACATAAACAATTTACTGAGTACTTCTGTGCAGCGAGTTGGATGGCGTTCCAGTTTGGTGGTTTAAAAAAAAAAATTAGGAAGAAAAAATAACGAAGGAAAAAAGTGTAACTGCAGCTGGCGACACTGCGAGGTTGCTTTTTTTTGGGGGGGGGGGGGGGAGGGAGAGGGGGGTAAAAGAATAAATATTTTTGTTGTTGTTTGCAGACGCGCTCAACGTGGTGTCATCCTAGTAAAACCGGCTCGGAAAAAAAAAAAAAAGCTTCAGGACACTGCTGAATCGACCACTTTCTGGCAAGGCTCTCCTGCTCCAAAAGACAAATAAACGGGGAGGGAAAAAAAAAAAAATTACTGATTACCGCGGAGGTGTTCCCGGGCACACGGGAGAACGGGGCGCGGGCCCGTGGCGTCTCACGGAATGGACGGAGGCGCGCAGAGCCCGGCCCTCCCTCCCCGAGGAGCGCGCCCTTCCCCGGGAGCCGGGCCCCCGCCACCGCGGGAGAGGTTTCGTCACTCATGGCGTAGGCCGTGGGCGGGGTTAGCGCCATATATGGAGCGTGGGGTTCAGTCGCTGCCGCGCTGCTGCTCGGCCCCGGTTTCCCCACACACACCCACCGCCCCGACGGGGCGAGGGGGGAGGGAAGGGAAGGGAAGGGCAGGGCGGAAACGGGCTGAGCGGGAGCGCAGCTTCCATATCCCAAATATCAAAGTATCTTCAGTATCTTCCAGGAACCACTTCGGAGCCACTAGCGACAACTCCTCCCCCCTGCCCACAGACACTTCGTGGGCCGCAGCAGAGCTGAGACCCTCGTGGAGGGTCTTGGGGTAGAGGAGGAGAGGTTGGGGATGGACAAAGGGTGGCCCCCTCTATATATCTATAAATACACATAATATATCTATTTGTATATTTGAAGCCTTCATACACACAGACGAGTATATCCATAGCTAACTATCCACCTCATCCATATATATATATTTATTTCCACCTTGTCCATATATATATATATACACACACCTCGACACATGAGCTTTTTTCCTCCCAGTGTGGGTTAGGACTTCCTTTTTTTATTATTATTTTTTTGAGGGGGGAATTGCCAAGGTCTGTGCTTTAATATTTTTAATTAATCGGTGGAAATCGAAGTCCGATTTGTGTTATCAGGAGACCCCCCCCGATCCTTTCTCCAAGGGGTGAGGAGGAAGAAAAAAAAAAAGGATGTGTTAGAAAGCAATCTATTTTGCTGGTGTTGGGGGTTAATGACTATTGCCAAAGATAAGTGAATTATCAAAGCTGTTGCTCTACCCGATCTCAAAATCCATTACATTGCTGGCCGTCTAATTAAATACGTAAGTATAATAAAATCATATTTTATGACTATTTGAGGGTAATGAGATTAGTCTTTAGAAGCGATCGCCACATATTAAAGATGCCACTGTCTATAGAATGTTAATAACCTTAAATCAAAGTGTATGGAAACTATTCATGATAAATTAAAAGAAAATTCCTGTATTCATAATCAGCCCGGAGCTTTTGAGGTACGGAAGAGCAGATTACAAAACCAAACATTTTTTTTTTCAAATCGCGGAGGGACGAGCAAACCAAAGTTCCTAAACAATGCGGTGCTCGGGGTGGAAATGGCATTTGAGGGCACGGACACATTTCAGGACCTCGGGCAGGCGCCGGGGGCTACCCGTCCCCCCGCACGCAAAATCCGCTCGCCTAAAAATAAGGTAAAAAAATGTCCAGCAACGCTCTAATTGTAACATATTTCCTAAAATGCACAGAACAATGCCGAAGTTGGTTCTCCTCTCTGCTAAAGAAAGCATAATGCTTAAAATCATTTACAGTATCTTTAATTCAGATTACACGCGCCAAGGCGATTTAAATCTGATTACCAAATTAGAAGGTTTTAAAACAAATCCTTTTAAATCTGATACTGTTGACTAAGGAGGGGGGAAAAAAAGTTCCATAAGCCCATCACATAAGGTAACGATCCTGCCCCAGAAAGAAAGGGAGTTTTAAACCTTTTTGACAACAAATGCAGCTGCCCCACTATTTTGGACGATATTAAGCGAAAATGAATGCAAATCTGTGTTCAGAAGCCATCTGGCCAGAAATGGGGGAATCAGCTGCTCTTCACAACAGGCTCTGAGGCTGAATCTATTTCAGCTCATTTTCTAGATCATCTGGTCCTGCACCCAAAGCGTGGAAAATACGGTCTTTATCATTCACCAACTTTATCTTTCTTTTTTTTTGTGTGTGTCACTCTTCTACTGCCTGTGAGCTGCCGGCCTGCGGGAGCGCACCCAGGATGCTCCCGGCCAGCATCCTGCTGGCTGAGCTCTCCGCGGCCCGGCGGGGGGACCAGCGGCCCGGGGCGGCTCTCGGGGAAGCGGCAGGGCCCGGGAGAGCCTCCCGCTGCACCTTGCACGGGAGAACCGGCCGAGGGCAGGGGGTTGTGCGCGGCTGTCGGGGGCGGCCCGAACCCTCCCGGCTCCTCTGCCCTCCTCCTCCTCCTCTTCCAAGTCTCCCTTTTGTGTGAATTTACGGGGTGAGGCTTCAGTGATCTCCCCTACCCCCCCCCCCCCCCGCAAATTTGCATTTAAATAGCGACATCAAGCGATTCGCGTGCCACACACCAGTGGGCTCCCAGATGTCACGCCGGAGCCGGTCAGATGGCCGCAGCCCAGCTGTCCCGTCCCCCCCGCCCCCCCCCCGCACCCTGCTCTGCGGCCCCCGGGCCCGGGCCGCCCCGGCTCGGGCGGGGGGGAACCTCGGCGGCCGCGATAAATCACGCCTCGCAGCCCGTCCTCCTTCCTTCCCCCCTCTCGCCCCGCATAATAACACATAATCACACGCTGTACGTGGATCGCGCAGATTAAAATTGATAGCCTCATTCCTACAGCCATTATAGGATTCTCCTAAACTTTATTATTTTATTTGGGTTTTTTTTTTTTCCTCGGGACAATCCCCTCGGGACTCTTATCTTAATCATTTCACTCCCCCCCCCCCCCCATTTCTATTTCAAATCACGGGAGTCTAAGGTCGGGTTTGACTTTCCCGTGGGCCGGCGGCCGCGCTGCCCCGCTCCGCAGCAGTTCCCAACACACCAACTTTCACAGTGGGAAGTTCCACCGGGATAAGGCGAGAGGCAGTCCCCGGCCCTACCCTCCGCGCGCTCCCCGGGCTCCGCAAAGGTGCATATTTCAGTATTATTGTTTGAAGGCACCTTCACTACTAACGCCTTCGGTTATAGGAGGAGTAATTTACGCCCGGTTTAACCGAAACAAATCTCCGCTAACTCTGTTTTCCAGTGACGAATTTGTTATTTTCGGGCGTTTTCAAACAGAGCGGTGGATGCCCAGGTACTTTCGGGCCGCCGGCGGGTGCTTCATGGAGTCAATTAGCAGGGAGAGGTGGTAATTAGCGCGGGGGCGCACTGTTGGGGGATGCTCAGCCCGGCTCTTGCCCGGGGCACCCCGCAACCTGCGCCCATGGCCGCACAGAGGCCGGAGCGGAGCTGAGCCCACAGCTGGAGCCGGTGCTGCTGACGGCGTTTGGGATCCCACCGGAACCTTCACCCTACAGCGTGGGTCCCCAGAGCCCCGCAAAGTGTGCGGGAGGACTGGGACGGGCGGGCTGCTCCGGCTTCGCTCACCGGCATCAGCCGCCTTGCAGTTTTGATCTACCCTGTTTTTGGGCTGATTTAATACTTGAACACAAATTACTGAGCATCCCAAGACCGAGGAAAAGCCGGGTGGAAAACGAACGGGGATGGTGATGCGGTACAAACACTTGCATCTGTCCCGAGGAGCGACGCTGGGTGTGGGGATGCGTAGGGCTGATCCGCTCCGCGCAAACTACTGCGGGGGCGATGCAGGGCACCCTAACCCTGCTCGGGCCCTTCGGGCAGCGGCGTCGGGGCCCATCGGCGGGGCCGTGTGCACGTCTCCCGCGCCTTTGCGCACCCCTGCGCGGCCCGCGGCTAGGCTGCGTGGCGAGTAAAGAAACTCCTTGTGAGTGCAGGGCTGTTTTACTCAAACTGGCGCTTCGCCCTGCGCTCCTCCAGGTGCTCTTTCTCCAACCGGCGTCCCAATATTGTTAAATCAAGAATTAGTTCTTAAAAAACAAATTAAAAAAAAAAGGCTTAAACTTTCCCTCTGCCTCAGTGTCCAACCGGGTGTCCAACGAGAGGTTTTCCTCGGAAGGGAAAACTCCCCGCGGCTGCAGCGCGGCTGTCGGCTGTCCGACGGCGTGGCCGGGGCGCTGCCCTTCCAGGGTGCGGAGGATGCTATGAGGGGGATGATACAGCGGGATGCTGAGGGGAGGGATTTCCCACCTCCGTTTCCCTGCTCCTCGGGGTCAGAGGGGTGTTTTGGGGAGACACTACTCCCCGCCAGCACGGAGCTGTGAAGCCGTCAGACTTGCCCCCGCGGAGGGATGCGAGACAGGCGCGGGTTCGCAGCCGGGGCCGCGGGGAGTTGGCGGCCGGACAGGTCCCGTCGTGCGGGGAGAACAATATAAACTGACTCCAACTGAACAAACAAGGATCGATCAGATAATTTCAGATATTATAATTGGCTTTAATTAAACACACTTCGTTCTAATTAACTCTGAAATTTTAGCATGCTTTGGGACGTCGGTGTCTGATTTGATATTGTCAGTCCAGATGTCCTAATAAAATTCAATCCTCCACTCAAGACTTCAATATTCACTAAGAACAAAATGCAAATTAAATGTAAAACCTAAAGTATCGCCAAAGGTATAATCAAGAAAGGTGTCTCAAAACTTCTCACTTTTTATTACGCAGTAGTTAGAAAATGCAGATTACATCCTAACAAGACCTCTACTGAATAATATAAACCTTAACTCTTTCATGCTCAGGGCTCGCTCTTCCCGACGCTCTGCCCTGAAGGGATCCAGTAACATCCTAAGCCGACACAGAGCGAAATATCTGTGGTTCGAGGCCAGGGATGTACGAAAGGGGCGGGGGGAGCCCGCGGCAGACCGGCGGAACGTATTACTCCCCGCTGCCGCACTCGCGGAGCAAAACTTCCCGCTTTAACAAGTACTTTTCTCCCCGGGGCGGACAGCGGTAGGTGCCCCAGCCCGCCATCGGGATGCCCACCTCCCGCTGGAGGCAGCGGGCACAAAGCCGGGAGCAGCACCGGGACGGGCACCCTGCACCGGGGCTCAGGGCAGCGCAGCACTCGTCTTCCCCGGCAGGACACGGATGCCCTCGGGGACACACATAACGGGGGAAGGTCCTTATCCCCTCGGTCCGCCGCTTCCCTGCAAGCCACAGCGGTCTTTTAAATAATTAAAGTCCTAAGAGAAGGTCGGTGATGCTCGGAGTCGCAACTCCCGGACAGCCGAACGCCCGGGGGTGCATTTACCGGGGCAGCCCCGAGCTGCTGCTCCCCGTTCAAAGAGCGAGGGAGAAAGAGCTAAAAAAGACCAGCTATTCCCACATTAAACATTTGTATATTTTCCATCCTAATGGAGTCACTTAAAGATGTTGCTAATTTAACTTTTTAAAAAGGCCACAGCGTGGTGATTTGCATTTTCTTTAGGATATTGAAATGAAGAGGGAAGCGTCGGGCGGTGAGGCAGCCCAGAGCATAGCTGGGGGCCATGCAGAAATAAAAACAGATAAAGAAAAGAAGAAAGAAAGAAACTGCCTTCTCTTCTAGACTATTAATAAGCAATTTGTCCCGCTGCAATTTACATTGCAAAGACAAACGTGTCGGGGCGCCCGGCTGCCGCCCAGCCCGGCCAAGGCCCCCTCCTCCTCCGCACCTCTCCGCGCTTCCCCGACACCTTCACCCCGCAAGAAAGCTGCTCCCACTTTTCCGCGGGGCCCAGGGAGAAGAAGGCACGCAAATCCCGCGGCCAGCGGGCAGCTCGAGCACTCCCTGCGCACCTGGGGCTTGCATTTTCCAATGGATTTCCCAGCTCTCGGTAAAGAAACGCGGCCCGGTTTGGGTAAAACAACAAGTGCTGACAGGCTCGACGTTTCTCCTCTAGCCGCAGAGAGGGAGTCCGCGGCTCTAGCGTGGGGACGGTGTGCCATCTACAGGACACTGCGCGGGCAGCCGCGCAGCACTCCCCCGCTGCCCCCCCGCCCCTTGCCATATTTTGGGGTAGGAAGCATCGATTATTTGTTATTCGAACTTTTTAAACAGCGGATTAAAACTTCGCGGATGATAAAGGCTACGGCTTTACCTCGCGATCTTTAGGCGCTGGGTGAAAAGATATGAAATGTAAAGACAACGCAGTTTGATTTGTTAGTCTAACTCCGCGATTTGAGAGTTGATGTCCCCAAAGACCAGGCTAGCTTTTCCCCCTTTATTTATTTTTATTAAAACATCAATCTACTCTGGAGCTGGGTGAACTCAGTTTCACCTAGAGAACATAAAATTCTCCATACCAAGGAAATAAGCACCTTTCATAAATCAACAGTATTCCTGACAGATCGATCAATTTTTGGTTGTTAATCCGAAAGGAGGAGTTTTAATTGCTTCCTGCCTTTTAGCCCGGGCACCTCAGTACGGCGGCTCCGGCAGCACCCGGCTCTCCGCTTTTGTGTTCGGGAGGGGAGGAAAAAAAAAGCCCCGGGCACCCCGCGTAGCGCTGTCCGAGCTCCTCCCGGCCCCTCCGGAACGCAGCATCCCTGCCGCGCAACCTGCGCGGAAGCGGCCGCCGGCGCAGTCACTGCGCGGCGGGACGCACAGTGGGTGCTCAAGGGGCGCGCAGAGATGCGCGCAGACGCGGCATGCGGCGGCCCCCGCGCACGCCCCGTCCCAGGTAAGCGGGCGCGCAGCCACCACGCAACCCTCCCGCGCAACCCTCCCGCGCCCCTTCTCCACCACCCCACCCCCCACCCCCACCCCGCGCAGAGGTGCGCAGCCAAGGACGCCGCAGGACGCGGGCGCTTACCTTTCGCGGCTTAATTAGTCAGGGAGAGGATTTCCTAGGGTAAGCCCCCACCCCACACGGAGAGCAGCGTTTATTGAGGAGGGGAACGGCGGGAGGAGTGTATGCGTGTGCTCTGCGCGCTTTAATACACTTACTTACCCACCGCAGCCTCGCCGAGGCTCTGTGGGGCACGGCGATGCGCGGAGCGCAGCAGTGCGCAAGCGTCCCGTTCTCCCCCCCCCGCGCTGCGCTGCGCGGGCAGGAGGCGGGGGGCGCCCGCGGGGGCGGAATCGAAGACGCTGACCCGGGGGGAGAGGGGGAGGCGCGCACTCAGACCCCATCCCGTCCTGTCCATGGGACCGGGACCCCCACTTCGCCTTCTACCCCTCGCCCCCGTCCCTCCAAGCAGCGCCCCCGACCCTCATAATTTCCAAGTTCGCCCTGGAATTGATAGATTCTCAGAGCAAAACGCTTTAGAAACGCAACAGTTTGTGTGAGATTATCCCCTCCTGACTTTCCGTCCTGCTTTCGCAGGAGAGGGAAATTGCTGGAGAGACGCTGGTCACATTCTTTAGAACTGTTTAACTGTTTTAATTCACCCACTCCAGACTGAATTGGTGTTTACAACTTGCACCTCTCCTGTTGTAGCGGTTGCGGTGTTGGCAGGTACAAGGTTTCAAGAACTTCGTAACTATATTAATCTTTGATTTTGAAACGGGTGTGGTTGTACTGGTGGTGCAGCATACACAGAATGCTACTGGCTAGAAAAGAAAACATTTTGTTTATTTCTGCTCTTCTCCTCCCTCTCCCAGTTTAGCACAGGAACTCTTGGAGTATTGGTTAATCTTCGAGGAGGGGATAGCTGCTGTGATATTTAGCAAGCTCTCTGCTACCGCTGATACTTTCTACTGATCCAGCATCTTTGTACATGATGCACAGTTATGAGATTCGAAGGTATTCAGAAAATAAGTAGCAGTTTCCAAGTCATGCAGATCCCTGCACTGAAGTAAGCACAGTTTAGGAATGGAGTTACATGTATAAAAAATAAACTTATCAGCATTGATCTTGGTTATAATTTCAATTAACATTCATTTCAGGTTTGTTGTGCCAGCAGATACTTTCTGGTTTGGTTTTGACTCGTACACAGTGATCACTTTTAGCAGCTGGAAAAGGAGAGAAGTTAGAGGTGACAAGGCAGGAGCCTGTCAGTGTTGGTTTGGAGGATGTTAGACCCATGTCTGGGATGGGTGTGGGGATTGCAGCTGTGACCAACACAACCCCTTGTGCCAGTGTCCATTGTGGAAGTTTCAACCTGTCCTTGACAGAGACCTCAGATTTTTTTTTTCTGCTGCATTTGCCCATAGCCAAGCTCAGCTCCTTCCTCAGTTTACTAACCAGTGTAAGCACTTGGGAAACAGCTGTCCAGATGTGCTGGATATGTTTAAAGTTGGGTTTAGACCTAAAAAAGACAACATAACTCTGGTCCTGCTCTTTGGTGTCCTGATGCACCCTCACTACAGGTGTAGTTAGTGGGGGTGCTTCGGCTTAGTGTTTCATGGCAGGTTTTTCATGTCCGGCCTCAGACTTGGGGAATGGACCCAGGATTTGATCATCCAGCAGGAATAACCCAATGGCGGCCTTAGGAAGTCCCACAGGGGGAACTGGAAGACCTGGGTCTTAATTGTTTCACAACATACTCACTGCATGGGTTGGTAAAATTCTAGGGGTTCATTCAAGGGACATTAATACATCTGGAAAACTGTGAAAAATACACACATTTTAAAAAATGTTCCTGATTGGAAATTTAAAAAGGTCTCTGAGGGCTTTGTGAAGACAGCATGGATGAAATCAGGAGGTAGAGACACAGGGAGAGATGGTTGTTGTGGGCCTGAGCCCTGCTGATTCTGCTCAACCCAACATCTTGATATAAACCAAGAAACATTCTGTTGAAAAATAGCAGTGAATTTGCTTTCATTATATAGTCACTATTCTTTGTATGAAGGCTGAACTAGTCTTATTAAGATAGATAGTTATGCACAAAGTATTTATAAAGCAGATTCCTTGACAGCTCCATGTCATTCCCAAGGCAGGCAGTCTGTCCGTGCAGACGATGTGGAGCTGGTATGTGCTCTCCCTCAAACCTTCACCTTCAAACCTCCGTAGAAAGCATCACCTTTTGTTATGGCCCACAGAAGAGCTGTGTGGTGCATAAGGCTTGAAAATTAATTGTGCCACTCTCCTTCTGTTGCGAGGAGCATTACCAATCCACTTTTTAAAATTTAAAAAGATCATATATTTTTCACATGCTCATTGTGCTCTCCAGAAAAGAAAGTTTGATTATGCTCCAGCCTTTTAAATCAACAGTGTGCATACAAACTAGTAGGTGACCGAATGGTGTCAGGTATTTAAAACACTGAAATCTTATTCCTCCTAGATGCTTTGGACCACCTGGATGTGAAGCAGCCCCTCCAGAGTCAGAGGGCTGCTCGCAGGCTAGCAGTGGTCCCTTTTATTTTGACACCGTTATGTTTTCTTGGCATCTTTCACTCCTAGATTAAATTACAGTGCTCTGGGACTGCTGTCTAACGGCAGCTACTTAAGTTATTAGAGTAGAACTGTGACAACATCTTGGTACTCCATACCTCTTTATTCTTAGCTCACTTTTTCGTGCACCACACTCTATCAGCAGTTTTCGTTCCTCCTTCTTTAATCTTACCTCCAGCCTTCAGTGTGTTCGAATGGCTCCTTTCAGCACTGAGGCAGTGAAACTCCCAACTCTGGCTCTGCAGGGATGCTACAGAAGTGAGCGGTGACGTTTCCCCATGGTATAAGCATGTTACCTTTGCAGTTTCACTCTTACATCAGCCTGGGGCACCTTGTCTGCTCCCAAATGAGGGTATTCCTCATGGCAGCACACATTTCCAGCTCTTTTTCAAGTGGACATGTTGCAACTATTTCTCAACATATATAAAATACACTATTAAACACTTGCAGCTCACTAAACCTGTCTTGTATGTGGGAGGCTAAACTCGGGCACCAAAGTTCCACTGTGCTACGTCAGCAATTAGATTTTCAGCAAAGTGACTGTGATTGCGAGTTTGTCGTCCTGATCCATATGCACCTACACTTCAGAGTAAGTCTCTTCCATGCAAAGACTCAATATGTCACCAGCGTAAGGATGCAAATACAAGGCATACCTTTGAGTGACTTTATGAAAACACTTTTCGGATATGACCCAACAGTCCTTTAT
Organism: Dromococcyx pavoninus; assembly: GCA_033558185.1. Lineage (NCBI taxonomy): Eukaryota > Metazoa > Chordata > Aves > Cuculiformes > Neomorphidae > Dromococcyx > Dromococcyx pavoninus. Next base: position 1,108,512 of record JAUMJL010000346.1, on the reverse strand, counting down.
ACAAGACCCCGTGCATTAATGAAGCCTTTAAAGGGAGATCGTTTTCAACTCATGAGTTATTATTAACGATGTTGTATAAAGACACTCTGGTTTTAGTAATCACAAAATCATTTTCCTTATGTGCTGAAATATCTCCCAGTTATTTTTTTTTCACGCAGAAAGGGAAGTAAGTACAGTATGGTGATAGAAAAGGTCATACTCTCCAAACCATAAAAAAACCTAATGTCATCTCCTCTAGCGCTAGAGGTTAAATACTTTAGTGGAAAGTGTCAGGGATGTAAGAGGACATTGACTGAAGCGGTGGCCCCTTCCTTAAGCAACTGTCTTTGAGCACTGCCGTGAATCCCCCAGCTCAGAGACCTCCTGGAAGAGGGGTCATGGGGTGGGAGGTCACCTATCGGATGGCCACTAGTTCAAGTGAAAATGTGGCAGCAGTACTCACCAGGGACCACACCATCCGAAATCACAGCAACTTCACCAACAGCAAGAGAGACCTGTCAGGCATGTGGAAGATGCAGCTGCTTCTCCCTCTGTATCAGGAATTCAAACAAAAACCAGGAGTGACAGGGAATGTTTGCCTCCAGGCCTGTTTTCTAGTGCAAAAATGTTGCAACCTGCTGATGGAGACAGGTGGAATGAGGGAGGAAAATGTGAACATTATAAAAAAATAAACAACAGCAAGGAGAATATTGAATTTAAATATTGCTAGCAGAGACCTCCACTGGCAGACTCTGCTGGAAATTATCTTAGACGGCACAATACAAAAATGCTTCCTTTTTAACAGGAAAATGATCTGATGATATGATGATCTATATGTGCATGGCAATGTACTCTTAGGGAGAGTAAGTTGGAGTTATCTACTTCAATTATGTGCACTTACTGTGTTCTTGCCCCAGCAAAGGATGCAAATAATAAATATAAAGATATTTTTTCCAAACCTGTATCTTAGTTGAGTAACTTAGCGCACATTCTGAGTTCTACATGAAGTATTCAAAGGAGAAGTTTCAAGGTAAATATATCGTGAATGTTTCTGAGTAAGGGTGTATACAGGATACTGTCTTGCAGCAAGGGATACCTTGCTATCCAACAGGATGCTGGCATGTGCCCAAGAGGGAGAACTGTTCTTGATCGCTTGTTGAGAGAAGAGAAACTAGAGTAGGTTTTTGGGATTCCTGAGCTACGAGGTTTAGACCTTACCTGTTTCCACCAAAAGTTAATATAGAAATTATGGGACTGGCAAAACCCCCCGTTTCTTCCCCATGCTCCTCTTCACCTTCTGTGTCCTGCAACCCAGTGATGGGCATCTTGACATTTAGAGATCTCATTGCTAAAGGAACATGCAAGGTTCAAATCCATGGCAGACCAGGAACTGCATTTTGCAGCCAGAAACTCAAAGCAGAAAGTGCACCCGTGCATGTCTTACTTTTCAAGTGGCTATTTGTTTCTGTTCAGATTACGTGTTCTTATAGCATAAATTCTGCAAATGGATAATATTCTTGTTTGAGCAGCTTTATGAAAAACTGACTTTGGATGAAAACAAATAGCAAATAAAGCAGGAAATGAGGAAATGAGATAAAAAATGATGCAGCCTTTTTTTTTCTTTTAAGGTAAAATGACTGGTCCCAAGGTGTCAACACCATGTGGGCCTGCCTAGATATGTTTTGAACTCACTAAATAAGAAATGTTAGTGTGGTTTTATTTGTCTTCTTTATTACATCTACATCTGCTTATCTCTGATGCATTAACAGCAACAGTTGTGTTTTGCTGTTTGAATTTACTTTGTAAGTAAAGATGTTCAATTTTTGTAAGGCACAAATATTTAACTGTTATTTTATTAATGTATATCATAGAAGATATAGGTAAGAACTTATTTATTGTTTATTTCTTTTATTTTACTGCAATATCTGGGAAATTTAGAGAGGAAGTAAGATATATGTTTTTCAAAATAACTCCATCACAACATCATTGATCTGAGAAAGCAAGAATCTGAGGGATAAATAAATTCGTTAGTGCACCTTGAATATTAGTAGCATCAAAAGATCTTTTCTACCTATAATTCTCCTTTCCAGTGCTCTGTTAAAAAGTAACACTGAAAATATATTTCCCTTGCTTCTTCTTTTTTAAGTGATAGATTTATCTCCTATTTTTTCTCTTGTTTCACAGTCTTTTATAGGACCCTTGGACAGTTTATAAATGCCAGTGACACCTGTAAAGTTCACCTGAAGCTGTTCAGCAACTTAAAACACGATGATGCAATCTATCTAGAACTCATAATGCACAAAAAAGGGAAAAATTGATTAGAGTCAATGAAGAACTCTTTTCTTCTGTCTTTATAATGTGAATGTAAACCTGTCAGGTTTTACAACTGCCCTCACATTGCTTCAGTTAAACTTATCTTTTGAGGGCGATGGTGCATTTATCTCCCAGGCTGGGGTCCTGCTGCTCTGGGTGCCTCTGCTGACCCCCACCTGTGATGAAGGGATGAGGCAGCATCAGCGTTGGCATCTGCATCACCATCAGCAGCAGCATCCTTTCCTGAGAAAGGCACTGGCAGCCCATATGTGGCTATGTAATGTTTTTAAATTTTGTTTAACTTGATAAATTCAAATTAGTGAAATAGTAATATAAATGGGCGAGGAAAAATAGCCCGTGCCAGGTTGCCTCAGCAGACTGAAGCCCACTGATTTAGGTGATCCAGGCACCGGGGCTGCAGTGGCTTCCTCTGAGACACTGCTCCACAGAACGTATTTCTCAAGATGATGGTTTTGTTTTGGTTTTATATTTAGCATCTTAAAACTTTCTTTGACAAGCTCAGATACTCAAAATAAAGGGATAAAACATATGACTTGCAAGATATTCTTTATCTGTCCTGTGGTATTTTTCCTTTAAAGCTTGTATTTTCAAACTAGCTGAAATATTCAGGAAGGCCTAGTAATTATATATTTATTTCAATTGAAAGCTGAGAAGCTTTTGTAATCAGATGGTTGCAGCATCTGTAAATCTGAGCAAAGTACTGAATCTTGTGCTAATCCTGCTATTCACAATTATGTCAAGTTTGATCATCTGAAAAAAGCCACCTTCTTACTTAGTATTTATCATCTTTCAGACAGTAGCAGACAGTGATCTTTTACTCCCTTATGCAACATTTCAGCAAGCGTTATATATTTCAGAGACATTTTCTTGTATGTATATGCTACGAATTGTATGCAATATTCCACAATGGTTCCACCAGTAGCGTACAGGGAAACATTATAGTATTAACCACCTCTCACCTCGCCCATTACCATGTTTCTTTTCCTAACATACTGCAGTATAAGAAGCATCTGATTTCCTGTTTAAGTGCCATATAATCACTTGTTACACATAACAGCACACTTCCTTTTAATGCTTAAATCCTGGGAGCTGTGATTTCCAGAGGCCTCATGACTGCTTCAGTGATCCTCTATGAATCGTTGAGCCCATCAGACCTGATCCCTGGAATAAAACAGCCTGCGGGGCTTCACTGAAGTCCTCTTTGAATATGGACACAACATATAAGATTGATTAAAAGAAAAATATGGGTAATAGAGAATGCACAACAACTCTTGGTAAGCTTTTTCCAGTGATTAATTACTCCTAATGTGATTTTCTCCTTATTTTCTACAGAAATGTACCAAACCTTCACTTTTAGGCTCTAAACCTTGCTCTACTGTCTGCCCCAGGCAGTAGGATTTTGCTGCTCAGTGAATTTGTCATGGCGTTTGGATCCAAGAACAAACCAGACAAACTGCCAAATGCCTGAGCATCCCAGGTGGTGGCTGAGTGCTGTTGAAGCTGTGGCGCAATAAAGTGGTTGTGACCGACACTTGTACCAGCTGATGGACGGACCAAATTTGAGTGTTTGACCTCTGTTCAGTCCAGAGCTCTGCCATATGGAGCTTCCTTGCTCATTAGCTGTCCCATTCGCTGCTTGCTATGAACTCCAATGGTGCCAGGCTGAGCATGGACAGATGAGGTCCCAGCTTGTAAGGCAGAATGGCACTAAAAGTGGTAATATTATTACTTTAAGATGACTTCACATCCATCCCGTCAGTGCCCTGAGCAGAAGGCTGGGATCCAAGACACCCGGTCTCCAGTGTCCCCTGTCCCAGGAATCATCAGCCCAGATGGACTTCACTGAGTGCATCCCCAGCCAGGGAGGGCTGTGGTGCTGATGCCCACAGCAAAACACAGCTTTCGGGTCACATCTTTCCCACCAGGCTGGAATTTGCTGTAGTGGGCATGGGGATGGGTCTATGGTCTACAGCAGCACGTTGCAAAGATGTTCTGGGAATCTTTGAAACTAGACATCAATTATGTGGTTGCATGGGATTGTGGACAATACAATATGGTGGCTGCAGCGGTTCCAGCCCATATTGCACTTCCATATCCACTTTGGTATTTCCCAGATAAAAGTGAACTTGTCTACCATGGTGGGTGAATTTGGTGTGCTGAGTGTGTTTTGGAGGAGCTGTGGCAGCTCAGCCACGTGTACACTGTGAGCTCTGGGGACGATGCTGTCGTTGCATGCTTGCAGATCGCCTATACTAACACAGCCACTGGAGCTAGAGTGTTTCCAGCAGCACTAGAGACAAGCTGTGTGGGTGTTTTTTGTTTGCAGAACTGTCATTTATCTGGGATTTTTAGAAGTGAGCTGGGTAAGTAATCCCATGTTGTCACTGGACGACATATTGTCTGTAGATTCAGTGAACTCCAGTGGTGTGAGGCTGGTCCTGGAGGAGCTCCTCAGCTGCCGCACTGAGCACTGCATTGAAGCATCATGCATAGGAGGAGTCAATGTCTCCCCAGCTCTGCAGGACTCATGGAACACCCCCAAAATTCATATGATCAGGTATGGAGGGTAGATCGGGTAAGAAATAATTGGGGTTTGGTTTTCTTCACTCCCTGGTGAGGCCAGGAAGAAGTGGCTGGGGCTACGTGGGCTGTGCCAGGTGTTGCTGTTTACTTCATTAGGAAGTGTTTGCTCAGGTGGGTATGATAATTCCAGCAAGGGTTTATTTGGTGGCTCCCACAGCCCCTAGACTCTTTGGGATTGCTCTGGTAGTGTTTTTTTCTTGTTGTTGGTCTTTCCATTGTACACAAGAGGACACGTATGAGTAGAAAAGGTTCTGTGTGTGAGTGATCCTATCCTGGTAGCATGAGTTTATTCCTTCTGGTGGGATGAGTGGGGATCTGTTGCATTCCTCATGGTATGTAAACTGGAAGCATTAGAGCACCAGCCTTGGATGTTTTAAGAGTGCTGTAACCTCTAAGCTTTGGGATAGTGCATGTGTGCAGGGTCTCAGATTTTTGGACTTTTTTTTTTTTGTGTGTGTGTATGGTGTTCAATGGTGTGATGGCTTTAATGTACTGGTCTTGTGATGAAATCCCCTCTCTGGAGCTGGTGCCAGCTCAGCCATTCCCCTACAAAGAGCAGCCTGAACCTTCGGGTGCTTCGGGTGGGGGGGCACCTTTTTTTTTTGGGAGCAGTGGGTGCCTCACCATGCACAGCATCTGTGGGTTCATGTAGCAGCTGAGGCAGACAGCTTGATGTGAGTGCCTGAAAGTAAGTAAGTATTGGAGTGTGAAAACCCTCTTGTCCAGCTCTACTATTATACAGTGAGACAATGTATAAACCTACGTTGTCTAGTCTGAGAAAAATAGCCCATGTGCATACAACTCTTCACTATCTTTTAATTAACTTCCTCCAAGTTACTGCTTTGAGGATGATACAAAGCTGGGAGGGGATTGCTAGAAACTCAAGTAAGGATTTCTGGGTGGCTGTTTCTGGCTGGTGCCATGTGATGCAGAGCAGACCTGCTGTCCACAACCAATGCTGCCAAAGTGGCCTTATAGGTAGGGGGCTGAAAAACTGCCTGTGCCTCTGCTTGTACCTGTTGCAGGAATTTTATGATTGCCTACATCCAGAGGTTAAATGTGCACTAATGCACACAAAGGCAAGTGGCCAGGGAAATTGGAAAGCAAATTGCTGTTCCTTCCTTCTTCTTCAGTGCAAAAAAGGGGAAGAAATTTTCTTAACAAGGCTTAATGTCAGAGCCCATGCCTGGAGCTGTGCTATGGGGAGAGCATCTCAAACACTTTGGAGATGACCATCTAAAGACAGTGCTCTTAATGGTTTTGTTCTAGTCTGTGTCCACAAATGTACCTGCTCATTATAGCTGGAATGCCTTTGGGATGTTATCTTAGGGATATAATTTCATGGTGATGAGGCCAGAGTCAAGAAATATCTTCTCTGGGCATTGCAAGAAAACCAAACTTCCCATTATGGGTCTTTTCTGGAAGAACTCAGGAGTGTAGATACACCAAGCCACTTTGAGTGACATCAGCCTGGGACACCACTGGTGTTTCAGCCTCCACCCACAGCCCTAGCCAAGCTTCCATGAGCAATCCCTGCCTGGAGGTCACTTGAGTGTGCTGGGACATAGAGAAAAGAACCTGCTTTTTGACTCACAATGGTTAGCAATATTAAAATAAAGTAAATAGCCACACTAAATGAAAGGAATTGATGGACAAATCAACAGCATTAACTTAAAAGTAACACTATAAATGTCACTAAATTAAAAATAAAATTTCCATGAAGCTCTTAAAATCAGGCAAATGTGAAAGCACGCTGAGTAAAGCTGCCTGTGAAAGGTAATCCTGTCCTGGAACATTTGAAAGACCCTGGAGAGAAGTGTCCATGTGTGTCCTCAGGCTACTGTTAATATGGGATGAGTCCTTCCCTGTCTGCTCCCTTTGCTGCAGGACCATGCTGCTGCTTAGCACTAGGTTTTCCCCACCAAGAGGGAGTAGCTCAGATTATTGATCATGTAAACCAGTTTTAAAAATTTTCTAATGCTTAAAAATATTTTGTATTGCAAACATTTATGGTGGGATCCATGCTGCATGGCACATAACTGTGAAGATGGTGTGTGACTGATTTGGGCAAGATGCAGGATTTATTGAAAAAATAATGAAAAGAACAAATAGGATACTTATTTTCTGCGGGGGGTGGAAGCTGGCCCTGGTACCCACTTGTGCCTCTGATATGTCTTTAACAAACATGTTGATGGCAATAGTCCTAAATTGACTTGGATGATGCCTAAAATGAACTGGATATTGCTGCAGAGACATTATCTGCACTTTATTAGATGCTCCACTTTATTTGATTTTGAAAAACAGGTTTTACTTGAATAGATCTTGCTGATCTGGATTGTTTGGTGCACTAATTGTAATCCTGTAGCCATAACTCTTTAAAATATCTCTACAGATGTACTAATAGATCCTGTTAGGGTAGTTAGAGTATGAAAACATTTGTCTTTAAAATACCATTCTATCTCTTCTTACTGAAGTGAAATGAACTTGGGTGATCTTATCAGGCTTTGCAGGCCCGCCATCTACTGGTTGTTTCTTTGTAAGGTGCTTTGTGAGACCTCATTGCTAAAACTCTTCAAAGAAAGTTTTGAACTTCTTTAGTTGAGCTGCTGGCTCCAGGGTTAGAAGTGCTGCCTGGGGCAGAGGCTGTAAGCCTGCATGTATGCCAGGCAGGGCTTGTTCCCAATATCAAAGGGTGCACCAGCAAGCCTTTACCTTATTTTTGTCCTGTCCAAACAATCATACAGCTGATGCGTTGCATTCATGGCACACACACAAGTGCCAGGGTTCTTCCAGCTGACCAGGAGAAAATCTTTGCTTTTGCATGGTTCTCCTTTTCTCCTCCTCCTTTCCCTTGCCCTGGCAATGCAGGAAACAGTTGTTCTATTGGACTATTTTTAAACCTGTGTAGACAGTGGGCTTAGTGAGCGCTCTCTGCTGAGCACGGCTGCCCTGTGTTCATGACCGGCCCCATAGGAAATGCAACAGTGACAGACAATACCCACACATAGTAGGTTGGAGACAAAGCTGTAGAGGTTATGTTTCCAGCTTGCAATCACTAGTTACTTGGCATGTAGTATGGCTAGTATTCCCCCTTTTCTCACTTTTATTACTGTTTATCCAGTGATTTGGAATGTCAGCCTTCACTGCACTGTTTTACAGGCGCAGCTGCACTAGGACTTGCTGAACTCGGTGGATGTTTTGCAAAAGCAAAGATCCCACCAGGTTGTGATCTGATTTATAGAATAAGTGTTTTAAGGCAGAGGAAACAGCACAAACAGCACTGTGCTCTGTGGTGAGCATCTGCAGGTGCACCATCCCCTCCTCCAGCATTTTCTTGAATGTACCCTCTGCTTTTACACGTTTCTGCTTAGTCCCAGGTGAGACATCGTGGTGCTTCATGGAAGAGCCAGCCCAGCCCACTGAAATCCTTGCTGAAGGAGGAAGCAATAATTCTTTATTTAAAAGAGATTATAGCTTACTGCTGTAAATTACCGTATTTCTTTATTTGATCATGTAGCTAACGGGTCTGTGAAGGTTTAATGACAACGGGAACCTTATGCTGCACCGCAGCTGCTCAGTAGGAGGCTGAGAGATACTTGGCATGGTGGCAGCAGTCACTGGCCCTGGAGCTGAGCAAGACTTATGCATGGTGTGGTGGGCTTGTATTGTGCACCTGTGAGTGTTGATGTGGGTGCAGGGTCGTTATGCTGAAATTAGTGTTTTATAGATAGGAAGTGGAGCTGGGTCTCTATGCAGTGGCCGGGGATGGTCTGATCCTGCAGCTGCTCCTCGGCTGCAGAACTTCTTGTTGGCTCTGCTTATTTTTCACTCTCTTCCTTCCGAAGACTACATATTCCTGTGTACTTTGTTTTCCTTCTTTCTGCTTAAGTAATAAATTATCAAGAAATAGCTGCCATAAGTGAATGCATTTTAATAGTGCTTTCTTCCAGCTGTAGGTGTTCATTAGACTTCTGGGCACTGAGGAGTTCACTGTGGTTCCCGTGCCTTTTTTCCCAGATATTATCTTGTGGGGAAAATTCCTGGGAGGTCAAGGATAGAGTATGCTTAAAGATGAGCAGTGTTTTGGCACCTTTCCTCTGGTCCTGGCACACATGGGAAAGCCTTTCCTGGGAATCATTGGATCCTGCAGTCCTGGAGTGCTCCCCCTTACCTGGCTTTTACTGAAACAACTACTTGCAACTGAGCAAAACCATGGTCCCACCGAAATCAATGCTATTGACTTCACAGCAACTGATGTACGAGTCCTGTTGCATAACAGCTCTCAACTTTTACACCGATATATGCAATGGAAAAAGTTTTTAGTGGTTACTGCAGTCAGAATTCCTGCCTGAGCCCACTTGTGTTTTACTGTACCAGATACATACCCAAATCAGAGTCAGCTGTTGAGCTGTGAATGTACATGGCAGAGCAGATCCAAACTGTTTAGGAGATTAAGCCCTTGTTTGTTAAGGCTGTAATTTCATGGACCTTATGGGTGAGAATGCTCAGCCTTGGGAATGGCAATGATGCCACCAGAACTTGGCCTCATATTTGAAGTAAAACATTGCCTGCAAAGTACTCTTAAATCATAAAGGTATCAACCTAAAGGTACCTTGCAAGGGGCTGTTGGCATCATCTTGAGCTGTAGCCTGCCCTGGTGCTGGGGGTATGTAGAGGCCTTGCAAGGGGGCTTCTCCTGTTGCTGCTCTTGCTCCCTTGGCTATCTCTGCTGGCAGATAACAGGGCTGATTTAGTCCTTACTGGCAGAAGTTTTGTGACCTGGGAAACATGCATCTACTCCTGTCTACCTGTTCTGTGCTCTTTCATAAGAAATTCGGTCTAGTAGGACAATGCAGAGCACTGTTGGTTAGTGAGGTTCTTTCTGAGTGAGCCAAAAAACCCCCATGACAAAATACTGATGGTCAGTTCAGAAAGTTTAGTAACTTTCAACTTCAAATGTTAAAATTTTCTGCACAATATGTTTTGAAAACTCTGCAGTCTGGAAAGGTGGGAGCTGGGGCATGTGGAGGGGGCCTGCCCTGGGGCACAGCCCAGCATTTCCAGCTGCGGTGGGGTGTCTGCAGATGTGTTCATTGTGGCTGTCTGGTTATTGCACCCATATTTTGTGATGCTTGCTTCTAGTAAATGTAAGTGCTCTGCTTGCTGTGCCTGGCTCTGTGGTGGGTCTGGCAGGCTCCCCGGGAAGGCTGTGGGTGTGGAGCGGGCTGTACCTGTGGGAACTGCCATCCCACTGGAGCTCCTGACCTCTCGCAGTGACTCCTGTAAACATCTGTCAATATTAGTCACATATTCTAGGTTTTTAATTGATCATGCTGCCTCCTTGTAGATGATGTTTTTTCCAGGGTTTTACCATAATAATGACTTCTAATGAAGCTGATTATGTCTCCCATAAGGAACATTAATAGATGAATGCATTGTTCTTAAGGTACATCTCTTTATCAAATGAGCTGTAATGAGCACAGCGCAGTGCTCCACGGAGCACGGGGTGCGTGGTGCTATATGCACACCATGTACCTCAGACATTTTTATCTTTTAACTTCTAGACTGGATTCATTCTGCAAGAGATGGGGAAGGATCCAAGTGTCTGAGGCGGCAGAGCTGAGCAGCGTCAGTGACCGCTGCCAGGTTTAGGGCACAAAACAAGCCTTTACAGTGCTGATACGCAGCTATTGCAGAGTTAGTTTGGGCTCAGTATTGAAGATCTTTCTTTCAAAAGAAGCATTGATGTGCTTCACTACTGCAAGGTGCAATTGAGACATCAAATGAGGCATATGCAACATGAAACACACAGTAGTTATTTCTACTTATTCTATAGGTCAAAAAAGGCACATGTATTGCATTCTTCTCAATTTTCTCTCCCCATGTGAATTACCAAATACTTTTCTTTTGCTCTAAAATCATATAATCTTCTGCGCAATGGCCTGTGCATGTTCAGGCTCTAAATCCTTATGAAGTTGGGTTAATTTTCCTGCTTCAATGTAGTGAGTGTTAACAAAGTATTCTATCTAAATAGTGCTATGAAATGCAAATTACCACTTCCGTAGTTTGCTTATTACAAACTCATTAAAATGCGTAACCCAAAAACTCTCTACTCTCATTATGGAGCTCTGTGCTATATCACTCCATACTATAAAGCAGCTGCATGTTGGCTCTTTGATATTGGAAACCCTATTGTCATTAACCTCATTATGACAATACTTCTTTATTATATTTGAAATGCATGCCTTTCAAGAAGGAGGCTATAAGGATGATAATATTTTTCTGGTTTGCATAATACAAAGTGAGGGAAAAATGGGCAGCAGGAGATGAGAAGACTTGGATTATTTATTAGCATCCCCAGGAACAACTGTAAGTTTAGATACCAGTAAATATTTGTGCCTTTGACAGTGATCACTTGGCGGATGGAAAAAGTAGCTCACATATAATATAGCTTTTACTCTTAAACCCTTCTGTTCCTCTGAATAAGTATCCTAGTACTTGTATAAGATCCAGGGTGTTTGCAGTGATATGTTGGGAAGTTTGAAGGCGCTGGTCCCAAATGGGTTACTCTCCCCTGAACTTATTCATGCTTGTTATACTCTCCATTCTCAAGAAACATCCCTTGAACTTGTCGAATTCCTCTAATGACGAAAGTTGTTCTTTTTTTTTGGTTTTTTTTTTTGTACTCTTCCTGGCTTTTTTATATTGACTTTGAGAGTGGAGGGAACCGGAGTTACTGGTGGTGCTCAATGGACAGATGTACCCTGGGTCTATATAACTGCAATGTTTTTTGTTTTCATTTCAGTTTCTTTCCTTTAAATCCTCTATGCTCCATTTGCTACTGAGCTGAATTCTTTGTGGAATTACAATTATTTTTTTGATAAGATAATGGGTCAAAACTCGTGGTTATAATATAAAGTTAGGACTGTTTTCCCCCCTTTTCTGCATAACTTGACATTTACTACAGTTTTTATTAGGCATTCATTCCGGTATTGTGAAATAACAACTGCGTTTCGTTTTGCAGCTTGGTAGGCTGACACAAATGGGTTTGTCTGGGACACCACTGGAATCTGACACCCCTGTATTGATGGCCCTTCCTACCATTACTCAGGTAGAAATTGCCCTTTCCATTGGCTTAGCTTAGCTCCCATCCAGCTGCTGGTGTGGGACCTTCCCAAGCACGTTTCTGGATTGGATTGTCCCTGTCTGCATGGGCAATCGTTCCTTCAGAAAACTGTAGGTGCTGTGTTATGACTTCATGCGATGCTGCAGGCTTCAGGATGAATGGCTGGAAATCCAGCTGGGATGTTGGTTGACAGCCAGCTGAATATGAGCCACTAGTGTGCCCAGGTGGCCAAGTGGGCTTGTATCAGAAATAGTGTGACCAACAACATGAGGGAAGGGATCATCCCCCCGCACTCAGTGCTGGTGAGGTGGTACCTTGAATCCTATGTTCAGTTTTAGGCCTCTCAGTACAAGAAAGAAAGACATTTTGATTCTGGAGAAGGGCAATGAAACTGGTGAAAGGGGTTGGAGCACAAGCATTACAAGAAGCAGCCAAAGGAACAGGGGCTGTTTAACCTGGAGAAAAGGAGGCTGAGGGGAAACCTCATTGCTCTCTGCAACTACTTGAAAGGAGGTTGTAGTGAGGTGGGTGTGGGTGATCTCTTCTCCCAAGTAACAAGTGATAAGGGGAGAGGAAATGGTCTCAAGTTGTGCCAGAGGAGATTTAGATTCGATATTAGGAAAAATTTCTTCACTGAAAGTGTTGTCAAGCACTGGAACAGGCTGCTCAGGGAAGTGCCATACCTGAAGGTATTTAAAAGATGTTTAGATATGGTGCTTAGGGACATAGTTTAGTGGTGGAGTTGGCTTTGTTAGGTTTACAGTTGGACTTGATGATCTTAAAGGTATTTTATAATATAAACAATTCTATGATTGCGCGTTCCTATTCATTTTGGGGCTTGGATTTTTGTTTCTGTCTCAGGCTAGTGTTAAGGGGCATGTACACATGGTGGTGATGGAGAAATCAGAAGAACTGGAATCCTGGTAGACCAACAGAACCAGCTCCTGTTCTCAAAACAAACTTTTGAGTATTTGCTTGCTTCCTTGCTGTTCTCACTAAACCTGTCTTCTGACTTGCACCCTGTATTTCAGACATTTTTCAATCTGGCACTTACTTGGCAAAATGGATATGAGTATAGCCCTCTGATGTTCTCATCGGTCCAGTCTTCCTCGCTATTGCTTCTTCTCTTGGATGCTATATTATCTGCTCTGGCACTTGATTTTCCATGTTGCTACAAATAGAAAAGTTCTCTGACCATGTTGTTTCTTGGAGAGTGTCTCTAGGTTTCTTCTCAACCCTTCCCAGCACTGGGTTGCTTGGAGGTGTACTGGAAGGGAGGTGGAAGGTGGTGGCACGAAGGTTGGGGTATACGGAGGAAAGCAGAAGTGTAGAAGTAGTAGGTGGTAGTGGTGTGCGTAGTGTTGAATCCCCTCTGTTCTGCCTTCCTAATCAGCTTCTATCAGAAGTTAAATATGACAAGTGACAAAATAACTTGTAGCAGGATTCAGAGGCAGGACCTTCTCTGGCATTGCACTGGACAGGTGGTTGCAGTGTTGAGCTTTCATGCTCTGGGCAGTAGCAAGGGCGACAAAACCCAACCAAAATCTCATCATGTACTTGCAGCTTGTACGTGTTGTGGGGAGAGCTTGTGCTGAAACTTTGGTAATGTTTTGTTTACACTGCATAAGTAATGCTTAATCTGCATGTCTGATTGGGAATACCTTTTTTTTCATCTGAGTGCACTCTATTTTGACTGGTGTATCTCTGGGGTGAATAACAAAGAGGATGCCAGTTGTCTGAAGGAGACGTGGTTTTCTGAATCACAAAAGAGCACACTTTATCAGAAAATCTAATAATGTGCAACACTTTTGTAAAATAAGCCCTGTGTGACCAGCTGGAACTTTGAAAATTTTACAAGAGGCCGTGGGGATAATTAATCATAATAGAGTCAACTTTTATGCAATTTTCTGAAATAGCATGCAATTACATAATTTTTACAAGGGAAAACAGTGTTGGGGGATGGTTTAGGGAAGGAGTTTTTGTGTACATAGCAGAAGTATCACTGTGTCCAATGAGCTGCTGTACAGGACAGGGAAAAGCAGTGTACTCGGTTCTCATTAGTAACTTCAACTCGTGTTAAAAGAATGCATTTATCCTTTCTGTGTCATTGGCTGGGACGCTTCTTCCAGAAAAGTTTAGAGCAAATGCATGGAATTTTCACAGGAGCTGCACAGCAAAAATAGATGAGCAATTTTTTAAATGTTACAAACACTGGCATTAATTATATTCAAAATAGACTATTCTAATGACAACATTGGCAAAGAAACAGTTTCCTTAGTTTGATGGATTAGGCATCATGTATTTAACTGTACAGTACAGAACTGCCTCAGGAGCCTGACAAAGTGACACTTCTCAGAAGACAGACATGGAACTGATCAATTCCTGAATTGGTGTGTTGTAGTATGGAGAGTTCTTTCCTTCATGTTAAAGCTGGTGGTCGTGGGTAGGAGGGACCTGAGATAGGACCGATGAGGGGTTTAGCCCTTGGACTGAACCATCCCTGCTGATCTTCTTGAAAGGCAGGTTGTTGTTAATTCCGCAGTATCTGCTGAAGTCTGACACATCCAGCTTTTACATGGCTGTGGATTATTGATGTGTGTTTCATAAATGAACCACTGTTCTTAGGAGGTACCCAAACACATCCTTCTACTAATTAATCTCATACAAAATCAGTTATTTGCATAAAGAGTGATTGTCTCTAAGACCTGGTTTCTGCAAATGGGGTTTGTGCTCCTGCTCCCACGGAAGGGAGGGACAGCTTCTGCCTAAGCTGACACCAAATGCATTTTTCCATTTTGTACATGAAGGTTAAATTCTAGCATTTCAAGTTTCCATCTTTCTTCTCTCTTTCCTTTTTAGCAAATTCTGCTTAAATTTTGAAATAGGTTCTTGAACAACTCCAAAGTCTGTCCCCAGTGAATTTCTCCACCATTAAGGCTGCTCTTTACTGATGTTTCCTGTTCATTTTGGTGGAATGAAATGGCAGTCTGTCTCTTACATGATGGGTAAAAGCAGCAGTAAACTGAAACTGAAACAGAAGTACAATTCACAAGGGAAGCACTACTACAGGTTTAATGTATTCCCATCAGAAATCACAAAAGTCTTTCAGGGTCTTATGTGTTTATCGTTAAACTTCTACAGCACTGGGATGACTGAGGGCACCTGTATATTTTACATTTTGCTGTTGCATGTAGGCGTTTTATAAGCAGGTGCTGAAACTGCAAGAAACTCTTTGCTTTACAAGCTCAGAGCTGGAAATGTTGGTGTTGCTGGGGAGTGACGCTGGCATGTTCTTAAATATTTTCAGAGGTTTTGGTATTGATTTCTTGTGGCAGGTTGTAATATTGTGCAGCAAGTGTCTGCGCTTTTTGAGGATGCAAGTAGTAACGCTAAAACAATCTGCGTCGTGGTACAAGCAGTCATTTCCTCATGCACACTTCGTTACACAAAACAATTATTTATTTCAATCTGTGTATCACTTGGAATCTTCTTTCCAATGAATAAGCTGTTAGCATGTAAGCCCTGATTCCAGCCAGCACAGTGTGTAATGTTTGTCAGTGCATCAGCAGTACATACTCCCTGAGAATGCTTTCTGGCTTTTCTTTGAAATGCAATTAGAAATGGTTATGTTTGTGTATCCACTGGGAATCCAAGTTTTCAAATTGCTGATGAGTTTTCCCCTTTTATTCTTTTCTTCAGCCCTGGAGAATCTGTATAAAATAGCCAAGTGCTTAACTTTGAACTAGAAGGTAAGAAAACAGCGGACTGTGTGAAAATGAGTTGGTAATTTAGGCTCAATATTCAAAGCGGATTAAGAAATGTCAAAATAAGGGGAAATAGGGGCAGTACGATGGGCATGGACACTTGATCAGATGAGCCTGGGGGGAGGGAGAGCTGGTCCCTCCAGCAGGTACCAGACAGGATCTGGGGTGCAGGGTTTCAAGTCTAGCACCCCCATCTTGGTACCTTTGCTACAGTTTATCTATTGTCTTGCACTAAAAATTTGTCACGATGTGTACAAAGGAAATACTTCTGTAATTGCCCATATTATACGGATCATTGACCCTCAACAGTCGAACTGCTGAAGCAACTGTCCATTTATCTGGAAAATTACCACATGGCAAGATCGCATTAGGCCATTTTACTCTGTCTCCTCTAGCAAGTGCCTGGGTGTTATTAGCTGCTGGACCACAAATCTTTGGATTTGGTTACTAGTTGCAACTTAAGTGATTAAATACAGAAGGAAAAGGAGATAAGACTGTCCGCAGTCTTTTAATAAAATCAGAGAGCTGCAACAAATACTGGGTTTGATCATCAAAGTTAATATTTAACTTGAAAATACGCATGTCAAATTTGTAGATCAATGAAACAACCAAAGACATGAGCAGCAGCATGCAAGAGCCAGCAGCAGTCCTGCTGAAACGTGTTGCTTGAAACACAGTATTCATTTGGGCATTGGCACATGCTCGTCTATGAGTGTGCTTCAGCCTGGAGTACTCCCAGTTTTGTAGTGCACTGAATTTAATCAGCTGTGTTTTAGATGGAGTTGCTGGTGGTTTTAAGATGTTGTTTTTATTATTTTTCCCAGATTCTTTCTAGTTCAATCACATGAGGTTTGAACACATCCTGGGTTCCACAGGTGAAATGCTTGTGTTGGAAATGAACAATATTCTGCACGTTTGTGGGATTAAAATTTCTGCTGTGTCAGTTTTGATTGAAAGTCCATGCATACACAGCCCTGCTCCCCAAGGTGTGACAGCAGCTCTTGGACTGTCCCGTGTCTCCTCCAGCAGCTCACTAGCAGGAAGGAACATGAGATCCATCTTTTTAGGGTCAGACCTGCAGACCCTGCAGTAGGGAATGCTGATAAGACCATACAGATACTAAAATAAATTCTCTGAACACGGTGCTTTCTTGCAAATTTTCTCCAAGACAGGGCAGGTATAAGACTGTGTGGTGGGAGCAGGTCCAGCCCTGGGATTCTGCCACGTCTAATGAGGCACATGCAGGAAGGTCCCTGGGGGACACAAAAGCACCTCTGCATGTTGAGAACAGAGGACAAGCAGTTCCGTGTCCAAGTACTTCAGTGGCAGAATGAGCACATGTACAACTCCAGTGTTTTCTAAACCATAAATGGCTCTGAAACAGGACCAACAACTGGCCCAGGGGCTGGAAGTGGGCTGGGAGTTTGTCCTGACAGCAGTCAGGTGCTATTGCAATAACTTTTATGTAAGATAGAAGAAATCCCTTCTCCAGCTTTCCTAGTTTCATCTAGGACAAGAAGCATACCCATAAGTAAGGAAGACAGCAAACAGCACAAATTTTGGTGCAAAATCTGCATTTTTTCTGCTCCTGCCTGAAAAGGGAAGCCTGGATTAAAAGTTAAAAAATTCTGGAGGGGCACTTTTCTTTATGTACTTTTTTTATTACTATAGTAAAAGCCACCATCATAGTTGTTATCTTCTGTTCTGAAGTTATCTTGAATACATGTGACCTTTTGTATAAATTAAAGATGCCTGCAGCATTGCTACTAAATGGATTTTGGACTATTTTAATGAGTTTGGTGTGGACATGACAAAAAACAATTTATTGGTTGTTCAGAGAAATGTATTTATGGGAATTTATTCAAAGAACTTTGGGTAAAGAGGGGGAATTAAACTAAAGTTTTCAGTGACAGCTTCATAAAGCCACTGCAAATTTAATAAAGCACAGTAAACTCTGTAGTAAATGAAAATATATTTCCTTCCCAAATGTAGACGCAGCTCTCAGCTATGACTTTATAAGTTAATGTTTACCAGACAAATCAAAGGATAAAACTGGATGCTCATTAACTACAATTACACTTGCCTTACCTTGTAAATCTGTATAAGAGTTTAAAAAAAGATAAGTTAATAACCAGGTCACAGGTGACTGATGCTTCATGCTGTAGATGTGGCTTTTGGTGCAGTGCATCCTTCTGCGTTCTCTGCTTCCGTCTCTAATACTGAATACTAAAAGGAAAAAAGTTTCTTCATATCAGGAAGATTCTTAAAAATGAGGTTTTATTGGACCTACCTGAAATTCTGACAATGAATTGAGCTTTAGACCACTGTATATTAATAACCCATTTAAAAAGAAGCATTCCTCATTTGTCTTGAGACTCTTGCACAGTTCTGAAGATGTTATTGTTAGGACTGTTCAGCTATATCATTCCTTTGCCTTATCCCATAATTTGCAACTCTTTCCCAGAAGCACAGCACTCCATAATAAATCCCTCTGATCTCCTGGGCTATTTTACTCCTATAGATCTATCTGCTTGTGTCACTTGCTGGTAAGGAAGGTACTGGAGGAATATGGAGGTAATGGATCAGATACTTTTCTTGCTTTGTTTTTTTCCTTCTGGAAACTCTCAACTGTTCTCATTTTTTCTACTCCAACTGAAATTTAACCTAGAAACTGAAAATTTTTGGCTTCCGAAGATAACCTTCTCTACAGGAATGCTGTTAAGATATCTCCTGGGTGTCAAGCAGTTCCATGTGCCTTAGAGTGTCTATCCCCACCCCCCCTGCCAGCCAATGACTTCGTCCCTCCTCTGGCACCCATGGGAGTGCCTTAGGTAGAGGAGCAACTCTGGGAGAAGGAGCAGAGATTTGCCATGTCTGACTTGTGAGGTCGCTGAGAGAACAGCAGTGACTTTTCTGATTGTGTATTTTCTTTCTTAATCCCATATTTAAGCTTTGCACAGTTTCGAACAAGAGTTTGGCTCTACAAAAAAAAATCAATCTGTTCTTTTAAAAGCTGAATAACATTTATATCTAGTTTATAGTTAATAGTTTCCAACAAGTCTTTCAGAGCTTGTATAGAAACTTCGGAGATTTGTTCTCAAATATTGTAATTAGCTGTAATTTAATCTGCCCTCTAAGCAAATGCCTCTAAACACATCTCTGTTGTTTCTTTCTTTTCCCACAATTTATCTTATCCTGCTGATAGGGTAGGAGAAATCTCTAAGCAGGGCCATTTACCTGTAGACTTTTGATGCTGCTACAAATCATTATATTCTTAATTTCAATGTTCTCCTTAGTCTCTTCCAGCACAGACTCACTCTGCTGTGTTCTCCCATTTTTCTGTGTTGGATCCTACACTTCAGACAGAACAGAGAAAACCTCAAGGGAGGAGCAATCACAGCAGGGACTGACCCCAGAGGGGTTCTGAGGCTGTATGCGGGGTTCATGGCAGCTGTGAGGAGTTGAGATAAGTACAGTTAGGGCTTGGGTGCTGAGAGACAGTGGAAGAAGAATGTCTTAAGAAAGCATTTGTGTGGAATTTCATACAGAATTTGGAACAAAAGGAAAATATTTGTTCACAGGATTAACTTCTTGTAGGTTACTGTAACTGAAGACGCATGAGGTGGGTGCATTGAAGTTCCTATTTAGCTGACAATAAGGGCACAGGTTGCTCCAAGCAATTAAAGAGATGGGCAAAATAAAAAAATTGGGCCTAAATTTTGTTTCAGTGGACAAATAAAGATGACATATGGGCAAATCTGGTATTTTCAGACTTGCATCAAAATGACTAGCACCTCTCATGGCCAATGAAAGTGTCTGGGCCATGACCTGGAACATGTCTGGTGCAGATTGCCTGGCCAAGGACTGCAGAAACCAGCAGAGACACTTAAAGCTGCCCTACCTCACTCTGTCTTGATGTTTTATGGCTGTTAGGCCAAAACTGATATGGCTGAGGGAGCTGCAAAAGCAGTACTTTTAAATATGCCTGTGTTTGAGAGTCTATGGAAAACTGTAATTTATATATAACATGCAATCTCTAAATATTTGCATTTTATTCTGTAGCTGTACAGAAAATGGTGAGAGCAGGATCAAACTGTGGATAGTCTTTGTTTTGTTGGCAAGAGGAGTTTTTAACAGGCTTCATTTTCACTACATAATCCACTCTCTGATCTTTCTTATGCATCTGCTTCCCCTTGATCTCACTGCGTGAGTGACAGCTACTTTACACTAGCATTATCTGCCAAAATATTATTTAACTGGAATACCTTCTAGAACAAATTTTTGTTATTATTAGAAATAAAAATGCAGCAATAATTGAATCCCTTTATATTCCCTGTGTAATGCAAGGAGTAAGACATATTCATACCTAAGGGGAAAACACATCTGGATTTCCTCTTTGCCCCAAGACCGTGCGCTCTCCCTACACTGAAACGGCTTTGATTCATTATACCTTAGAGGGAGATGAAATTTGCAGTGTATGCATATCATCTAAGGAAAACAATAGCATACATACATTTTTTTGCTATAGGAATCACATTAAATAAATATATAGCAAGCTGCAGTGTCACAACAAGTTGATGTACAATTACGAAGACAAAATACCCCAAGGAAATCAACACAAGGCTTATTAATATCCAGGCCTGCAGAAGACAACTGTCAGACAATTGGTCAACAAGGTACATGGTATCTGTTAGATACTGACTAACCCATTATGATCTTTATGAAGTGTCCTTTTGGGGGTCTAGATCTTCAAATATGAGTTGGAAGACCCTTTTCTTTTATTAGTTGCTAAGCTCTTTATACTTTTACCATATTGCGGCAGGTTAGAAGTCTGAGCTTTATTGTCTTATGTTATTGAAAATCCAGATTCCCGCAGCCTTCTCCCTCAGGTCAAGATTTGTCTGAGAATACATTCTCATTTCTCCATGTACAAAGGCTGTCTGGAGAGAGGCAGAAAAAGATTATGACTGTAATATACTTAAATCCAATTTATTTGCCTGACTAGAAACTTCCACACTTCACAATTGCTTCCTACAGAAGATTTTGTATTTAATTCCTTCATCGCAGCAAGAAGCAGAAATGATCTTAGTCCTCCAACAGATATATACTCAGCACACACCTGAGCCAGATGGAGCACGGTGGAATAGATGATGAAAATAGCAAACGGACACACTTAGTTTGCATGTTCGTGGTTTATTTCTGCTTAAGAATAATGATTTTGAAAAGGATCTTTAAATAACCTTTGCAGAGCAGGCATTAGGGGTCACTGCATGGATAAGAAGCTGGTTGTGAGCCTCACCTGTAAATGCCGCTTGATGTAGACATAATTTTGCTCAATAATTTTGTACTCATGTTCCTGTCAATTAGTTCTTGGTTTGAGACAACCAGTTAAGCTGCTGTGGTCCCTAACAATGCAATCATCATGTCACTGCTTCTATTTTAAACCTTCATTTGAGAAGGCTTGAAAAAGATGTGAGGATATCATGTCTGGTTTCCTGCACCCTTTCCCTAAACAGTGGTGGCACTGAACACTTTCCTGCTTGCAGCACTGGCAAAGGGAAACATGGACAGTCAATAACACTCTGGGCAATACAGGTCCTCAGCAACATATTTGTTTAGGGAAAAAAAGACAGGGATGACAAGACTCCTTGCAAAATGCAGTGCTTGCCTTTATGCTGGAATCCGAGGACTGCAGCTGAGAGCCTCCACTTCCCATAATGCTGTCTGGGGCCTGGGATGCTTGTAGAAGATTGCTAAACTGTCATGAACAGATCAGTAAAGCCATAATGGAAACATTACAGCTGAAGTATTAAACTGTAGCATCAATTCCTGCTTGCCTTGGGTTTTGCACATAGTCTGTAGTAGTGTTGGCAGCTTGTTGCCTAGGCAGGGTGATGCCTACTGAGGGCAAGGCCAAAAAGGAGCATTGTCCACAGTTACCGCAACCAAATTTTGGAGGAGTGTATGACAATGGGACAAAATGTAACTTAGTGTGAAGGTCAGATTCACTTTGGGGTCGACATTGCCATTTGTGGGCTTGAGTGATGAGGGTGATGGCCACCACCTCCACATAGACTGCACCAGTGGGCAGCAAGAGTCATGTGGTGCCGGCAGCTCTTGGGTGTGGGGTTTCTTGGGGAGTAAGGCTGGGCAGAGTAGGGTACTGGAGCACTTGTGCAAATGGGTGTGCATGGGATGCCTATATGGGTGCACCTGGGGATGGACAGCGGATCATCAGGGCTTGAGTAAAATGGGGTTGGCCACTGCTCGCTGATGTACCATGATGGGACAATGCACAACAGGCAAAGGACCAAATGACCTGACAGCCAGTGGCTGTGAACAGGGGGGATTCTCAGAGAGGTGTGCTCATGCCACATGGCCATTGAGGTGCTATGTGCCAAATGTCCTAAGAGTGGAAAGGAGGGGGCTATCTTTGTCTTATTCAAGGTTTTCCCACTACTTCAGAGCAATGCATCTCTTCTGTCTGTCATAAGACTGAAAACCAGCCTAAAACCACTGTAAATCAATTCTGGGACAGCTATTTATGAAAATTCTACAGATGTGCAGATGTGTTTTTTTCTTTTGAGCATTGAAAAGAAATCTAGACCTAGTCCATGGTTTGAAACAAATTTAATTCTTTCAGAAAGTGCAATGGTGCTGATAACTATGGAACTGCTGGGGGGGGGCGGCAGGAAATAAAGCTCTTTTGCATGGCAAACACCCAAGCAGGAGGAAAATCTTCTGCAGATCAACTGTGAAATTTTTGGTTATTTATTCCGTTGCTCCTGAGCTTCTGCCACTTGTAAACTTGAAGCATGCAGATGCATGGCTTATGCTTTCCATGAGCACTGTACCTTCAGTCCATAAGCCAGAATGATTTAATTCTCTTTCATGGCACAGAGACCTGAAGTACACGTTTCCCGGCACCGTTCCTGTGCAGGCACTGTGCAAGGCTGCAGAACTGGATTTTTTCATTTTCCTCCCAACCTTCGGAACAAATTCTCCTTTTCAAAGCCTTCACCCCATGGGGCTCTAAAATCATAACAATTAATGCTGGAAAAGACTTCTGAAGCCACCTAAGCCGTCCCTCCTGCTAGGGCAGGATTGCTCAAGCATGCAAAGAAATTAATGGGGAGGGAAGGCACGGGAGCTAGGTAGGGACATACTCAGAGGATAAAGTTGGGTTAAAAAGTTGAAACTACTTGAAACAGCTGTTTGAGGAGAGGTGTCAGAGCTGCTGTGTTATTGTAGCGTTTAATGGTTACTCTGGAAGCAGTTATAATCACAAGTTTGTCCCAACTTTAACTCCTATTTCAACTGTTGCATTTTTGCCTTATTTTTACTTTTTTTCACAAAGCCTGATTTTGCAGCAACAAGGAGCAATGTAAAAGACTTACAACATTCAGCGTTTATTACCTATTTCAGAGACATTAAGTGGCTATAAATGCATATGAAATATCTTTGGTGGATTCCTTGCCTGTTAAGCAATGTGCTCTTCCTACATTTCTAATCGCTAGCAGGAAAAATAGGAGGAATTTGTTTACCGGCTTCCTGCGTAATATTCAGACATCTGGAGCTGCTAGGTCTGGCATTCCTGAGCGAGAGAAGATCCATCAAGGACAATTAGACAACTTGGGAACTGCAGCCTAAAGGGAATATGCCCAAATACGGCAAACAGCCCTGCAAGGATGGCTCCGGCGCTGACGGAGCCCCGGTGCTCACCCCGCGCACCCACCATGGCTTTCCTGCTCTTCCTTCTCTCTGATGCATTTTTTTCCCCACTCTTGTTTACCATCTCCTTAATAAAACTTGTTCACCATCGCTGCATGCTGGTGGCTGCCATGGAGCTCCTGGGGCTGCCCCTATTTGCATGGTTCGGCTGAGGACCCCAGTGGATGGAGCGGCAGCGTGTGTGAACGGGGGCTAGAGGTATCAACAGGGGATTTCTGACCTGCCGGTTTTCACCGTTCTCGGAGGCATCAGCCCCATCACTGTGCCTTATTTGTGCACATTTTTTTCCGAAGCAGGGGCAGTATCCACAGAAAAAAAAATTTTTGTGAAACACGTAAGGATGCTTTAGAAGCTACTCAGGGAGTGTAAATGTAGAGTTTTTTGTGCATCCTGGCTGAGTGAGCCCTCTTTTCTCCTGTAAGGGGCTTGTAGGTACAAACTCTTGCATTTTTGTGGCTTCCTCTGGACTTGTGCCACTCCTCAAAAATCTAAGGATCACTACATAAAAAATGGGGAAAAGCAATCCCATAGGGATGCTTTCTCATCTGTGACACAGATGAGCTATTGATGATATTCTCTTTTCTTATTTAACTACTTGAGATCATCTGAGAGAGATGGTGTGGATTGATTTGAGTGAGTCAAGTAACTGCTTTTAATAATGATTTAAATCAAGAAGTGAGAAAACTTGGTTTATATAATTGATTTTTTAATTTGCTTTTCATTTGTACTTTTTCAGTTTCCTAAATAAATGTCTGTTCCCTGTGGTGAGGTACTGGAACTAAAATTTTCTTTAACAAATTGGGTGATATTTTTTTACCAAAGACTACACAGTATCTACTTACATGTTTGGTGAACATATTTTTATTCAAATTTTCTTTTTATATAAACTCCCCACATTTCTCTGCTTTATTTTTTTCTTTTTTTTTTTTTCTTGTTGCAAGCGTCTGACACTTCATTGCATCAAGCTACAGCAGGAGAGGTGACTGGAACACAGCAAAGGACAGAGTAGCATTTTTCTTGTAGATAGTAATATTTGTTAGATGTATACCTGAGAAAAGATGCTAAAATATACCTGGCAGTAGGACATAATTAGTTCTGGGGCAGTGTTTTGGGAGTGCATCTGAAGATGCAGCTGATGATGGGTATTTGCACAGGGGCTGGGGGGGCTCTGTGCCTCTCTGCACTCACAGCCACAGGCCCCCATCACAACCAACCCTCTCGGCTGTGGCTTTTTTTCCTCTCGCATATACACATATATTGAACAAAAGGAAGAAGCATTATTTTGAAGCTCCAATTATTTTTTTCAATTTCAGCGAAACTAGCAAAGCTAAAGAAAACCTTTTCTCAGTTCCAGGCAGTTCAAAATCACAAGTAATTAGTGTTAGTTTTCCAGCACAGTGGAGACAAACCTCTGGGTTTGAACACATGTAACTAGCAGTATCTGCTCTTCTGAGAGCCTGGGCAGAGTACAAAACTGTGGAGCCTGTTGTGACAAATGGATGCTGAGATAACTGCTAGATCCATGGCCCCCCTGGACCTGCACAGTATTACCCTTTGGTTTTGAGAACCTAAGTTTCCTTGGTATGTCACAGTACTTTTACTGCTTGTTTTGATAGGTTTGTATAGGTTAATAGTTTTAAGCCTTAGCCCAGGTGCTTGCATTTTCAAGACATCCTGACCAGCCTGTATTGTACATAATGTACATTTTATAAATTTATTTCTTATCAGGTCTAGAGAATGAATGCAACCAGAATATAAATGTATTATGTAAATTGTAAGAGGACAGTACTCTACTGGCTGTGAGCTAGTGCAAGCATCTGGAAACCTTTTCTTTATTGGGTGGGAGAGCAGTGATGCTCAGCTCCACCTTTGCCACCAGACCCACCAGGAGGGGAAGGCTGCAGAGTTTATTCCCTCACATGTTCCATTGAATATTTATATGTAGCTTATTGGAGTTGAAAGTGTGCGGGCATAATTCCTGGCAAGGACAGACATGCGCTGTCATTCCTGACTTGTAAGCAGCAGGGCAGAGGAAGCCAGCATCAAATTGAAGAAATGCAGGTGAAAAGAAAATCCAGGAAAGACAGAGATTATGCTGCTGACAAAGCAGGAGAGCTTCCCCACAAAATACTTTCTCCATTCATAAATTATCAAGTTGGTCCACTTTATGATTGTTTTTCTACTTCAGGTGCTCATTTCCCACATAATTGCGTATCCAGGAGGGGTGCAGCACCACTGGCCTGGGATTTATTCATTCCTGCTAATGGTGCACGGACAGCAAATTTATGTGCATTTGCTGCCTCCTCACTGGCTTATTGTGTTTGGAAATATCATCTCTTAAAAAAGAAAGGGTAACTAGGACAGCTGCAGCAGTGTGATATCCCTGGGATACAGGACCAGGAGAACATCAGTCCTCTGGGCTGCTTTTTAAGGTGGTACATTCAAAGCTTTGAATTTAGGGGGTCCAGAGGAGCAGACATGCTGCCTCAGTTCTAACGTCTGCTTCTCTGGCCAGGAGGACTGGAACTGATTCACCAGTGCCCACCCTTGCTGGGAACCCTCCTAACAAACCATCCCACTCCTCTCTGCAGGGTTTAGGCCCCTAAAAGAGAGGAAAATAGGGAACTGTGAGTGACAGGGAGAGGAAGCACAAGGAGGGGAAGCACGCAGAGATTGTTAACTTATCCACCCAACTGCAGTTTTCCACCGAGGCACCTGCACTTCTGAGAAGGCTCTTCTGCAGGAGCTGATGCTGGGATGGGTTTGGGTGGGCATTAAGTGTTTTGTAGCAATGATAAAAAGGCAGTGGCAGCTCACCTGGTTGGGGGTCTGCCCTGCCAGGGCAGGAGGTCCTGGGTAGGCAGGAGGACACTTTGGATGGAGCCCTGGGGTTGTGCTGGGGCTACTGGGTGATGTGGATGTTTGTCTTTGAATATATGCACTGGCGAATAGGCAGCTGGGTTACTGATATGGCCAAATGGTTATAACTAACTCACCAGGGTCAGAGCTCATTCAGACCAAACTGGCACTGCTATGCCTTCTCCAGCTGGTCCTCTGCTCCCTCTCCCATGGCAAAGGTGCGATTCCCACCCAATAGCAGGCTGGTGGTTCCTACTGAGGACCTGGCCACCCAATATTTCACCAGATGTTGAAGGAGGCTGGTATCAGGAGCACTAGCTTGCTGTTTTTATGAAGGGCTGATCAATATTTGAGCCTATCTTTTGTTGCAGCTGACAGTGCCTGGCAAAGGTTACACTTTGCACTTTCCCTCTAGATAAAACAGAACTGTTTTCAGAATTGCAAATTGACTGCTCCTGGAAGTGATATACAGTGAGATACTTGTAAGCAGCTTTGCCAGCATCAGGGAGGGTAGGTTTCCAGCAGAAACAAGACTCAGACAAACTAACGTTTCTCCCCAGCAGTCCTGAGACGGGGCCCTGTAGCCTCCCCCTCGCTGAGCGAGGAGAGGACAGAGCTCAGCGGGAACCCCACTCGCTTCCTTGAGGACCTTCAACTATGGGAAGTGTTTGAACTGAAGAGTGTCAGTGCTTAGGAGAAGAATTAAAAGAGAATCGAGAAAATAGAGCTGTAAGTGCACAGGAGAGCCCAGGTAACAGGGAGCAGGGAGCGATGCTCCACGAGCGGTGCTTGAGCTCCTTCCTGTGGTGGCAATGATGAGTTACTTGTTGTGTACCACTGGCTTTGCGCCATCAGATCAGCCTGAGCATGCTCTGCCTGCTGAGCTACCCTTCGTCTTCTCCAGACAGATCGCCGTAAGGAGAGCAACCCTGCCATGCCTGTGGCTCTGCAATAGTTTGGGAGCGGGGCAGTGCAACCTGCCCAGAGCTGTCTGCTTTGTTTGGTTACGTGGGCTAAGAGGAGCTGAGTTGCACTGTAGTACCAACCAGTTGAGTAGTGCAGAAGCTCTTGGCCAGCCATGTGGACGCCTACAGTGTATTCCTTTCATAATGACGTTTTAGCACTGCAAATACATGTGTTTTCCCAAACAGGAATGGTCAAATAATTTGTTGGGTATGTGAAAATGGCACAAGGAGAAAACAAATCAGCACACGTACCACAGGTGTCCCCGGTGTTTGGTACAGGCAACGGGGAGGGGTCCTGGCTCCAGGCAGCTCCAGGGAGACCCTGCTCAGCCCAGCTATTCCCCGACCCCACTGCAATGGGAGGTGAAGGGCAGAGCTGTGGGTCGTGCCTGCTCTTCTTACCACATGTAAAACAGTAGTAATTTGCAAGTTGTGCGTACAGATCTTCAAAAGAACAGAATTTGGCCCATCATGATCTTTTGATGTATTTTTTGTATGCAAATAAGGTTTAATTTCTGAACTTTGAACAGTTTGCAGATTAGTTTATTAGAGTGTTGTATTATTAAGTTGTATACTCCTGGGGTCAGAGTGAGGCATTTGGAAACCTCAGTGAACATCATTTATACTGTTAAACAAAGTCAAGAACTTCACACATCTGGTATTCACCACAAAAGCAGACAATCAAAACAAAGACATATTTGTAATCATACTCAGTAGTCTGTTTATGTGATATAATTACTAAAATAATCTAAAGACATGGCTCAGATTATTAATGAAAATTATAGCCTGCAAACTACTGTAATATACATCTCTACCTTTCATAAAACAGACGGGAAACTGTATAATGTAATGAATAGCCCTGGGGTTGTGCAATGCCAGAATTCATACTTTGAAATCTGTTGTCTCAGCTGATGAGCTCTAAGGGGAGTATCAGCAGACCTACTGCTGATTGTGCTGTAGATGGTAATTTTGAACTCTACTCTTTCTATCTGATGTACTGATTTTGCTCTTTTTGCACTAAAGAAACTAAATATGAGTTATTAATGAATTCCTTTTAATATAAGCATTTATATGCATATAGCTGAGTAAAATTCAAAATAAGGTGGAAAACATCCAGGGCTAATTTGCCTTTATTAACATAGGAATGGCAAGGAGAAGCCAAGTACATGAATATGAGTGGGAGCCTGCATAGGCTTCCCCAGCGGTCGCAGGTCCAGGCTGTCACTGTGACATTTGTTGTCTGGGCTATGGGTTATGTTTGCCTGTGGTACGCTGCTCTCCAGAGTCCAGTCTTACCAAGACCCAACTGCCAACAATTAATTACTGATATAGACATACACTAGGTACGGATTTGGCCCCCTAAGCCCTGCAGGGTCTGCCTTTGGGGCTGGGTGTTGCACTGAGAGCAGAGGGGCGATTGTAAAACTTCATGGGAGTGAGGCAAAACCCTCCTGTGCTCCTGGAACAAGAACACAACAGCCGAGCAGTGGGAATAAAATGCCACTTATTTTCTAGCACTAATGAATATCTTGCAGTGCAGGAAGAGCTCTGCTCTCATATGAAGTTTGGATTTGCAGCTATTGTTTAAGTTTCTTTTCTTCTAAAAGTGATGGTGAGGCTCAACCCTGTCATCCACTTCCTTTTACAACTACCACCGACTTCAAAGGAAATCCTGCTGGCAAAATAGCTACAGAATTGTGTCAGTAGTTTATTTGCTCCCAAGATTAGATAATTAATGAAGATAGAATATTAAAATTGCATTTACATAAAGCTAAGGGTAATCTTAAAGTGTTCTATTATTTTGTAAATGACCTGGAGTTTGTAATGCATTTATAATCACGAATCAGGAGATAAGTCCTTTCAAATAAGGAAGTACAATTTATAATCTCAGTTTCTTTCATTATTTATTCATACTGCTGTTGAATCATCTGCTGTTCAAAACCTGTAGAGCCACCAAACTTGCTTTACCTGACAATGCTTTCTAGAAGAAAGTTAAACTAAAGTCTGTGTTTGAGTCAGTCCAAATTACATCAAGAGGTGAACTACAAACAGATAATTTGGTTGGACCTAGTCATTCTGAAATTCTACAGGACTTGTGCTGTTTGGCTTTCCTTTCAGGTTCAGACATCTGGTACACCTGAATTACTGAAGACTCAGCGATGGCAAAACCAGACATTCTATGTCTTCAGCATCAAACCATGGAAAATATTGATTCCTTTCCACTTTAGTACTGTATCTGTGACAGGGCCCTGAATGATTGCTATCAATATGAACTCACTGTTTTTTGCTTGTTTCCAAATACGCATGTGTCAGACATCAGTTTCATTTAAAGCCAATTGCCCCCTTGCCAAGTGCAGTAGTTTTCCCACCCCTGTGATGCTGAGGGGGTGTTTTTGTTACACAAGTGTTTTGTGCATGCATAGTCCTCGATGGGCAGCAAGGGTTCATCAGGATCCACACGAGTAAATCAGCTGTTCCAGGAGCATATCCCCTGCAGCTGCCCCCTAAGCAGCAACAGTAGGAATCCCAAATTCCTTGTCACAATGGCTGGCACTAAAACTGAATTACTCAATTACTTTTCAACATAGATAGCAACATTTTTGTCAAGTAATTGGAGAGAAAAACTGCTAGTCCTTTTTCTAAAATAGCTGTCACAGCCTCTGATCTGGGAAAGTGATTTGCTGCACATAAAGACTGAGAAAGTGTCAGTCTATAAAGAGCAGGATTTTGTGACTCCACTTTTAACACAGTGAGAATGGCTTCAACATGATCATCAGCTAAATTGTCAGATAGATGTAATCCTGGTCATTAAAAGTACACCAAAAATTCTGAATATAATTTACAATGAAATATTATCTCTTTACTAAAGTAGCCAAAATATCAGTTTCCTTTTTCTTGCAAGCCTTTTTTAAAAGTGCTCTAGGAATTTTTTTCCTTCTTGGCTTTTGCCCAGAAATTAACATTTTAAAAGCTTCACAGAATCTTTCCTTTGTGAACTACTGAATCACAGACTCAAAACATGTTTCACTGATTGAGCATTTTCCAGATAGAGGTGTTGAGTCCAGATAACTTCATTTTTTTTAAAGGCTTCTTATTATATTGACAAAAAATACCTTTGTTCAAGGCTTGAATGCAGTATCATTTAGCAGGGTGCTGGAGGCAGCCCTGTGTGCAGCGAGCACTGAAGAATTTGAAACGGATTCCTGACTCTTCTCCTTGTGGGTACGAAGATGAGGGTGGCTGGGGTGAAGGCCAATGCTCAGAAAGGTGTCTGCAAGCAGCAGGAGTGTTTTGTTGCAAGTTGGGAGGAACACAAAGGATTTTAGCTGTGCTCTGCCTTGCAGGGAAGCTGCTGCTGTCAGTATTGTAAAATGCTATGTAATACCCACATGCCAGTAAACTTAGGTCTTCTTTTTGCCCAGGGTATGGACAAACCTGGGTTAGGACACCAGTGAGAGAGATGGTGTTGACATCTCTTTAATAATTAAGGCCTGTTTCATAACAATGTGTGTTTAATCAAGCAATTTGGTGGATCCAAAGCTCATGCTTGGGAAGTATCTTGCAGAATTAAGGTCTTAAATATTAACATTTTGGGTGATCTTTTTAAATAGTTTCAGTTGAGAGGGTTCTGCTTTCTCACCCAGCTGGCACTTCGTCCTTCACAGATGTGGAAATCTGAAAGCCAGCCCTACAATTTTAGTTCTTCTGCTTTGAGCTCGCTCTCTCTCAAACTTTCCATCTGTTTTCTTATTTTCTTAGATTCTTTTATTTACTGTTCTCCTGCAGAGTGGCTCTGAGCACTACTATTTTAATTTGGGAATATGGAAGATTACATAGGCACTTTCTTCTTCCTTCCCTTCACTTGTTCTTGACCAAGAAGGCAGCTCTGAGGCTGCTATGGCGTAGACGGGAACAGGCAGCAGACAACTTTTTTCCTGTGCACACAAGGAGCTGCTCTATGTTAGCAGTTTTCTTCCCTGCTGCAGCAGAGGTGGGAGTGAGGGGAGCTCTGGTAAAGTGCAAGAATACAAGAAAAGAGGGATTATACACAGTGCAAAGCTTTAGTCACTCCCTGTGTGGATGCCTAATGCAACTAAGAGGTAAACGTTAATAGCCTGGTTTCATACTGGAGAAGGAACCCTTGCAGAAGGAGCTAGAGAGACTCTCCAGTGCAGACAGGCTTGCAGACTTTGAACAATTGGAAAGTGTAAGAAACTACAACATGAACTGCCTGCTACTGTTTCAACATTCTGAGATCGATGATTTCATTGTAATTGCTCTTAATACTTAACCATTGTGCCTACTCAGAAGCACTTCTGGCCATCACTAGGTGGCAACACAGCTGGTGGAGAGATATCCCACGCTGAACACACTCGTAGGGAAACCTCAGGCTGATTTTGTACTGCTGGCTGCATAGATCAGGAAAATCTTCTTGCTTCTGTAGGTCTGTATTCCATCTGCAGCCTTCCTTAAATACACAGGCCTCTCACTGTGCAATTACAGGAGGATTTTAGTCTGATTATACATTAAAAACTCCCCTCTATAAAGAAATTGAAAGCTCAGAGACATTTTCTTTTAAGTATTATATTGAAATTTGAACACTCCTGCTGCTTATTACAAAATGTTTCTATAAGGCACTATGGAACTCTCAGACTTTATATTTTTATTGTTAGAATTTTTTTCTTTTCTCTATTTAAACATTAAATCTGAGTGTTTCACTTCCGCCCATTTTTTAACTGAAGTGTATGTAATGGAAGTTTTAATTACAGCCTGAATAGAATGCACAGTCACAAGTCATTGTTATGGATAGCATTAATGGGACTAAGAAAATCAAAGTCAAACAAAAAATAAATGACATTTTTGTCCTTCAGATATGTGAAAATGTGAATACAAATTCTGTAGACTTATTTTTTCTGATCTCCACTATTCTCTAATCTTATCAAATATACATTCCCATATTCTGAGTCAGTCTGATAAAGCAGCTTGCTATAAACAAGTTGCATTAGATTTTGTAGAGCACATTTTCTTAGAAAATCCAATTTCACAATCTTTTTCTGGTGACATATTAGCCATTCCCTACTATATAAAATGTCCTTTGAATATTTTAACTACTGTGTTCTACAAGATGTAGCATAATGCAGTTGTACTCTATGCTCCCTTTCTTAGAAACCATTCTTTAATGGCAATGCTGTATCGTTTTACAGTACGCTCCTTGTTTACCTTTTCAAGGCAGAGGAAAGTAACGCTCCCCAGTAAACATCAAGATTACCAGTACCTGCCTGGATGCAGTGCATCCGCACAGTTAGCTTTGGATATCACTGTTTGTCTCTGAATGGAGGTGCCTAAAGGTTCATAAATCTGTATGCAGTAGTATGGGTTCTCTAACAGCAATTCATTTTAATTACGTGAGACATAAAAAGACCACCTACAGATGAGACAATACAGCTGTAAGATTCTCAAGGTTACTATGGGGAATACTTCATAACTGAAGTATGTTTTCCCAAAGGAATTACACTACCATTTGATTTAATTTTTAATTTTTACATTTTAATCAAAAATAGATCAAATGGTGGTGTTATCTCCTGGGAAACATACTTCAGATATGAAGCAGTCCATGTTCCTTTTAAATATGTAAAGCTGCCATTTATGTATAACTCATGAATGACACCCTGTGTTGCAAGCAAATATCATGCAGTGATTTCTATATTGTTTCAGTAACAACACTATAATCATGCACAAATATCACTACACCTGATTCTACAAAGCAAACAGCATTAAATACTGTGGACTTCAGAAGCTAATACAATATATATCTAGTGCTACATAAGAGCCACCCTGTATTGAACATGTGCACATTAATATTGGCATGACTGAATCCCGTGGGGCAGACAAACACCGAGCAAGTTGTTGTTCAGCTGTTGGAAAGCTATTGTTAGAAAACTCAGGTTCAGAACCACAGTTCAGGCGATTATAGTGAAGAACAAAGCACAACACTTTCAATTCTAGAGGTCATGATTTACAGAGACCTTACACATACATTGTCATGGAATGGCAAACGTGTTTTTTTAAAGTTGGTGAGGACATACTGTTTGACAGAGGATGAGGTTCAGATCAATTAAAGACTATTTGATCTTCCTGAGATTCTTTTTTCTCTCTCTATGTGCTTAAAAAGACAACAGGATGGCCAACGTTCTTCTTGCTTATGTGTGAAAGAGTTGGGAACAACTCAGGAAGACAGCAACAGATGAGTCTCCATACCCCTTGATGTGGGATGTTTCCCACTATACCTGTGGATTTTATTTTTCAGTAAAAGTTGCTTCACTAAAATATCTGTCTCCCAGCAACAGAAGCTCTTTGTGCTTCTCAGAGCAACAGATACATTTTTACATATGCGATGTTTAAATGCAGTTATCCTGAATGCAAGTTTCATAAGTGATAAAATACCAAGGTGTAACTCTTAATTTTGTAATTACCACCAGTAATTAAGGCAAAAATAGCATTATTGATGTGTAACTATTAATCTGATAATACAAGATATCACACTATGTTGTCAGGAACCACCGTATGGGGTTCTCTGAAGACATGCTGAGGTTTTAATATGCATACAGTTTTCCCAACTAATTTAGACATAAACACCACTAATTTTAAATACATTATTTTAAACATATATGTTGTATAAATATAAATTTCTTGCCTTCATGGCTAGCCACTTTTAAACCCCACATTATAAACCCCAAATTTTGTTTTTTCATCTTTTTTTGGCAGTCAAGGTAACAAGTCAACATGTAATTATCATCAAAAGAATAGTTAAGCAAATGCTAGTACCATAATCTAAAGCAACTAAACCTAGTACAGGTTTTACATAACATAGATAATACATTTATTATTTTTATCAATGTTAGATTTATCCCTTTCACATTCGCTCTTGCGCTTCTTGCTACTTCAGACATTAGACCAAGATTAATTCTTGTCTTATCTTGTGCTTCGTTTGCTTACCTTTATACAAAATGTATGTACAATGCCATCCAGCCAAAATCCTGTTCATCTACAACCAGCCAAACTTACTTTACCCTCGATACATGCAAGAATAGGTGACAAAAGAAAAAAAATCTACACAGAAAATGACACCTCCATCCTCCCTGTTACTGAGGAGAGATGTGAATTTTTCAGGACCGTTAGCCCATCCTGTGTGGCTAAGGTTAGACCTTTTCCAAGGCAGACAGTTAAAACCTATTATCTCCAGGAAAGAAAAAAATGTAAGCAAGCAACTTAACATGTACTTACTTCTTTATCAAACAAGTTTCATTCTATTTTTGGAAGACTTTTGCAGAGTTAAGGTAAGGGTTTTAAAGGGCAGCAAGTACTCTGTATGTGGTTTAACAGCCACATTGAGACTGGCAGCCCTGCAGGAAGGATTCACGGAGATGAATGCCCTCTACCTGGGCTCCTTGTTAAGCCTTGCAATGACTCTCTTTCGGGATGGGAAGGGGTGAACAATCATGCTTATGGGCAGACCAGCATGCAGTTGGATCCAGTAGGTGAGCAGGCTATTGCAGCAGCTCCTCTCCAGGCTCCTACACCTATGCCATACATAGTTTGGAAGTTTGACACTGGGCTAAACTTATTCTGCTGCACTGAGCTGCAGCTGTCCAAGAAGCACCCCTTGGTTTAGCCTACCATGGGGGAGAACCCATGTGCAGCTGGAATGGACGTCCCAGGGCAGACTCAGTTTGAAAGAAGTCATTTCATGTGGACTGAAACTGCATTCCCAACTGCAGCAATGCACAACAAATAGCAATGGTCGTGGACTTGCTTCAAAACCATGCTGCTATGAGCAAAATGATAATGATAAAACAATAGTCTAAAGAGATCACAGCTTAGATGCATGAAGGTATGTAGACACCCATGCTTCTATTGAAATTCACAGGAACTTAGGTCTGATCCTCAGGTGTTCCAACTAAGTGAGAAAAAATAAAATCTGAAAACACAGAGAGGATAAGTTGAAAAATATGAATGTTTAACTCTCTATTAAACCAAATCTACAGAGGAATTACTTTGTTTCAAAATATTGATTCTGCATATCATCCATACATCTGGCCTATGAGGCAGAAACAGTGTGGGGGTGTACTGCACAAATGAAACTGTATATAATATAAACTGCAAACAGTTTTTATTTATCCTTATACTACAGTGTCTGCAGAATGGAATTCAATTATTAATGGAATAACAAAACCAGTCAATTTCATACTGTAGCCAAAGTGCTGTTTAATACTTCTGCTTTTGTAAGTAACAATTTACAAAATACAAAGTTAAAAGTATTAGATTACATCATTTTAACCTGAATTAAAAACAGACCATACGTCAATATTACTATGTACATGTAAATAAAGAGTCACTCAGGCTATTTTGCGTACAAACCACAGTATTAGGAAATATAAAGAATATGTAATATTTATCAATAAAACAAAATTTCATAGTTACAGAAGGCAAAGTCTTACAAAAATAATTTTGTGGTTCTACAGCAGATTTGACACAAATCTGCTTTAGAGAAATATTCACCTGTCCCAACCTCCATGGCTTTCACCTTTATCTATTACAATAGCTTCATGATTCTGGCTGACAAACCTTGAAACAAATTACAAACACTATACATCTTTTTTAAAAAAATACGTTTATAAACCTTCAATATATTAAACTATTAAACTACAACTTTTCACACTGGTTGATTTATAAAAGGATTCCTTATGCCAGTAGAGAGCATGAAGTGAGGAATCACCTCCCAGCCAAGAGATTCATATTAAAGTTTATCCAGAAGCGTATGCATTCTCATTTGTGAAAAAAATAGGGATAATGACAATGTTTCTAAACAGATAAACATGTTCCTAAGTCAGTGGAAGGGGTCAGTTGATGCTTTAGAACTAGTAAGACCAGCAGCTGTTCTGGAAGGACTGCAGGAAATAGGTGCAGCAATACGCAGATGGTGCTGCTTTCCCTGTGAAACAATGAACGCTTGGATGTAAACTCCAGCTCACAAAGTGAGCAGCACCAGTTATTTCACTGTAGGATACTTTACACAGAATATTAACTAAAATTTCCATCTATTCAGATTACTTTATTTATCAGCAGTAGCACTCCCGGAAATGCAAGTAAAATCTGTTTAACTTTTTGTTAGGATTTTCAAGGTCGCATTAGGACTTGTGGCCTCCCACAAAAATAAAAAATGTAGAACAAAATAAAAAGGTACAGTGCAATTACCCTTCTGCCTTAAACTGCAAGTCCCAGAGGTTTCTTCCATTTTTTTTTATATGTAAGCCAACTCAAGAAAAACAGAAAGAAGGGAGCTACTACTTTTGACAAATACTAGGAAAATTATCCTTACATTATGCAAATTAAATATGAGTATACACACACATGAATTCAAGTCATACATGATCTACTTATTACATATTGAAGATACCAATGCTAAATAAAAAGAGAAAAATCAAGTTCAACATTCTCTTGATAGCCAACATGTTTTTTTTATAGCAACAAACAATAGCAAAGAAAAAAGAACTGTTGATGTTTTCATAATTTTTGTGATATTTGATGTTCAAGGCTTAGCTATGAGGCAAGAAAGGATGCCCACAACCAAACCTGGTATAAAATACCAGGTTTTTATTTGTAAATAATCTTTCCATTCAACACGTGTCCTGTTTCTTGAACTCTTCTCATGGATCTCCTACTCACTACAGCATACAGGACATAGAACTAGGTGTTGTCCATTGATGTAGTCTGGTGCTTTTGCAGTTACATAAATAGAAACAATTATCAATAGAAACAATAGAAACAATGTTAGGGATGAAAAATTAAATCACCTATCAGGTTTGGAAGAATAGAAAGATCCAGATGAGTTTTCATAGAAATCTTTGCTAAGGAAGAAAGCCATCACATTTCTGTATGAAAATCTTTTTTTTATCAATACCCTTTCATTACAAATTATGTTCTGATGCAGCAGGGCTGGTAACTGCCAAGTGTTTTTCATTCCATTTCTACACTGATTTATTTTATTGACAACACGGTATAAACATGTGACAGTGGTAACTGGGATAGAATGAAAAACAGAGGAGTTAACTTTCCTCTAGCTAATCTATTCCTACACCGCTTTTTGAAGTTCATTCTCAAAATTCTACTTCACTTTTTGAAGTTCATTCTCAAAACAGATGAAATTGGTAGAGGAACAGATTTTTTTTAATTTAAATATTATTATAGAATTGATCTGACATATCCTATCTTGTGTTCCTGGAGAATGCAAAAGGCTATAGTTAAAAACAAACAAAAAGAACCCTATTTGTGACCATTTTACTCAAGTTTGCTTTCTATAGTATTGTATTTAGATGTTCAAAATGTACATGTGAATAACATAGCAATTAAGCAGTTAGATTTGATGTAAACTGCTGCATTACATTTTAACAGTGTAAAGAAAGCACAATTTTATAAAAAAACCCGAACAAACAGGTAATGGTTACTTTAAAAGGAGACGAATTAAAAAGAACATGGCACAAAACACACGAGGACCATAAGAAAAACCGGTTTTCCCATATTCCACACCAGATAAAAACACAGTTTATAGTAAACAGAAGAAATACATGCACTGGTATCTGTGAATTCTTAACATTGAGTTATTTAAATGAAAAACTTGAGTTATTTAAATGAAAAGCAGCTATTTCAACTTTTACAGCACAGGAACTGATGCTTTGCCAAGAGCTGGAAAAACTCTTAATTGCCCACAAAACACAATCTAATTATCCTGGTAACAAATATGCAATTTCAGTCTTTAGAAAATATTTTATATTATTATTTTGCATAAACTGATAAACTCTGATATCAATGTATGGAAATCTGCTCATCATAGTGTTGTTTCAGGTGAGGATATGTTCCTTCCTAGCTTGGCTAGATACTATTACTGGCATCAGTCTGTATTGGGAGTAAGAGGATTCAAGATAAGTTTCAGATTTTCAGGGTAACAAAGACAATTTTAAACCTGTTGCATTTCTTGGAGATTGTACTGTTCTTGTGATTGAAAAAAATTCTGAAGTCTGAAAAATTTTGCACTTTGAAAATATTTCTTTTCAATGGAAGTAAAATTTATATTGGCTTGGAGGAAACTTATTCTTTCCTAACTAAACAGTCTGCATGCCAATTAGTGCAAGTCTACTTTATAGACTTATTTTCTCTTATTTCCTATTACTTCACTGAATTCAGTATTTATATGATATTCTTATATTTAGGAAGAATATATTCTTAATAACAGTCAACTCAGTGCTAGCTACAACTCCACACACAATATGAGAAGCATAACAAACCTTTAAGGATTTTGCACTCTCATAAATCCTACTGGGAAACTAACCTTTAAAAGCCTGTCACTAGATTTTTGCAACTTTGAAGCTACCATTTTCACTTGCTACTGGCTGCCCTCAGAACAGGAGAGGCCAAATGCTGTTACGCCTACCATATCTGTTTTGGTTGAACTCTGCCCGAAAGCTGAGTGGCAGCAGGGCACAGCTATAGCTCAGCAGTTCTCCAGAAAGTGGAGATTGCGTTCTTTGTGAGCTTTGGCAGGTCACACCAATTTCCCTACAGTGCAGAGGGTTAACGCACTGCCACTCAGTTCTGAGCTTTCAGGACCCTTCTGCCTATCCCAGAGCAGCCCCTGAAGCGTCACACCCCGACAGCACAACTCAGCTATCTTGGAGTACAAAAATCTGAATGTGTTAAGAAATCTGTGGTCCTATATACTGGCAAAATGTAGGTGAAATTATTTGTGACAAGCCAATAAAATCATGTTGCATGACAAGTTTAAAACTTTTAAAACAGATTTGTTCTAACATCACAATAACTGGAAAGACAGAGTTGGGGAGAGTCAGGTGGTACCTTAACAACTTTGTGAGGACTCCACAGAGCTTAGCTACTATTCATCTTCACACAATGTTGTTCAAATAATACTGCTTTTTCTATTACACTCACTTATCACACTCAAAAACTCTCCTTGTTAAAAAAACGTAGAAATTTAACATCCTGAATTGTATGCATATTTTGGATTTAAAATGTTTCAATATTTTTTTTTACTGGCCTTCACAGTTGAATAGCCACCTGAAAATAAAGACATTTCTGTCCTCCTATTTCTGCCTGCATATATAGAGCTAAGCTAAAACTGCAGGCCCTGTACCCTGTAAATGCAAGGAGCCTTTCCAAGAGTTATCAGCGAAAGTGCCCAAGAGAGACAGGAAAATCTCTTTTATCAATAATGACCTTTGGCCCGGTTTAAGATGAAGACTGGGCCAAAGGCCAAATCAACTTAACTGCTTTACAATGTTAAATCAATCTTTTTTTAAAAAAAAGCTTATACTGAGCTAGCTCAAAAGCAGAAGTGTTTTTTTAAGTGTAAGACAATGATATTCATAGTTGTGCACTGAAAGAGTAACACATACAGCAGACTGCCATGTGCAGAATACCAAACACAAATCCATGCTGTGGGTGAGTGTACAGATATCCAGTTGTTCGGGGTTCACAGGTGCATCTTTAGGATTTAAAAAGAAAAGCAGTGTTGAGAGATGGCAGATCGGCAATTACTAGAAGCCCAGGATATGACTGAAGTGTCCCTGAAATGACAAAATCTCATGTAACTAAAAAATATCAAAAACTGAAGTCTTTTTCTCAGTACATATTTTTAAACTTAATTTTAAAAGAAACTGATAGTTCCACATACAGCATCACAAATATTCCCTTTTTTTCCCTGAGGAACTCACGACAACTTAAAAATTTGGACTGTAAAAGGAATGTTCAGTGTAATCTGTATAAGCAGCATGACTGAGTTTTGATGTTTGTTTTGCACATGAAGTTAAAATATACACATAGAGAATACAGACAATTTTAGCATTGTACTTGTATAACTTATTCTGTTCTACCATTAAATGTTTATAGATTTTCAGGATAGAAGAGAAATTTGCTTTCTGATTTGCAGCCTCTGTTTCAAACTCAAGTCTGCATTTGTTTATATCACTTTGTATTTTTTTAAAGAATACATTCACATTAATACTTTTTGAACAAAAAAAAAGTGTTACCTCTGGTTATGATGTAACACAGAAAAATCACAAAAATGATAATGTTCTCCATGCCCCAAAATCCTACCTAGCTGCCTTCTAGTTTACACCACTTCCTCCTCTTCTTCTAAGTCTCTGCCTAAATAGTCAATAACACATTAGCCCAAAGGAAGCTTATAAAAAAATGCAACTAAAGTAACACTCTCTTCTCCATGTGTGGTTTAATAAACATCTATTATTTCTTCTGAAACATATGGTAGTCATTAAATATAGAAAAAGAGGTCTAAAAGTTAAGAGAGCGAACCTCATAGCGATGCCACCTTTAAATACGTGTTAAAGTTCACTGCACTTACAGTAGTGGCACATAATTAAATGTGTGCAGGAAAGCTGATGTTAGTCGGGTTCCTCACATGACTTATTAGCTCCCTAAATATTAGGATTTCTTGATGCAAAATACAATTCTGATAGACTACCCACAACAATGAAAAATTATGTCAGCCTAATATGTTTCATGTTTGACTTATTCTGGCATGGAGTTTTAATTTATTTGAATTTCCCTACCATCAGTAGAATAAAGCTTCTTATAGGATTTTAACATTATTATTGATTATGAAAAAAATTACAACACTCCTTATCTTGCTATCTGTAGTCTCCTCCCTTCCTTTCATTTCAGCTATTCTGAAGGACTTCCATAACATATGTTAATTACTGTGACAGTCTCTGATTTTCCTGAAGTGAAATTTTAACTGTGAAGAAAGTTATCTGAGCTCTTACCAGCTTACTAGACATTATACTCTTAGTATAAGCTTTTTATTATTTTAAGAATGAAGATGATTTACTAATATAATTCCTACCAAATCTACTGAAACATAACTGTATTCTCTGTTATGTTACTGGCTATAAGTAACTGATTATCCAAAGAGAATCCAATTAACAAATCTATACTATCAGATGACATCCACAGGTGGAGAGGTTATAGCTGAATCATACTGTAAATGCAAGGACACTAACACAATATAAGCCAACTTAAATCAGTGTGGTTATGTTAGCCCAACACAACACAAATTCAGCTATACTGGAACATAATTCTGGCTGCTCTAGTCCTGTCTTTGTGTGGCATTATGTCCAAACTACCAAACTCTCCTAACAGGAACTGGGACAGAAAAGTCTCTCACATGTGCAAGAGCAAACTATCAGTGCAAAAGCAGTCACACTTTTATCCAGATTGTTCCAGCCCCATGACTCAAATAATAGAGAACTGACTATATACACTAACTTCATTATTCTACTACCAAACACTGTATGTTACTCCTTTAACTCTAATTTATATTTGACATTTTGCAACACACATGGGTAAACTTTTCCCCCCACTACAGGGTTCATCAGGGAAATCAGAATCATATTTAAAATCAGTCATGTTTAAAATCACCCTGCCTTGAGCAAAGTGTTCTCCATTTCCACTCAATGATAGGAGTGAGGCTAATTTAGCAAGAAGTCTAGCAAGTAGCTCTACAAGGGCTCTAGATTTTTCTAACAGTGCCTTGAATTTCTATATTGAAAGCACAGAAGGACAGTCAAGTAGAAAAACTGTTTAATTTTGAGATCCCAGTTCTCACTGAAAAAAGTTAGCAAGTTGTTTTCCTTACATCTTACAGCTATAGCTGAAAAGCATTTAAAAGTGAACAAGTCATTTATTATAACCAAACTTCAATACATAAATGTTTGTGGAAGAGGTGAATGTCACCACCTAAAGTTACCTGGTTTTTATCTCAAGTTCATTACTAGGCCATAGGAAAAAAAAAAGTCAGGCTAAACTGACTTAAAATTGAAATAATACTATTTGGAATTGCAACATTTGTACTCATGTTACATAAAAGCAGTCATAATTTTCCAAAATTAAGTAGTCAGTGATACGGAAGAATTTTGCAAACTCTAATGTTGTCACTGTAATCCTGGAATACAATAAAACTGAACTCCTCATGTGCTAGTTTGGGTTTTAATCCCAAGATGTTATTTACCTTTTTGGGGTTTTCATGTCTGAGATGTTCTCCATGCCCCCAAAGAC
This sequence comes from Dromococcyx pavoninus, assembly GCA_033558185.1. Classification (NCBI taxonomy): domain Eukaryota; kingdom Metazoa; phylum Chordata; class Aves; order Cuculiformes; family Neomorphidae; genus Dromococcyx; species Dromococcyx pavoninus. The sequence goes on along the minus strand of JAUMJL010000346.1, from coordinate 1,066,027 downwards.
TCTAACAAATCTAGAAAGCTCAAACGTGGAAATCCACATACGTGGTCATAGTGGTTTCCATATTCCTGAAGTCAGCCCCAGATCTGTTTTCTAATTTATTTTTAGTGATGAGCAGCAATAAGTTAACACAGTAAATATGTTTTCTGTCACAGCTCCTAACATATAACAGCAAAGTCACTCTCATCCCATTCAATGGAAACTTTGCTGTTAATTTCATCAAATCAAAGAGTTTGCTCTAAACATTCAGCCTTTCTGAAGAAATGCATGGCATTCCCTCGTGCCTCTCCTCAGTTTGGGATCTCGAAGGAATCCTGTGTGATCGTTCAAAAGGATGCAAACAAAAGTCAAGGGTAGCTCCCATACATTTAAGAAAATTCCTAGAATTTGGTTAGACAATTTGCTTGGAAAATGAAACTGTAGGAATACCATAACATCTTTCACTGTTACCAGTCACTATCTCCTGAAGGTTTTGGCCTACTATGCAGGAGAAAAATCGGGTGGTTAAGATCACTGTCATCTATTAGTCGGAGATTCTAGTGCTACTGCTGCAGTAGTACTGCAGCCTACAAGGTGCCAAACCACATCTGTGACTACAGCCCACATAAATAACCTCCCCCCCAAGTTTTAAACAGCTTACTTTGGACACCAAGAGGAACCTATCTGAATCAGCTCAGAAGTCAGTGCTATTCAGCTGTCCAAATACTCACACTGTTTTCAGAAAAGTCAAGTTGTCAGCACCAAGCTCTGATTGCTACTAGCTCTTTAGCTAGCTTGTTTAAAACCACCTCTGGTATGTCAGTAGTGTAATACTTCTAGACTATGTCTACTCTTAGAAAGTAAGTATCCCATTAGAGTGAAAAACGGGAGACAGAATGGGATTCCTGAATATTTTATTATGATCCAGTAAATCAAGAAAGAGAGCAAAACTGGGCAGAAGAAGTTGGAAGGTTACTGTTTGCTTCAGTTACTTCCTAAACTCTGCTTTTCAGAGTGAATTTGAAAAATGTGTTTGCAGTCTCCATATTTTCTAACTGCTGCTGGAAACATATTAGTTTGTGCTTTGCTGGCGTACCTCAGAAATGCTAAATCAATCTGCCTTCTTTTATTTACATGCTTTATTCCCGAGAAATGTAATTGCAGTTTTTATTAACTTTATGTTTTATGGATCTAATACTTAAGAACAAGTCTATCCTTTATGTCACAGAAAGAAGGTTAATGTACTTACAGATTCTCCAGCAATACATCTTTGGCAAAGCTGGGCAGCACCTCTGCTTCCATGGTTTTCAAAAATCTAGTGAACAGGAACACATACAAAGCCATCAAAAAGAAAAAGGGTCAATTATTTTCAATTTTACTATAAAAGGTATTTTAAGCGTGTTCTTCTAAAAATAGATGTTGTTGACAGGGTAAACATACCATTGAATTTTGCTTTGTCTTTGCAGCCCAAAGACCACAGTCAGTGGAGATTTTCTGTTTAGGATCCAGCTCCATGGCACAGTCAATGAGGCGAGCATCAGCTTCATTTGAAATGGTTTCTAACGGCTTGCACGCTCGCTTCTGAAAGAATCAAAAGCAATACTTATACATCTTTGTGAGGCAGAGGACACTGAATACAAGTTTCCATGATTTTATTTTTTACGACTGATCAAGATCTTTCATTTATTTGGCAGAATAGAGAGTTCGCAATGGATTACCAGACACTAGGCCAGAACACCAAAATTCCGTATTTAGCAATGCATCTCGTGCTGGACAAGCAGGGAAATCTGCAGATCTCACTAAATGCCTCTGTGCCTCAGTTTCATAAACTGGGGATAAAATGCCACTGGGAAAAGAGCATACTTCAGCCTCCATTACTGTATAATTTAGGATGGCATTTATCAAAGGAGCGGATCAGGGGAAGTTGTGTGAAATGACTAATTATATCAAGGAAACGGAAGGAAAACCCTGAAGCCAAGTCAGACAGCTATGAAGACATATTTTCTAATGACTTTTGTATCTTTCTCTGAATACTGTCACCTTTCTACAGCTTTCATTGCTAGACAACCCATTAACATCCCACTATTGGAGCTCTAACCTGAGCTGTTATTTAGTACTGAATGACACTTGGGTGTCCTGTGAATCAAAGGCACTTCACCCCTGGAGAAATGGCTGGCTTTCTCAAGGCATCTTTCTCATGGTGCTCCGCAGCCCAACACAAGATCAGCGGTCCCCTGAAATATTGTTTTACTACTCTGTGTGAACCAGGTTAGAAACTGGTAAGTTTAAGATGCAAATCTGTGGAAGACACAGACTGGACACCATAAAATGACTATCCTTGGCCTGTGACTGCTATTCTATGCAATGGGAGGACTACCTAAATCCCAGGGGTTCCTCGAAATTCCAACAGCAAATTAACAGAATGGGAAATTTCAAAACTGATGTGGATATTTCAGGATGTAATTCTGAATTCCAGAGAGATATGCAGTTTTGATTTTTTTTCTGATGACTTTCTGAACAAACTTTGTTTAAGAAATAACAACATTCGATCTCTTTCACAAGCATATAATTTCACAGGCAGAAGACGTGTTGCCACAGAACTAACAGAGTACTGAAGCATGGAAACAAAATTTAAAATTTGAATATGTTATGCAAAGTAAAATGGATCAATACAACAGGAACCTCAACGGAGAACAGTTGAAATGAGAACACTGTCAAGAATACAGGATATTTGGATGGGAAGTAAAATCAAAAAGTGAAATATGTATTGTACTAAGAAAGTGAATAATATAATAACAAAAAGTCTGAGAAGGTCCTCTAAAGATAGACCGCCTTCCACTGGGAAAACATTCTCTTCCCTTTGTTGCTGAAGAACTCATCCTTTATTAAAAGGTACAGCATAGTGGTACAGCAGAGTAACTAGTGAGATGTGTGAAATGAAGGAGAAAAAGGAAAAGTTATTTACTGCCATACATCAGAAGAAATTTGGCTTATTAAAAATAAATTCAAGGTATTGTTTTCTTGAGGGGGTTAAGATACTTGGCATTAGTGACAGGAATTCAGAGTAGATGGCTGACAGATTTATCATATCGATGCCAAGACAATTTGTGGAAGTTTCTAGCAGAGGCTGGCTTCAGGGAAGGCTTCACTCTCTTTCTTATAAAGAAACAATCAATACATAAATCCTACCTTCACACAGAACAGACGTAGTGCAGGATTCAAAGAGCCTGTGATTAATTAGGATCAACGAGCTCTCTATTCAAAAGGCAAGGCAGGATTTCATCAAAATGACTACTTTTGTCAGGGAATGATCATGCTACATCCAGCTTGGAAATGTATTTTAAGACAAGCAATAGCAAATCACATACTGTCCTAGAACACATAGAAAACAGGTCTCTCTGCAGAGAAGATACTCTGTAATTTCTTTTCCAGCTGGAAAGTCCTGGAAAAACACATGCATTTTCTCTGATGCTGAAATGATAAAGGTCTCACAGATGCTGCTTTTCATAAACAGTGAAAATAAACTGGTGCAAAAACCAGCTACATCGAAATAATTAATCTCAATGCAACAAAAAAGTTTTTCTTAAAAGTACCACTTGCTTTTTTTAAATTTAGCTGTAAGATTTGAAAAATAAAAAATTAATTTAGTATGTTCATCACATGCAATTTCCATTTTGTTTAAAGCATTTTTAAAAGCCAGGCTAGTTTCTGGTTTGTGTTTCATAAACTCCTGTCCTATAGGTATAAAATATGTCTCCGTCTAGCCCAGATTTAGTTATTACCTCCACTGGATACTTTCACGGAAAGGACAATGATGGTGATGTGTAGATGCTCCCTGCTACTAGAGCCCAGCTCCCTACTAAAAGAAGTGCAGGTAGGTCAGTTTGAGAAAGCAGAAGGAATGTAAGGTACATGCAGGTACTTGTATTGGGAAACTTTGCTTGCAGTTCAGTCTAAACCAGCATAGCTCTAGCCTTGAAAAACTGTTATTCTTTATAGGCAGCTAAGCCCAAATGCCTTAAAACCAGTACAACATCAATAAGCTCTATCCTACAGCAAGTTTCTGAAATACTTGCAAATAACTACATCAAGGTACAAAAGGTAAAAGGAAATCATATGTATGTATATATAACATACCGTGGAGCTGAGCGAGAGCAGAAAAAAACATAGGGAATCTTCCCCAGTTATAACAGCCTCGCGCACAAGACTGCATGATAGTAGCATCAAACAAGAGGATGATTAAGACCCCAAAATAGCTGTCTCCTCAGATCAGTCTGGCCCTGTTTGCTTCAGTTAGTAGAGCTCAGTTCAGAGCTACCCTCCTGGAGCGGCTGATTCAGCAGTAACATCTCTGCTACAGCGTTCATAATGACTTCAAGCCCCAGGACTGCAATGGCTTAAAACCCCATAAAGACAGAATCCTAAAGGGAAAAGTGACAAATGGTCTGGTTTTAGACCAAAAACGTGCAAAACTCTGTACAGCATCACAGCTGTATGAATTACAAGCAAAGCACCTTGTTGGCATTGTCAGTCAGGCTCATGCTGCTAGTGAAAAGCTAAAATAGGAAACAGTCCTCCGTTATTTGGCTAAGAAATCCCTGCACCACAGTGAGCAGGTGGCAAAAGATGGAGAGCACAATTTGAGTAGTGTGCATCACCTCAACAGCCAGAAAGGTTGAGTGTTTCACCTCCTATCTCTGATACAGCATGTGACTGCAGCAGCTCACTGTTCACTTAAACACACTAAGCCATGGTGACTCAGCTGTAATCTGGACCATAACAACTGCTGTTAGAGGGAAAAAAAAACAACCTTAAATATCTTGTTCAGGCTACTCTACACAGAAAATGTTCTGAACCTTAATAAGAAAAGTCCCCTTTTAAAACTACCTTGCAGAGCTTGACTCATACTCTGCTAGCTACAGAATTGTTGACAGCAATTCTGAGTTGCTCTGTGTCATAGAATTTTCAGAAGAATTTCATCTGGTTTCCAGACAACTGACTCATTAATGTCTTTGCTAATGGACAGACTGCAATTCACAAGCCAGAAGATTTGCCTCTCTAACCTCAAAAACAGGAGAAAAAGAAATTCCTTCCTTCCTCTGTAACCTTGTCAGTCACAGTCAGAAGTCCACTGAACAGATGTTCCTCTTCCACTTCAAGGATGGCATTTCCCTGATAAAAGAGGTTAGTCCCTAACTGTGCAAGTTTTCTGTTCAAGTCAGTCATGAACAGAGATCATCAAGTAACAGTAAAGGAGAGCGTGAACACCAAGATAAGCTTTGCTTGGAACTCCTGTTAACTTTTGCAAAGTTAATATAACATTATTCCACGATTCCTGCCCAGTGCAGGATTGAAAGGAGAGCACAGAGGTTACCGGATATTTGAAGATCATTGAAACTGTTGCCCAGCTGTTAATTACCAATTAATTACCAATTTAATTATAACTTTTGGAAAGCTAACAGCTTCACACTTATTAGGAAGAAAGATGTTTCCAATGCGTTGGATGAGAGGCACCTTGCCAGAATGGATACAACTGGAGAAACACAGACAGACAAGCTTAGCTGAAATGCGAAACAATTCCAGCAGCCCAAAATATAAATGCTAAATCCCATCCCCCCTCATTCTCGGGAGGCATACCCTGGAGCCAGGAAGTTGATAGCATTAATGATACCACCTGGTAAAGAGGGTATCAGCCAAGAAAAGACCAAAACACCTGTTTAGTGAAATTCCACTTCAAACAGTGCCCAGTTCTGGAATCCCCAACATAAGGATATGAAACTTTTGGGACGGATCCAGAGGAGGCCATGAAGATGACCAGAGAGCTGGAGCACCTCTGCTATGAGGACAGGCTGAGAGAGCTGGGTTTTTTCAGCCTGGAAAAGGGAAGGCTCTGGGGAAAACTCATATGAGCTTCCAGGTACCTAAAGGGGCTACAGGAAAGCAGGGGAGGGCCTCTTTACAAGGGTCTGTAGTGACAGGATAGGGGAGAACGGCTTTAAGTTGGAAAGGGAGGATTTAGATTAGACGTTAGGAAGAAATTCTTCACAATGAGGGTGGGGAGGCTCTGGTACAGGTTACCCAGGGAAGTTGTGGATGTGCCCTCCCTGGAGGTGTTCAAAAGCCATGTTGGATGGGGCCTTAAGCAGCCTGGTCTGGTAGGAGGTAGGATTAGAACTGGATGGACTTTAAAGTCCTTCGCAACGTAAACCACCTTTTGATTCCAAGTTCTGAGCGAGTGTGTGCAGCCTTCCAGCAGGCTCAAAGCTCGCTGCACTCGCGCAACGCTGCCTCCGCACAGCGGCACCGCCCCCACACCGCCCCGCAGCAACACCGCGCCGGGGCAGGCCGAGGGGTCCCGCTCCCACCCAGCGGTGTCGCCAGGGGGCGCCGCACCCCCCCGCGCCCGCCTCACAGCCCCGCGGCCAACAGTCACAGTCCTCCCCAGGGCCAGCGGCCTCCCCGCCAGGCGCGTGGCTGACGGCGGGGTCTGCCGAGCCCCAGAGACGCCGCTCCCGCCGTTCCCAGAAAGCCTGCGGGTCGCTCCTTCACGTCTGCCCCCCCTTCCTTCTCCTCCTCCTCCTCCCCCTTGCCGATGGCTCCCGCCGCCGCGCGAAACTCACACACTCCGGCTCCCCCGGCTCCGGCTCGTGCGTGAGCAGGGCCCCCCGCCGCCCCCGCGCGGGCAGCAACGGCTGGGCCGCCATTGCGGGAGGGCGCGCGCGCGGGCTCCGCCGCCTCGCGCAGCCCCGCAACCGCTCCGGGAAAGCTGCACCAGGTCACAGAGCTCTCAGACCGCCGTGGCTGCCCCGGGCGAGCTCCGCCCCCTCAGAGCCCCGTGGCTGCCCCGGGCGGGCTCAGGCACCTCACACAGCCCCGCCGCCCCCCCCGAGCAGGGGGAAGCTGGGGCCGGCGCAGGGGTGCGAGCGGCAGCCCCTTCACTCTGCTTTGCCAGCCCGAAGGCGTGACATAAGGTCGCGCACACGAGTACTGCGCAGGCCATGAGGGGGCGGCGCGGACCCGCGGAGCGGGGGCAGCAGCGAAGTGCTGCTGCGTCATCCTCTGGGCTCTGACGTCACTGTGGCTCTCGTGGGAGGGGAGGGACGACCTGACATCGCCTGAGGTGTGGGGGCATCGCCATCAGTTTTACGAGTTTGCTTTTTTATTAACTTTCTGAGTATTTCTTAAATCGGTAATTAAGGTCTGGGCAACAATTTCAGGCGATCTTCAAATCACAGAATCAGAGAATGACCCGGGCTGGAAGGGACCCACAAGGATCACCGAGTCCAACTCCTGTCCCTGCATAGGACAACTCCGATATTCATACTGGCTGAGGGCGTTGTCCAAACGCTTCTGCAATATTGTCAGGCTTGGCGCCATGACAATACTTCTCAGTACTTCCCTGGGGAGCCTGTTGCAGTGCTCCATATCTGGTAACCTCTGTGCTCTCCTTTCAATCCTGCACAGGGTTGGAGCCTGGTAGAATGCAGGATAGGCTTTATTTTCGTCTTTGAATATCATTGGGTTTTGGTGGCATTGAAGACAGTGAGAAAATATTGTCTGATACCTTTGTGTTCCTGTGTGTGATTTCCTGTAATTTACAGTCTAATTTCTGTGCCTGCAGGCTGTAGGAATGCCAAAACATCGGAAAACACAACCCGTGTGGAAGTATGGCTGAGGCTGCAGTAGCGTGTGGGCTGGGAAAAACAGAGTTTTAAAGTTGACATATCAGACAGGGGGAAAAAAAGTACTTCCTAGGGCACAGCAAAAACGCTTACTTTCTCTAAGCGCTGCCTAAAGCAAGCATCAGTAAAGACACCGTCCAACCTGGGTTTGTCTGTTCAGTGTCAGTGACCTTTCTATCAGCAGCAGTAACAGTTCATCCATTTAGGTAACAGTGTGATTCAAGGCTCTTGCCATCAGTGAGCGAAGATAATTTTGTAATGAGATCTTTCCCAAAGAACTAAACCTCCTTTAGAGTCCCAGTAAAGATCTGAAGCCACATCTCAATCACAAACAGAAATTTACACATGCCCCACATTGTGTGCATTATGAAAGCCAGTGAATAAAACGTTCAGTTCTCAAATACGAGCCAGTGTGTTCACGAGTAAGGAGTGAACAGAGAATTCACGAAGCACCTTGGCTTGGCTCCTGTTTTTTTTTTTTTTTTTGCAGATGTCCTTCTAGAGAAGAAATATTTAAATACCATGTGATGGTGCACTAAAGAACTTTCTATTAGGTAGTAGGTGCAAGTTTGAGCAGCACTGAGAGTACCTCAGGCTGACCATTACAGGGACTTGCATTGACCTGGTGTCCTCCTGCCCTGGCTGCTTTGTTTTGTATCATCTGCAAATTCTCAACCATGACAGCAGAAGACCAAAGTCATTTGTGCAGTCTAGGACCTGAGAGCTGGCCACACAAACTGCACGGCAGTCCAGAGCAGGCAGATACTCATTTCAGATCAATCCTGTGAAGATGGTCAGAAGATTATCCTTTAGAGAATGACACTCTAATGAAGTGAAGGTGTCTTCTGCACCCTCTATCTCCTACTAAAACGGAGAGGACAAAATGCAAGGCAGGAGGTGTGACTGAGCAGAATTCAGCAGTGCTTGTCACTCACTAGCACTGTCACAGAGTCCTTCATTTTACTTTTGCCAGATCTTGAGAGCAGCATGGGAGAATATCCTCAGCCAGGAGGGTGTCATATACTGCTTGTCTTTTCTGCTCTGCTAAATCAAGCTGGTTTGCAGGAAAGAACACATATTGTCGAACTATCCATGGCATCCATTCCTTCAAGAGCTTTTTCTTCACTAGGGGTCCAGTTGGACATACAGTGTATGCTCTGTCACATCATTTGAGCCTGAGGGCACATAACAAAAAATAATCCACAGATTTTTTTTTTTAATTTAGCATTTGAGATTCCTGATTAAAAAATAACTTTAAATCAGGGTAATCCAGTTCGCAGAATATCTGAAGCATAAGTATTTTCAGAGTTTGAAGAAAACCCATTCACAACAAATCAGATCTATTTAATTATTTCAAAGCCACCTTCCAGTTCCACCCCCAGAGCCTATTTATGTCTCTTGCCAGTATAGCAGGCATTGTGGACTGGCTTCCTGCTTATACTCGCATGTTTAGAACAATAGGATGCACTATAAAAAAACATGCATTTTGTGACACATCCATCTAAATGTGTCAGTGTACAGTAGGGGATACTTTTCTGCAGGTGCAAGGTTTGGAAGTGGAAGTTCCATTAGAAAAGTCTCATCTGACGTACAAACTGCAGAGTTAAGTAGTACCTGTGTGAACAGAATGGATATCGGTTCTCTCCCTCCATGGATATTTTTCTGAATAAGAAAAAGCTTAGCATTGTAAGAAATATGAAAGCTCACTTCAGTAGGTTGTGAAGGATAGTCATGCAAATCCAAAAGGATGATCTTGTGAAGTAATTAATTGCTTATCCTGTGAAGACTGCATGGCCTGAAGTAAAAATGCAAATGCTACCATCACCAGATTTTAAGAGTTTGGTAACAAAGGCAGAAGATATGTAATTTACAAACCTTTTCAAGACATTTGGGAACTAAGAGGCTAGAAATAGAAGATGTACTGATGTTTACATGAACACAGGAGAATAACTTCACAGAATCATTTGGGCTGGAAGGGACCTCTCAAAATGATCTAGTCCATGTCCCTGCTCAAACATGGTGCCCACAGCAGGTTGCGCAGGGCTATGTCCCACGGGGTTTTAAGTATCTCCAAGGACGGGGCCTCCACAGCCTCTCTGGCCAGCCTGCTTCACAGTTTGGTCATCCTCACAGTAAAAAACTGTTTTCTTGTAATCATATTTACCCTTAATAAATAGATTTAGCAGTCACAAACCTGACACACATGCAGTTCTTTTTCTTGCACACCTTCTTGAGCGCTGTTAGAGAAAGACTCCTCCTGACTGTGGGAACTCTGCAATTACAGACGTGTTCATTCTTTGTTATATTCTTGGTCCAAAGCTAAGTGATACCTTTAGGTCTTCAACTGGGACCTAAATTTTACCATTTTCTGAGACAAAACTGCCAGTATTTCCATGTTTGCTGTATTTTATTCCCTGTTAAATTTCCCCTCATTTTGTTTTATTCTGTGTATACAACTCTTACTGACATTTAATCAAGAAAACTAGTGACCTGTCAGAGCCCTTCTCCTCTGCTATTATACAATGACCTGACATGTTTTAAAGTGAATTCCTGTCTTGTTTCAAAATATTTGCTCTTTGTTTTGCAGTGTTCATACTACACTATCGCTTCACCTCCCAAATCTATACATTCTCCCAGACCAAAGTGTTTTTTGTTTTGTGTCATGCACCCAAAAGTGAAAATATAATGCTGAAGCTCATGTTTGGTTATTACAAAAGGTTTTTTTAGAACTCTATTGTGCATTCTTACCACTGTCAGTGCCCTCTTTCTGGCTCCTACCCTCTCATTATTATGAGTTTTCTATGCTCATCTTCTGAATCTGTCATTTTCATTCTTTGTAATCATATCACACATTCTCATTGCATCCAAGCTTTCTTTTTCTCTTCATGTTCAAGGCTCTCTGAAACCCCCAGAATAAAAGGGGATGATAAAGAGTCCTTCCATGAACCAACAAGATTGGTGTGAACATGTGATTGCTCACATGTACTGCATCTCATCTTTGCTTCACTGAAAGCAGGTTGTCAGCCTTGGACATCCCTTACCACATGGCTAACAATTCTGCCTTAATTTACAATTATTTTTTAAGAAGGGAGAGAACCTTATGTGTTAATCATATCCTCTAGTAGTTGCAGTCAAGACCCTGAGGGAAAAAACAATACTCAAAAATAAAATATTTTATGAACAGAGGTAATCTGGTTGAATGTAAATTTTAATTGGACTTTGAATGCAACTATTTCCTTTAACCAAAGGGGATATTTTAGGATCAACCTTAATTTGTACAGTCTAGTAAATTCCACCCGTTCAGATGCTCAAGAAGCTGGTTGTGCAAGAACCAAGAAAAATATGCTATTCTTAATCACTTCTTAATCACTTTGTGTAAATAAGATGCCAAATTAGAGCATATACAAAGTCTTTTGTAGCAGTGGACAGACTAAAATTCTTGAAAGTATAGCTGATGATTTATCAGAATAAAGTAACCAACTAAAACAAGAAAAGGTTTTGCTTAGGCATATTCTAAAGGAATTAATTTTTATATTACACAGTACATGTACTAATAAATACTATTTCTATATCAAAATATAGCTTACTTATATCCTGAATAATTAGTGACTTCAAGCTACATTATTTTCTTCAAGCCGGAGTTACACAGTCTCTCTACTGCTACATCTTTGCCTAAACACAGCTCAGGAAAATAGTATTATGCACCAGTAACTTTTCTGCCACACATAAAGTTGTGGGTTCAGGGACTGGTTAGAATGAAAATTATGTTCAAACATATCATTATTTTATGGGGGTTTCCCGACTTGAATATAAGAGAATAAAACCTGCGTCTGTAAGGAATATGCATTTCAGTGCTTCAGCACTACACTATGGTAATTAGCAAATGTACACCAAGACACGATTCTTTTGTAAACTGGCTTGTTCAGGCAGGGCTGGAAAATACAAGTGGCACTCAGGAGTGAGTGCCTGCGCCATTGTGCTTTGCTGTGTCTTCAGGTCTTCTTTCATCCCCATTCGGATACAGCCTCTGCAGTCAAATTCTTTGCAACTTGAGGTGAGCAGTAGATCAAGTGGGCACTATGGGAGGCTTGCCAGATTAATTTGGCCTGCTGCCTGTTGTTCAATCTGGAGTCATTGAGTCCCGGGTTTCCCTGGGACCGTGCTGCCAAATACTCCATATGGGATGCCCAGAAATATAGCCTAATGTTAGGGAGATTTAGTTCTCCTGCGTCTCAATGGGCCTATACGTTTTTAACAGCAATCCTTGTTTTTACCTTCCAAATGAACCTTGAAAAGGTCTTGTGAACCTTATTAAAGAATGAGGTTTTAAATTATGTGGCATAGCTGTAGTTGACATAGGCTACAGAGGAAGACATTTATTTCCAGAAGTTACATCTGTCCTACAGCTGAAGTAGGGCAAGTTGTTCTTAAAGTGTGATCACATCACTGCGCTTTGGCCTTGACCTGAACAGCGTATAGGCCGTGATCCGTGCTGAATTCCTTCACAGTGAAAAAGTAGCTCCTTTTGTTGAAAATGGGTCAGGCAATGGGACCAACAATGTGGACAGTAAATAATATAATGAGTTAATCAGATTACAAGTGTGTTCTCTGATTGCAAAAATCACAGTCTTTCCCAACAATTATAAGCCTGTTTTTAATAGAGCAAAAATGCTTGCGTCAGACAGAATGCACATTTTGTGCAGTAGTAGGGAACTTAAAAGGTGAAAGAATTTACCATTAGAAAATAGATTTGTTTGTAGTCTTATTAATGGCATGGTGCTATCTCCTATGCCCCTCTACACAGCCCAGTGCTTTTTATTAGTCATGAAAGAGCTGCAGGAGTAAGCTATGTGCCATTTGTTCAATGTTCTAGATTATTTAATGTGGGAATTCTTTTTATTGATATGAAATCTAAAACAAAATTGGGCAATCTGTGGGATTTATTTATCTAACATAAAAATTCAGAATTTAAGCAAAAATATTTTCTTTGAAAAAAGTATCTTATGGGGAAAAAATCAGTGTTTCTTCCTTTTGTGACTGAAAGGAACAGTAATTTTTAAAAGCTCTGAGATTCAGCAAAATATTGTATAAAATCCCAAATATGGTTTCTAGTCTTAAAAATTTATGATTATGTCACTGATTTTCTGTCAGGTTAAAATGCCAGAGAAAATATATAGAGTTAGACCTTCTTCCCTCCACTCACCCCAGATTATCTCAGAAATGTAGCAGTCACAAAACAAAACTAAGGTTCTCCTGAATTCTTATCATGCCTGTGAAAGCTTTTTGAATTGCTGCTTTTATCAAAACACCAGTTAAGACGAGTATTTGACTGTTATGATGGACAAACTGTGCTGATCTCGCTTCATAATTTATACTGTTTGCTTAGAATTTTATTTAAATACTTTGTTTGTTCCAAAAGTTTGTTTCTAAACTGTTTTTTTCTTCTCAGTCAATTAATAAACACCGAACATATAAACAGTGAAGAAGACTTCACCAAAATTTTCAGATATATTCTGCACTTGCTGCTTTTCAAAGTAATTGAAAACCAATTGTACTGTTGAACAATGAAGATTTAGGGTGCTCTGAGAATAATCTTAAGTATTATTAGACAAAACAAAATAAAATATTCACTCTTCTTATCCTGTTCCATTCTTCACAATGTAATTCCCCGTCACTGGTGGTAATCCCATTTCCAATAGCATGAATTTTAACAGCTGCATATTTATAGGTGCTGAGCTTGAGGACTGAAAATCTAATTTCAGTTTGACATTATTTCATTTCAATAGACTGCCTTGGCAAATATGAATGAAAATCGTAATATGTTGGTCTTGAATAGTAACCTGATATGAATAGCAAGTACTACAACCCACCTGGTCTGTTCTACATTTTGTTTCTTTTTCAAGAGTATTGTTTAAATGACCTGGTGTAAGTGTTCTGTGTCAAACACCTTAGAAAAATGGTTGCCCTGAAGCCGCTTTAGAACTAAAAGATTTCATCACAAGAAGAAAGTACGCTGCCTGCCTGCCTTCCTGTTCCATGCAACAAGACTCAGTGACTTGGGTGCAAGACTTTGAGATCTCTTACATCCATGTTAGTCTTCTTTCGAGTTTTATGTGTTTATACATAGTCTTATATATTGTAAACCTCTGGGCTTCTTTATTACGTGAATTACAATGAATTGGAATCTTTAAGACTTTTCTTCACTAGAAACAGAATCTGCATTATTTTGATAATAAAAGTGTTCATTTATTTTTAATGGTGAAGACAAACCTAAGTTGTGTGTTAAATTGATTGATTCTAGAAAACTAAGGAACTTATTCCAGATACGGATTTTCTAGATTACTTTAAAACCTTTTTATGGATATTTTAATCCAGAGTTAAAGTGGTCTTAATTTGGTAATCATATCGTGAACAGGATCTTTTGTGAATATCAGAGTCAACTCCATATTTACATAGAGCACTGGCTAAGCTTTTTTATTTTCACTTAACAGTATTCAAAAATGCAGAACTGTTCCCTTGTCCACACTGGTCTGGCAGTCCCTGGGCTGATGTTGATACCAGAAATACTTACTACTGCAAAAAGTGGAATGTTTTAATTTAAGTTAAAGTAGAATTAGTTTTCTAACCAACTTCAGTTAAGTTTCATCTAAGTAACGTTTTTTTTGAAAGTTGGACAGAATGTCCCTCTGATAGTATGTTTTCTTATAGCATTTTTTTTTCAAATAATGTTTTTCCAGACAGTGTCTTGTGTTGAGTATGATTTGTGTTGAAGAGATGTGTTTTCTCGAATTACCTCTGTTTGCAGCCTTTCCTTATCTAAAATACAAGGTCAGACAGAGAGCTGGCTCCAAAGCTCCAATTAGCAAGAGATTTGGCTGTTGTGATGTTCATAATGACATTAAAATTAGTCCATGGAAACTAATGGAATATGCATACAATTTCTGGGAAAATTTATGCATGTGCATGTAAGTAGGAAGTGTGTTCTGTAACCAGCTCTCGTCTTCTTACACATAATTGATGGAAATCATTCCCTCATGCGTCCAGCACTGAAATAAAGTTTGCTTGCTTTCTAAAACTCCAAAACGAGTCTTAAGAGAGTTTATTGCTGGCATTTTTGGTATCAGTGCTCCCAGGTGACCATGCAGAGCCATTAACACCTGCAGCAGATACAGAGAAGGGAACACCAGCATCTTTAATGAAACACCCTCATCATTGTACAGACGCATATACTCTTTTGACTTATGTTCACTGATTTATTGGTAGCACCCCATGGTGACCAGTACTCTTTAATATCTTCATAAATGACCTAGATGCAGAACTTGAAGGTTTACTAGCCAAGTTTGCCGAAGACACTAAACTGGGGAAGCTGTTGACACTACTGAGGGCAAAGAGGTCTTGTGGCAGCATCTTGATGGATTGGAGAGCTTGGCAATCACCAGTTGCATGAAGTTTAACAAGGCCAAGTGGCAAGCTTTGCACCTGGGACACAGCAACCCTGGATATACACACAGACTGGGGTGTGAGAGGCTGAAGAGCAGCCTTGCAGAAAGGGACCTGGGGTTTGTGGTCGACAGCAAGTTGAACATGAGCCAGCAGTGGCCTGGCAGCCAAGAGGGCCAGCTATGTCCCGGGGTGCATCCAGCATGCCATTGCTAGATGGAAGGGAGGAAATTGTCCTGCTCTGCTCTGTTCTGCTTTGCACTGGTGCGGCCCCACCTCTAGCACTGGGTGCAGTTTGGATGTTGCAGTATAAAAAGGACATCAAACTACTGGAGAGTGTCCAGAGGAGGCCACAAAGCTGGTGATGGGTCTGACGGGGAAATCATATGAGGAGCGGCTGAAGTCACTTGGTCTGTTCAGCCTGGAGGAGACTGAGAGGGGATCTCATAGCAGTTTGCTGCTTCCTCACAAGGGAAGGAGGAGGAGCAGGCGCTGATCTCTTCCCTCTGGTGACCAATGACAGGACCCGAGGGAATGGCAGGAAGATGTGCCGGGGAGGGTCAGGATGGACATTAGAAAAAGGTTCTTCACCCAGAGGGTGGTGGAGCACTGGAACAGCTCCCCCACGGTGCCAAGCCTGACAATATTCCAGAAGTGTTTGGACAACACTCTAAGCCACACGGTGTGAATATTGGGGTTGTCCTGTGCAGGGACAGGAGTTGGACTCGATGAACCCTGTGGGTCCTTTCCCACTCAGGTCGCTCTCGGAGTCTGTGACAGAGGAGCGCCAGGCTCCGCTCCGCCTTGCCCCGCCCCATCCAAGATGGCGGGCGCTGCCCCCGTCTGGCGTGGGCGGGTGGCGCACGCGCGGACCTGTCCCCACGTGACCGGCGCGTTTTGTGTTCCCCCCCCACCTTCCTGCAGTCCCGTCATGGCGGAGGGGGAGGTGGCGGACGTGGGCTCCGCCGAGCAGTTCCAACAGCTGCTGCAGCAGCAGAAGGACGGGTGAGCCGGGGCACCCCCGGCGATGGTCGCCGGGAGGGACGGGAGGGGGCTGCCGCCGGCGAGACCCCGCGCGGGGGGCGGCCTGGCTGGGCGGGCGGGCGGGCGGCCTGCCCCGCAGCGCCAGCCCCGGTGGGAAAAGGGCGCTCCAGGGTTTGTCCCGCTCCGCCCCAGAACGTGGCCCCGAGTCCCGTGGGAGGCCGTTGCCCACCGAGGGACGGTGCGGCCTCGCAGCTCAGTGAAACCTTCGCAGGGAAAGAAAAAGAACCCAAACTGTAGGTTGGTGAAGGATTTCGAGATCGCCTCTTGACAGGTTGTTTGTTTTAAGCTCTCGTTTCTTCCGGCGCAACTTATGAGTCTGTAGGAAAGCTCGGGCGTTCAGGCAGGGAGGGCTGCTGGAGCTGCAGAATCTTCTGTAGGGGGCGGGAAGCCTAAATAGGCAGAGAGGCAGGAAAATGGCACAAAACAGAACTTTAATGCAGCCTAAGAATTATTTTATTCTCCTGAGACCTAAGGCGTCAATGAAACAAGGTTTTCGATGAAAACAGCAGCATTACATTGTTTATTGAGAAACAGTGCAAAACTACATTCTTCATGTCTCGTGCAACAGGGCTGTTTTCTCATTAATCTGCTTTTATGCTCTAATAATGAGTAACAGGGCTCTTTTTTTCTGTTGGTAGTTCTCAGCGTGGACCACTGATTCCCTGTAGCCTCTGGGCAGTGGCTCATGGTCTGCTGTTGGAGTCTTAAGCACTGCTTTTCTGGGGAAAACTGCACGTGTTTTGCTTTGGTAGGAAAGAGTCGCAATAGCTACAGCTGCAGTTAAAGATGAACAGGTACTCAAATGCCTGACTCAAGAAAGACAGGCTTGGTTATGAGCTTTTCTCATTTGTCTTGTTGAATTAAAGGTGTAATAACTATTATATCTTCTATTCTACTAGCTGAGTATGTATTTAACCAGGTCTCATAAGGCACATTAAAATAAGTTGCTATGTCAAAAACATTTCTATGTCGTTTAATTGCTGCATTGGCAAGTGGCCTTTAAATGAATAAGGAGAGAAAACTGATTAACTGAGTGGTTTAAAAGGAAGGTGAAACTACCAGTATTACATTTTTAAAGATGACCTAATCAAACCTTTTCCATGTTTCCTTATGGGAAGAAGGAACTAGATTCTTCAGAACTTGCTGTATGACTTTTGGGTTTATTTTCTGGAATTATTCTTCAACTGAGCTGTTGTATGGGGACATCCCAGAGGAGAGTGTCACACTCACTGTGACATACTCAAATGAAAATGGCTTCAGCAACAAATACAATATGTTGAAGTTCTTTTCGACAAAACCCGTAGTAATTCTTTCATTCCCTTTATCCACGGGACATGATTCAGTTTTCTCCTTAATGTACTTGATTATTTTATGCTTTTTTTTTGATCCTAAAATGAATTGATACTACTGGTAACCCCTCTGCTTCATTTAGAAATAATTTGCTTTAGGTTTTGTTGCTGCTAAGAAACCAAGCAAACTTGCGCTCACAGAGCATAACAAGTCCTTCAGATCATCCTTTTTTTTAATGATCTCCCTGTTTCCTGATGGTGCTAGAACTTTAACAATATACTTCATTTATCTATAGGAGGTGAATTTGAAAATGAATGGTGTAATAAAAAAAAAATTAATTTTAAACATTTGCTTAATAAAGTGGGGAAGAAAGTTTTTTTTAAGGAATTATTTTTCTGTAAGTTTTTAGGGCTAGGCCTAATGCTACTTTACTGCTATTTTTTTTTCAAATGGCGTTCTTGATTTTTCCAAACTAATAGAATCATTAAGGTTGGAAAAGATCTCTGAGAAGTCCTCCCATCAGCCCAATGCGACTGTGCCTATTAAACCCTTTCCCAAAGTGCCATATATACATGCATTTTGAACACCTCCAGGGATAGGGACTCCACCTGGGCAGCGTGTTCCAGTGCTTTACAGCTCTTCTGGTAAAAGAAATTTTTAGTAATATCTGGTCTAAACCTCTCATGATGCAACTTGAGGCCGTTTCCTCTTGTCTTATCACTTCTTACTGAGGAGAAGAGACTAGCACCCACCTTGGTACAACCTCCTTTTAGGTAGTTGTGGAGAGTGATGAGGCTTCCCCTCAGCCTCCTATTCTCTAGGCTAAACAGCGGAGTTTCCTCAGCTGCTCCTCATAAGACTTGTCCTCCAGACCCTTCACGAGCTTTATGGCCATTCTCTAGACACATGTTTTATCTTGACACTTAGTTTCATAGGAGTTCTTGTTTCAGCAAGTTAATCTTTCTGCTACCAAGTTATTGGTAAACTTTGTGTTACGAAATAAGTGTAAATTTCAATGTTTAATTATTTTCAAAATGCATTGTTATTTTATCATTGCAGAAGATGAACTGAACCAATGTCTTCAAAATTATTGAACCACTTCTGTTATTGTTCCGTTTCATTTAGACTATGGTTTAGAATAATCAGCTTGCAAATCAATTAATTTGGACTGCCTGTCAGAAGGATTTTAAATCCTTACAAAAGACTTGTGTCTTGGCCCAGAAGGAAGGTGACCTATGGAGTAATTATTTTCAGGATGTCGCTGTTATAGTATCTTGCTATTTTGGTTCTACAGTCAATATACTCTTTAGGCATATTTTATGAATCTTATCTGAATCATTTTTTTAATACACTGTAGAAACAAGACTTTGAGCTTTTTGTTTCTCCAGAGAAAATGAGTGATATGTCCTTCTGAGTTTTCTTCTGCTACTAAAGTTTTAAAAAATATATTATAGAAAGTTAATTTAATTTTTGGGCCAATAGTTTTTACTCCAAAATGATATGGTAAGAAAAACTTTGGGACTTGTCACAAGTTTGTCTTGTGATCCTCTTCTACAGATAGTAGTAGATTTTTTTGGAAATATCTTCCTTGAATGTGAGAAGTACTTTTTTAATTCTGTTTCTGAATTGAGTTTGGTTCTGTATTTGGAGCATGTGGTTAGATAACACAGTTTCTGCTCCACTAGTAAAATTTATACTGATGTTCCATTCTTTAGTGATAAGAGGCAGAGTGGCTTCTCTGTTATGGTTCTGTTGATTTCTATATCTCTAACTGTGTTCAAAGTAGTACATTATCTGTCTTTTATTCTTTATCCCCTATTACCTAGTGGTTTTGGCTTCAGCAGACCTGGAAAACAAAATTGAAAATTAGCTGCAAATGTCTTGTCATTGTCATCAAAGTGTGTTTGAGTTCATGGAAACTACATTATGGCATACAGTTTGATGGGATTTCTGTTCACACATGTGACTTCTCATCTCTAAGTGCTGTGTTTAATCAGTACCAAACATTCAAGGAAACCTTATTGAAGCTGGAAGAGGAATAAGAAGTTGAAGTTATAAAAGTAGAAAATAACAGTTCAGCATAAGAATACTGTATTTTTAGTAAAGTCCCAGTTACTGCCTCACTTCCTGGGTAAGTAGTAAAGAGGCCACAATGGCACTGAGAGAAGAACAGTGCAGCCTCTAGCATGAAGCTGCTGAGCTCTGGAGCTCCCAGAGCTTCTGAAGATAGAAGGCTTGTGCCCAGGAAGAGATGCAGAATACATAAGAGCAATTCTGAGTACTTGGCCTACAGGTGCTTCAAAATCTGTCTTGTAATATATGATTTGATCTTCAGGGTTTCTGCTTTTTCTTCTTCCTGGAGTGGAATGATCTTTTACTGTCAAAACACAGGATGACATTTTCTTTTTATTGCACTAACTTAACAGTGCTAATTGGGTGTTGGAATGTTTCCTGAAAACGCATTAGAGTCCTCTCTGCAAGTCTTGTTTGTTTGTGGGTTTTTTGGTATGGCATATCAAACTTTAATATTCAATGATTATTTTTAAAAAATAAATGCTGTTTTTTTTTTTAATAGGTCTCTTGTAGTTTTCCACTTCTGGGCACCATGGGCTCCTCAGTGTGCTCAAATGAATGAGGTTATGGCGGCACTAGCAAAGGAACACATGCAGGTTACATTTGTCAAGGTAAGTCAGGCGGTTGAGCTTGTTTTAAAGAGAACAGAGCTGCTATTACAAAGTACGAGTAAAGTATTACAAAATACAAGTAAAATTGTTTTTGAAGTTCCTTTATGGCTTCACATTTAAGGATGCAAGTTGATCATAAGCAATAGATGCATCAAAAATCTGAGATGAAAGTTCTAGGTTCACCTTTCTAAACTTGGTTTTGCAGGCTTAAGTAACCCCTTCCTTTACCATGAAATAATGAATGGAAGAATAAAAAAATCGGTCTACTAAGATACAGTGAAGGATTTTTGATGAGCTGCTCCACCTAACAAATAGGCTTTTAAATTTCTCTATGCCTGCAATGTCTCAGTCCTTCAGTTCTGTAGACAGCCATATTTTCAAAGCATGTTTTTTTATCCCTGGATTTGAGATTAATTTAGCAACACCATTTTTTTCATGCTGGAGATGTCTTTTGTTCCTGTGACATTATTGGTTAGCTAAATAGACCTCAGAACTCAGGAGATTTTGTCTGATGAGCAGTAATCTTCATGAAGTTGAAAGGAAGATAAATTTAAGTCTGTGCAACATTGTCACTCTGAGATGACAATTGTGTAGTGCTGGATGGCATAAAGGCAATGAGATGCTATATTTTTGTGAGATTGTCTGCACGTCCTGGTAAGAGAACCAGTGTGGAGAGAAAAATGAATGCACTTCATCAATGTGCTGTTCATTTTAAAATGACTTTTTCTTGTTAATGAGTCACTTCTGTGATTATCAGGGCAGGGAGTAATGGAGCAGCCAGCTGTGTGTGAGTATTTTAATTTGATTTCTTACAGCATTTACATTTTGTAGGTTTTTTTAATTATTCCTCTCTCAGTTGGTATTTCTCTCTAAAACAGAAGGGCAGAACTATTTTAATGGTAGTGTTTTATTACTTAGAGCATTTTATTACTTTCAGCATTTTGAAAAGTCAAGTTGCTTAAATTGATGTAGAGTAGCTGTAGCTTTTAGTAAGCCTCAGAAAGTCTGAATACTCTCCATTGCCTCTTTTTTATTCATATTCAAATCACAACTGAATAATAAAGGTTATAAATAATTTTTATTTTTTAATAGCAAGATTCTGAAGTGATCAAGTGTTGCAAAAATTCCCCCCTCACTGTCTTCCCCCCAGTATTCCTTGCATACTTGTTCAGAGAAGATAAGCTACTGAATGTTCTTATTATGTTGTTTTTTCTGGGAGTTAGGGAGGGCCTCATGGGGAATGTTAACTCATCAGATGATTGCAGACGACTGACCAAGAGCGGTGGTACCACCTTGCAGATCGTTAACAGTTACATTCTAGAACAGAGTTAAGTAACAATAAAATGAACTTGAAAAGTGTCACTAAATCTTTAAGTCTTTCTAAATGCAGTTTCTCATTTTAGTCGTTGCATAGCCTAACTCTGAGATCCTTGGCTTGGATAAAATAAAAATGTGTCCATATCTAGAAACAGCTAGAAAAGTGTTTTGGAAAGTTGTACCAATAAGAGAAAGTTCCTGAAATATGAAATGAAATCTGTTCTGTATGTGTGAACCTTGCCAGAGCAGAACACAAATATCCAAGTAGGTACGAAATTTTACTGGAAAAGAAAATTATTACAGATAAAGTCATTTAATCATGTAATCTATTTACAGCTTTCAGTTTAAGGCTTTAGTTTTTCAGTTGATCCTGTTGGAGTATTGTTTTACAGACGTAGAGATGAAGCTTGGACTCTGTTTTGACTATTCTGCTGTGTTGCTTCTGTGATTAGCGAGATTGCTAAGAGCTTACATATCGCTAGTGCAAATCAAAACATGCTGTCATACTGCAACATTCAGAGCTTCACTATTTTAAGTAATAGAACAATTGTCATGGTATTTTTTAAAAGATGCAAGGAAGGACAAGTGTGGGTGTGAGCATACTGTTGTGTAGCTCTTGATGCTTGTTCGTTCACTATATGGTTTGTGGAATAAGAATTCTAAAGGCTTTTTCTTCTGTACACTAGATTGTAGGTTTCTGTTTGAAACATTTTAGATCCGTTACCACTTTTTTAACCATTAACTGCAGTTGTTACACTGCTAGTGTCTTAAACAGCCTTATATTAGATATCTCTAAGTCAAGTAAGCTTTTAGCCTATGTGCAGAAAATGGCAGATTTCAGTTAATTGAAAGTATATTTTCTTGGCAAATTATTACATTATATAACATCAAGGAATGAATTTGAATGCTGAGTAAAATTAAAGAATCTCAACAAACTTGACACTCAGCAGCAGTACAGGAGTTAAAAATAAAATTTAGGAGACATCAATAGGTTATTGAAGAAACACTCCTTTTTTTTCATAATTTGCAGAAGGCTGCAAATGTCAGTCATGATGTACTGCCCCTTGAAATTAGTCAATAGAGCAAACAGCAAGAATTGCTGTGGGCAGAAAATAAGCACTGTAATCATGACATAACTGGGGTCAATGATTTATGGATTTCAATATAGTAGTAGCTGCATATGATTGAAAATTTACTAGGTCAGTAGTGCACCAAAAATTTTATTTGCAGCCTCTGGGCATCTTTTGAAATGTGCAACAAAATAAAAACCTCTGAACCTGTTTTGACACTGTAGCCTCAGTGGATGACATGCCAACCCAGTGAGTCTCATTTAAATGCAAATGTGTCACAAACTTCTACATCAAATCCTTTTTAAATGTATAAAATGCATAGAAGAACATTCTAGACAGGATTGACATCTGCAGTCAAACTTTGAAGAAGATTAGGAAAATAATCTTTTTCTGTTGTGGTTTTTTTTTTGTTTTGTTTCTTTTAGCTGGAAGCTGAAGCTGTACCTGAAGTATCTGAAAAATATGGAATCAGTTCTGTCCCAACGTTCTTATTCTTTAAGGTAAGAGAAAATGGGTTTAAGACACAATGAATTCCATGCAGATTCTTAGTATGTATTTGTTTTTAATACAACTGCTAGAAAAGCAGAACCTTATGAACCTTCTCAGTGAAGAAACACTTATGTATCTGATTTAAATCTTTCCAGTGGAACTTAAAGTAGATAGAAATGATTCTTGAATTCATATGTAATGTTTCAGAGATTCCTTAATTGCTTTGGGATTCTTAAGTAGTTTTGATTTTAGTTGCCATACCTTGTATTGGGTCAAAAAAATTTCAGTAATGTTTTTCCTTGTCTAGATGTAGTTCCACAGCATGGCAAAACCCCAAGTAAATAGTGTTTGGTAGAAATAAGTCTGTGTGGGTCACATTTGCCTGCGATAATAAAATTAAAAATATTTTCTTTAATAAATCCTTGTAATAGCAAATTCACAGGAATTAACAGTAGCTAGCCTGTTAACAGAATGGTATGTGTCTTGGAACTGAAGGCTGGGTAAAAGATCAATACACTAATCCATGCTGCATCTAAAAATCTATAGTTTATATGGTGTTTTGACTTTTTTTTTATTACAGTACAAATTCTGGATGTAATACTTTAACACAAGCCTGTGTTTTGATTTTCTTAGAATTCACAGAAAGTTGACAGATTAGATGGTGCACATGCCCCAGAGCTGACCAAAAAAGTGCAGCGCCACGTGTCCAGTAGTTCCATTTCTGCTGGCTCTAATGACAGTGCAAAAGAAGATCTTAATGTGCGTCTAAAGAAACTCATCAATGCTGCTCCTTGCATGCTGTTTATGAAAGGGTCTCCAAAAGAACCTCGCTGTGGTAAGGATTTTCTGAAGTTTTGTTCAATTTGACAGCACTTGTTTTGGGCTGGTTGTCAGACTTGCTCAGTTTTGGGGAGACACCTCCCAACAGAAACATTAAGGAAAGTATTTTCATATTGCTTATATGCAGCTAGGGAATTGCTGTTCCCTTAGTTATACTTTGGAAATGGGATCAAGAGATTAGAGACTTTCATGGGGATGTGGTATGACACTTTTCCTGGGGTAGCCCAGTGTTTATTGGTGATGTATTTTGTGCATCGTTACGCATGTTGAAAATGTGAAATAGACTGAAGAGAATATTTGATTGCAAGGAATAACAAGATTTGGCTGAGATGGGGGATTGCTTTGCCATTTAGAAAAAGAAAACAAAACTGTTCTAGCTGTTAAAATTGAAAGACCAGTGCCATGTGTGTCTGCTACAGTGGAAATGCCTTGTCTTAAACCTAGTGCTCTTAGCACTTGCTCGCTGTTTAGAGCGCTTGGTTTCTGGCTAACTTGAAGTGTTGGTCTATGTTGAAAGCACATGGACAAGTGTTAGAAACCCAGAATTTTTCGATACTATGAAGCTGTCTTCCTTCTGCTCACGCAGTCTCCAGACGCTGTATTGCAGAACTGATCCTGTAGGCCCTTCTGTGGTGAACTGCAGAAGGTAAACAGAAGGGTAACACTGGTGTAGGATGGAGATTCCTTGACCAAACAGCACTCTTGGCAGCCCTTGTTTGGTTATGGTTCCCTGTTATTCCCATGTAGCTCTGGGGGTATCGCTTTGGCAATTAACATCACAACACTTTCCAGGTTGTCTCTTTCGAGTGTAAACCTGGCCTGTCTTTTTTGAAGTTTATCTTCAGTTGTCAGTCTGCTTCTAACCCGCTAGTCTTTTTCTACAGATATCTTACAGAAGTGAACAATAGTTGCATGTTTCTGTGCTATTTTCTCATACATACTTGTTCCCTGAGACCTGTATTCTATCTTGAAAAAACAAGGGTTAAAAAGCAGTGCAGAAGAAGAATGATTCCTCATCTCCAGAGCTTCACTTGAATTGAGAAGACTGAAAATACCATATTCTGGGGATGGTGACAGTTAGATATAATTATGAAATTCAAAAACTGGGGGGAGGGAAAGGCAATTGGGAGAAAAAAGTTGCATTGACTTTTTGCCTCCTTTCTTTAACCAGATTGGTCTAGAGATGAAATCTTGCAATTTTTACAGTTACATCTCTGGAGGTGATGGCTAAGATTGGATTACTTTGCTAAGCAAACATGTATCCTGTGGGGCAGATCACATGAACTACATTGCTGGGCCACAGAGATGAAGGAATTGTGAAACTTAACAGGATAATAAGAAAGGGCTTAGCAATAGTTAGCTCCTTACATCCAGGCTCCTGAAGAAAGGCCTGTGGCATATATTTATGGAACCAATAAAGAGATGATAACTGTTCAAGAAGTCTAAAAAAAATTATGAGAATACTTGTTCTGTGCATGAATTACAGTACCATGCACAGATTTGAAAGATTTCGCAAATGTTTCTGTATCTGGCGAGATGCATGTGAACTAAATGTGTTTAAACCACTAAGGAGGATGTATTCTTTTTGACTCCCTCTGGTAAGGGCTCAGCATGTGTAGACTGGAGACAGAGCAGTGCTGCCTGTGGATCAGGAGCCCATGAGTGCTTGGTTTGAACTTTTGGTGTGGTGATTTATTGGTGCTGTATTCACGTAATGGCCAAATACTTTTGTGGTGTGCATGCACCAGAAACATTTCAGCCATGGAAGAGCTTACCACAGTTTTAAGTATTAAATTCAGTTAACAGTTTCAAGTGCAGGCATCAGCCTATAGCTGCTACTTCTGCATTCAATTGCAGTATGCCCCAGAAGTTTCCAAAAGAAACTGAGTGGAGAACTGTGTAAAGGAAAATGGATGAAATG
The DNA here is from genome assembly GCA_033558185.1 of Dromococcyx pavoninus. NCBI lineage: Eukaryota > Metazoa > Chordata > Aves > Cuculiformes > Neomorphidae > Dromococcyx > Dromococcyx pavoninus. The sequence goes on along the minus strand of JAUMJL010000346.1, from coordinate 1,040,274 downwards.
GTATAAAAGGACCTAAAAGAAACTGGTTTTATGTTTCTGTCCATTTATCCTAATCTGGAAGGATTGAGATTGCCCTATCCCCATGTAGTGTTAAAAGGAGGGAAAGGGAGGGATAACTGGATGGAACACATTGATTTGGTGCGGTGAGGATAGTGCAGATTTGTGATACATGACTTTGACCAAGCAGCCTTGCTGTTTTGCATTGCATCTGTGAAGGCATTCTGTTACGGGAGAGCTATTTCTGTTGTTCTGCTTATATAGTGCTGGTTGTTGAATTGAGGATTGGGTCCATAGAGTAAATAGGAGTTATTCAATTAACTTCAGGTAGTTGTGGGTCAGGGTCAGTGTTTGACAAATGAGGGAGCTGAGCAGAGTGGTAAAGCTGCCAGGTGGGCCTGTCAAATGTATGTCAATCTGGGTCACGTGCTGTAGAAGGTAATCCTGCCTTGGCAGAGTGAGAAGAGTCTTTTAACTTGGTCTAGGCTGCTTCAAGGTTATTGAAGCATTGACTCAGGGTTGTGTGCAGCTTTTCGTACTGTCTCTGCCCTCCGTACCCAAGCATACTTACAACTCCTTTAAAAATATTTGCATGCCATTTTACTATCTGCTTTTTCAGATGTTGCTGTAAAGGAGTTACAGAAATAGGAGAGGAAGGGTAAGATTGTCTATGTTTTGCGGCTTCCCATATGATTTGGGCTTCTACTGTGTTATCTGCACACTCTTTTTTTTCCTCCTCCTTTTTGCCTTTCTAATTTTAAGGCTGCTGTTTCATCTTAATGCACTAACAGGTCCCAGAATCGCTTCAGTAGAAAGTTTCAGAAGTAACTACAAGTTTCAAAACTTTCATGTTCATTGTGCTGTTGGGATTCTAGCTTGGGATTCTAGCAGTTTGTGCATAGGTGTTTGCTCCTGTGAAGAGCTGATGAAATTCCATCTCTTTAGGAATAGATAATTCTGTATTTGTATTATGTAACAATATGGTTATAGGTGTGTGAAAGTTACATATCATAGGAATTTATATATAATTTTGTAGGAATGGAAATTCTGGCTTATTCTGGAGTAATCGCATGAAGTGCATCCATTGATACATCTTTTAATACCTATATGTAATGAAGCACTGCTTTGATGAGCTAATATTTGTGAGTAAATTTGGGGTGTCTACAGCGTAGATTTTTCAGGTATGCATTCTTTAAGTTCAACTGTGTTGGATGCCAGTGTGGCAGTACTGTTAGTGAACAAACCCAGAAAACAAAAACAAACAAAAAAAGATACTAAGGCATCAAGATTAAGGATAGATAGGTACTTATTCCTAAACTCCATATAGAAAGCTACTTAAGATTATAGCACAGGTTCATTTGCCTGTGTTAATATGATAAAGTAAATACTTCTTCAAGCTTTCAGTTCTTGCATTTGGTCCCTGATACCCTGTGGAAATTTACCTGTGTAGATGTATGTATTAAGATTGGAAGTATTAATGTATAGTGGAACACATGAAACTGTCTGAATTTAACAGCTCTTGATTTTGCAGTTAAATACCACGCTTGCTTTAGATTACAATGATAGTTTCTGGCAGTTGTAGCGAAATTAGTGAATTGGATCCAATAAACTTTTGAGAACAGATAGTCTTTTTCAAGATGAAAATAATTTAACATTTTATCAGTGATATGGATCTGTTCTAACAGTAGTAGGAGTAATAATAAACCCAGAATTAAATAAGGAGCCATGCTTGTTTAAAGGTGAAGGTATTTTGGGTTGTATGCATTCTGATAGAAATAAGACTTGCGCTGGAGTCTTCAGTGGAGTTGACAAGTAAAGGGGACCCTACCCAGCAGTGTATTTTGGTATGATCTTGTAGTTTGTAATTTCTTCATTGGAAAAGCCGACTAAGTGTAGTGTAAAGTAAGATTTGTCCCATTGGCTGTGTGTTTACTGGCAATTGTATGTGGTTACTACATATGTTTTATTATTTCAGTGAATTCATTTGGACTGTGGTAGTATTTATTTGCTTTGTCAATACCGTAATTTAAGGTGTTTGTATTGTTGTAGAATCTGGAGTGACATTTGTGATTGTCTAGATAACCATTTAAAATGTTTCGTTAGCAGTTTAATTATTTGTTCTAATGCATGTGTGGTATTTCTTCAGAAAACCTAAATCTTTTGTAATGAAAGTAAAGCTATTCTGGCACTTTATCCCTAAGCATAACACTTCCAGACTGCTACCATAACCCTTCAAAATGAAACACAACCAATCAATCTTTCTAGTTTGCATGTAATTGCCTACAGCTAAAATAAAGCTCCCCCTCAGTTCCTTACAGTAAAAATGACTTAATGTATTGGCGATGGAATAACCATCAGCAATCAGCCTTTAGCTGTTTTACTAATGAACTCCCAGATGTATGAAAAAACTCAGAATTTGTGTTTTACTTCAGGCTGTACATGAACTTCAGTTGTAGAAAGAAAAGCAACGCAACTTAGATACTGTACATATAAATACTGCTGCTTCACATCTCAATAAATTGCAGATCATGGAAACTGCAGAAAACTGCAGTAACAATCCATATTTCAAAAACTAATAGGTGGTCTTGCAAGCTGAAATCAAAGGTTATTCTTCTATGGCACTTTGATTCCTTTTTCCATTTAAAGTCTCTTTATCTTTTTATTCCTTTATTAAAGCCTTTAAGCATTGTCTCTTTTTTAATATTTGTATAGAGGTTTTCATTTGTCTGCACAGCGTTTGTTGGAATTCTTAGAGGGAATTGGTCGGATTGCAAGAGCATTTGAATCCAAACCAGAATGAGTTGGCAAAGTTATAAACCACACATTATTATCATATTGATTTATGGACTATTTCTCTTGGATTCTTTTTTGCAAACTGTAGGATAGTGCTATCTAGGAGACTTCTACTTCCTTGGAAGGGATGTGCATGAATGCAGCAGTGGCGAGTGTTGAAATATTTTAAGATAGAGCTCGTGTTAGAAATTAAGCAAAATTCCAAAATCTTTCCATGTGTTGCAATGTACTTAGTGTTTTTTCCTGATTAGCATCATTTTCATAGCGGAGCCAATAGGATGTGGTGGAGTAGTGGGGTTGCAAATCAAGATTTGATCATCATTCCTAACAATCGGGTTTGTTGGTTTCCTTGTGTTGTAAAGTACGGCACAACTCTTCACATCTGTTTTCTTACGGAGTAAATATCTGCAAAACATCCAGTAGACTGATTCTCTCTGGAGGATGGCTTGTGGTTCTGTGTCAGCAGAAGTGTTGAGTGAATGAAGATGACTTTGAATGTCACTCTCATGTTTTGTTTCGGGTTACCCCAGAAAGAATGGATTTGTTGGCATAAAGATTAGAGCCTGAATGTGGGTGGTGTGTGTGTGTGTGTGTTTAAAAGAGTTTCCATAGAGACTAATGTTTTGAAACAATTTATCTTCTTTTAAAAAGAACAGTTTAATGTTTCAGTTTAATGAGAGTGGTGAATTTATAATAGAGTTGAGAGAGAATTGTTTTAAAGTGAAATAGTGTGGTTTCCCTCTAGTGTAAAAAGATTTAGGTGCTTATAGACTGTAAATTCTATAATATTAACATTTTTATACATTTAATTTTTTACAAATAATGTAATGATCTTAGGAAAAAGATGCTTAGCTACAGAAGGGAGTAACTTTTTTTCTAAGATTGACCAAGTAAGGAACTTAACAAAACCTGGATGTTTACATTGTAAGGTAATGTAATGTGATGTTTACAATGTAATATCCTGCTGAGATCGTGTTGTCAGAGTAGGACGTAATGAAAATGTGTCATGAAGGAAAACAAAACATTGCATGGAAGTGTCACAAGTGAGTAAAATAATATTAAGTACTCATGTAAACATAGAGTTGAAAAAAATAAAAAGGAACATTCCTTTTGCCATGAAGTGGGAATTGACAGGCTCTTAAAGCAAAAGTAGACGAGAACGTAATAGAAGTCCAAGTTTCAAAGTTAAAATAGTGACACAGTAGAGGGTTTAAATCCTCATTCCCACATGGTGTGTCAGCTTCATTAGGTTAGGTGAGGGTTTAAGCAACCTTATCTAGTGGAAGGTGTCCCTGCCCTTGGCAGGGGAATTGAAACTATATTATCTTTAAGATCCCTTCTGATCCAAACCATTCTGTGATTCATCTGTGTTTGGTGTAGAAGCAGATCAGTGGTAGCTGGAGGAAGAAATGATAGGTATAGAAAGTGCTGTGTAGTTAGAGGAATGAAAATAAGGCTATTGCAGATGCTGTTATGATGATTGAGAAGCTTTTACTTTTTTGTGAATGCTCAGTGAAGAGGAGGGAAGGCACTTAACTTTGCTTTAATTGTGTGTTGGAACAACAAGGATATTTACATGAAGGGTTACTTGGGGTATAGTTCTAAATAGAGAAGTACCAGACTTACCAAGCTGTCCATGTACTGGTTTTATAATTCCAGTAATAAATATGATGTTTGCCCTTTTATAGTATTTGAGAATATTGATAGCTCCAGTGTGTTATTCTTTGTTCTGTTTTGAACTTATTTTTAAGTGAATAAGGTTTACTACAGACATGGAAATGTTCTGTTTAAAATTACGTATAATACCTTTTTTTTGTGTTTGCAGGTTTCAGCAAACAAATAGTGGAGATACTGAACAAACGTGGTATTTCATTTAGCAGTTTTGATATTTTTTCTGATGAAGAGGTTCGTCAGGGGCTGAAAACTTATTCTAATTGGCCAACTTATCCACAATTGTATGTAGCTGGAGAGCTTATTGGTGGACTTGATATTGTCAAGGTTAGAAACTGAGACACTCTTAACCTTTATTTGTCAGAAGCCTGTGTTTCTTGCTTTTTACATCTGATTTTTCTTCTCCTCAATCTCCCTAGGAACTTGAGGCATCTGGAGAACTGGACACAATCTGTCCAAAGGCACAGAAGCTGGAGGACAGGTGTGAAGTGTTCTGTCGTTACTGTCTACTGTCCCTTATATAGGGAACCCCTATATAAATTCATGTTCTTTGACTTAATTAGAAGTGTGTAAAAATTTTCTTTACAGAGCTTGTGCAGTTGTTTAATATGTCTCATTTTGTATACAATAAGCATCACAATATAAAGCTATACTGTATGTAGGTATTAAGTTATGCTGTTCCAATATGCTTTGCTTATTATATTTGTAGTTTAGTTTAGCTTATAGCAGGAATATATGGATGCCTTCTTGTCTCTCCCTTAAGACTTTTTTCTTTAAAATAATTTTCCCAGTTATCTTTAAACATCAGTAGATTTTGATAGCTTTATTTGGCAGAGATTTCATAACTGTGATGTCACTGGAGAAAATATCTAGCCTTCTCGTTTTTCTTGATTACTCATGTCCTTCAGTTCCTGATTTCTTTCACCATGCAACATGAATATATGTTGCTGCAGTAGGAAGTCTGTTGCTTCCTGAATCAAATGTAGTATCTAGAAACCAATTTGTCTTCCTTTTAACCTTCCCTTTTGAAGATTCGCTCTTGTTTGAAATTCTTGCATGCCCCAGGCAGTCAAAAGTCCAGATATCTGACAAGTTGTTCTGTTCGCATGTCTTAATGGCACTATTCACATAAAAAACAGAAAAAAGCCAAATCAGCTAGCAGCTGCTCAAAGGGGAACGTGTTTATCAAGAACATGACCTGTACCTTGAAGGCAAAATATGTTAACACAGATTCCCTCCTGCTGTCTGACCATGATAAGAGCAAGTTTTATAGTTCTCCAGATGTAATTGGTTCTGGTTCTTTTGCCTTCTCAGCATAGTGGAGAATTAATTTAATGCAAGCCATTTTGATAAAAGTGTACTTACTTTCACAGTTGTCTATTTATTAATTCCTTTTTAATTTGTTCTGTGGCTGAGGTTTACCTTTTTTTGCTCTAGTAGGGTAACTTGTAAGTTGTTTCACCAAGGCCGTCAAATAAAATGACTACCTTTTGCAGTTCAAGATTAAATTATAAGTAAAGATGAGATTCTCTCCATTTGGCCTTTTAAAAACTTCTTTTAAAAAGCTGTCTTCGCTCTCTTCCTTCATTTTTGCAAACTCGCATAAGCTGCAACTTAATTGAATTTGTACGTAGTTTTTTTGCTTTGCTTAATCTTTTGGGGGAAAGAAGGTAATCTGACATGTTCTCTGCTTACCTAGTCTCTTTTAATAGATTAAAATTCTTGGTATAGCAAAATATCTTCCTAAGGGAGTAACAATAGCATCTTTTGAACAGGGTGTGTGAGGTTTTTATCAATTACATCAAATCTTGATGTGTAAGTAACCTAAAGGCAAGCTGGCTAAAAAGTCACCAGACAAATCACAAGTAGCTTCTTGTTGCCTAGTTTGTTTTTCATCTTTTAGCCAGTGTTTGTTTCTTCAGCTGAGGTCTGTCCTCTTTTTTTCTGGTGACAACTGGGAAGTTCTTTTTCCATGACACAAATTAGTTTTTCTTTGTAGCCGGCCTCACACTTGAAAGATGTCAGTTGCTCAGATTTTAAGCTACATTCACTTTATAAGTCGCTCATAAGAAAACCCTACAAGGTAGTTATGCAAACATGTTAAAACTTAATAAAATGAAGAAATATCAGTAGTGGAATCTATTTAATGCAAAATTATGTTCCTTTACTCAGTGTTTGTGAACTTCCTATCAAATAATTGCTTTCCTCAATTGAAGATACCTTTGAAAAGGTATACCTTTTACAAAACAGCTGGCAGCTTGGGGAACCAGCTCATTACTGTAGCTCACCCTTGCTGTAGCTGTTAGGTTTGCTGTTGCTTTTTAATCTATAGACAACTTGGTTGGAGAAATTGTTTTGGGGTTTACATGTGCAAAGGCTGTAGGCCACCAACAAAACCTCATGTAGCTTTATTTTGCAAAGACCCTGCATTCTCCAGTCTAAAATCTTTTTGCATTGTGAGAGTCATGCAAAGCAGCCTTTTACAGTAAATGATCGCCTGTTATGTATTCTGTAGAGGTTAGCTTGCCCTTAGCAGGAAACTGTTGGACAGGAGTCTTTCATAACTTTTTCCATCAGATGTCAAAAAAAGCCTTTCCTAAAATGGGAGGGAAGGGAGGGGACTGCCTGAGAGCTGTGAATGTGGTTCAGAAGTGGAGGGGGCACAATAGGGCAAACCAGACCTATTCCTGAATTTCAGCAGTGGTTAGTCCATCGTCCATCAGTCTGAAGATCTTATGACTGATGGACAATAGATATGACTGTTACTCTGCAAAGGACATTTTCACATGACGAGTGAGAAATGCTAAGTATTATATTCAATATGTGAAAAAGCAATAGGTCACTAAATAGAAACATTTGATTTCAGATATCCTAAAATGGTGTTTTTCCTCTTTGAACTTATTGGCTCTTGATACTTAGAGGTCAATCCAGAAACCTGCATTGTTGCTCTAAAAGTAGCAGGATTGATGAAATTCATTCACTACTGTAAGCAATTTAAATGGAGTTGCTTGTAATACTGCTTAAAATGCCTTTGGTAAAGCTGTAAGTTCTTTCAACTTCTGCATTTTGTTTTCCTGACAAAACAAAGCTTGCGATAACAGCTGAACTGTATCTTTTTGTGCCTTCTGTAGGCTTAAAACCTTGATAAACAAAGCTCCTGTGATGCTTTTTATGAAGGGAAGTAAACAGGTAAGATTAAGTGTTGCAGCGTATATTATATTTAAAGAGGTTTTTTGAACAGTGACAATTAGCTTTTTTCCTTGCTTTCCTTGCTTAATGAAAATTAATGGTGCTGGAAAGTTAATTATTTGCCTTTTAATTTGGTGCTTCTATAAACCATAGAAGACCATGGACATATTTTTGTTAAAATGCTGATAGCTGTGTTACAGTAAAATCAGGGAATTTGATGCCCTACAGTGGCATCTGTCAATTGATCTGCAATTCGGGGATGAATGGAAGAACAGTGCAGGTGTTAGGTATTGATCGTCTTTGCAGATAATGGATTTTCTTCTCTTGTTCTGAGTGCTTGCCCCCTGTGGTGATCCTACTTGAGGCATGCACTTTGAGTGTTGCCCAGAACTTTGTCTCTGGATGCGTGTTTCTTGAAATTTCCCTGTGTTGACCTAATTGGAATGGATGTCCTATCCTTTTTAATTTGTCTGACTTTGTTATGTTTTCACAACTGCATTTTCAAAAGAAACTTAGATATTTTTAAGGCTCAAGTATAATGCCACATACCACAAACGATCCACTGGTGTCTTTAAGCTGCACTTAATTACCTTGCTTACTGAAATAAAGATAGTCACCGAAGACAGACAACTGCTAACAGTCAGGATTAAAATAATAACAAATGGCTGTGAACTGAAAGGTCAGCCCATTGTTTTGAGTTGCGTACTCAAAAGTAGCTAGGGGATAAATGATTCCCTTTTGATCAGCAAGGCACTGCAATTCTTCCTCTCAAAATTACTTGAATGGCATCTAACTCAGGCTATTCATTGGAGTGTTGTACCCAAAACAATGACTGTAGTTAGTGATTGCATGTTGTGAGTCATTCATATGGTGCTTTTTAAAGAGATACAGAGGTAGGGGGCCAAGCTCATTCATGTGACTTGTTTTTCCATTTAATCTTCTCATTTGTTCTCTGATCCCTGTGTATTAACAGCAGATAGTTTTAAGAGTGTTATAGGCTGTTTTACCAAGCCATTTCATAGCTGCTGGAACCCTGTGGGTTGTGCTGACTCACTGAAACAGTGATGAGGAGCTGGTTGGACTTAGGTCTTCTAAATGGATACACTTCTGTCTTCCTGTAAAACCTTTGGCAGGTTGCTTTACACGTTTTCATTTTGCTTGCACTACCGGTGGAGTGAAATCACTGATAAGAAAGAATAGTCTGGATTAAATATTCAGTGTATAAAAAAAGATGTGTGATCTGTTTCCTGATACTGTTGGTATGTAATGTTTGCAGTGGATGCTTTCAATGATTAATTTCGCCTGGGAGTTGCTGTACGTGCAGTCTATTTATTAGTTAATCATAGGTTACTGCTCTATCCAGAATGGTAAGTAAAGGGTAGCTGATGTCTCACAATACACACATTTGTAAAATAGATGTGGTTTAAGGTACTTATACCCATTAGACATATAGCTCTGGCTTTTTGGACTTTCAGAAAGTAATCAAGCCTAACTAGTTTTCAAGATAGTATTGCCAAACCTGGAAGACAGACTCACTAGTCATTTCATAACTGAGGAAAGTGTTTAATATTCTCAATGTTTTCAGTTATTTCAGCAGAGCATATAAAGAGAGAGACATTCAGTACTGTTTAATTCTCAAAGAGTATAAAGAACAATAAATAAGGGATTAACAGTATTGCTCTAGCAATAAATTGATGATACTTAGTGTAGTTTTGAGGACTTCAAGTTTTGTGGATTAAATATAGCAGATGCATGTTTTAACATGTGTGTGTTTTACATTCTAGGTGGCAAAATGTGGATTCAGCAAGCAAATTATAGAAATAATGAATAATACTGGGTATGTAAGTGGAATATTTTTAATTGAATTTGGGAAGTCAGTTATTTTAAATCCCATATTTTTTAAATAGTTTGGCAAGTAGTGTAAGATTTCCCTAAATGTAATTTTTTTTGTTTGAGAGTATTTTGAAGTATCTTTATGTAAAAACGTATAGTGTAAATCATGGCTATACTCATATGATGCCAAATCAAATGTCGTGTACCAGGTATTATGCTGCTTTAGCACTACTACATAGTGGTACTCTTGCTCAGAATGAGGAATTTATTGCAACAGTGATTTTTTTTTTCTGTGATTGTTGACATGAAAGAAATCCTTCCAGTCTTATAAGCAACTCATCTTAGAGAGGTCCCTCTTGGTGTGTTTCCTTAATCTTGGAGCCTCTCATATTATCTAGCCTCAGTTGTTTTCTTCAAAGCAGTTCTTTCTGTAATGAGAGTTTATTATCGTCTTCCTTTGTGAGTAAACTAATTTTGTTTGTACTGCTAGTTAGAGGTTAAGCAGTTGTTTTGATTACTAGTTGTTAGAATGGGCTTTTTGAGGTAGTGGGTAACTATATCAATATACAGCTCAGAAATGAGTAGCAGTTATTCTAATCATTGTTCCTGGTCACTGACCCTGGTCTTCTTGCAGGTGTCTAGGTACTTGCTCCAGCGTGTGTCTTTTTTGTAAGCTAATAGCCAATGAATTATTTTTAACGCATTTTGGCCAATTAGAGCCTAAGCCATACAGCTCAGTTTTTTAGCGTGTTAGGCTGTCATCTGTTCATTATAGGAGTTTCCCATGAAACTGGACATCTTTTTATATTACTTTTTTTTATGCATAAGCTGTTTACTTTTTTCCTGCTCTTACCTGTGAATTCTGAGTGGTTTGGAAGGTACCTCATAAAAGTACCCACTTTGAGTCTTTGAGGGTCTTGCATTTCAAAACTCCACAGTAGATGATTTTTTTGTTTGTTTTTTGTTCTAGTGTTGATTATGAAACATTTGACATACTGGAAGATGAAGAGGTAACTATGGTTCTCTGTCATTGAGGATTTTATTGTTGTTTTACTAAGGCTGAAATTTACATCTAAGATTATTTTTCTTAGGTGCGTCAAGGATTAAAAACCTATTCAAACTGGCCAACATATCCTCAGTTATATGTGAAAGGTGAACTTGTTGGAGGACTGGATATTGTTAAGGTAGGAATGGGAGAATCTTGTTTGAGATGTAAATTGACAGTTTGTTTAAAACTGTAGAAATGTTTTCTTTCTATAAAATACAGAAATTTCCTGTGTAGTGGCCCTAGATCTTGAAACTCAACAACTTGGTTGCTTTTTACTGTGACTTCTATTAGCTCAACATACAGTTGAAAGGAGCTCTAAATCTCCAACACACTCATATGCCAAGATTTAGCAGTGAAATGTATTTTCTTGACAGCAGTCAGTTACTGTTACTGTAAAGACCATTTTTACCCCGTGGGTGCATTTTTACAGGTTTCTCTTCCTAGTTTTACTTCTAACATTGCTTTTCTCAAATAAGGTGGGCAAGACATTTTTTTCCTAGCAAACAGTCTTATTCCTAGAAGAAAGTAAGGTTTATTGTAGTTGTTTGAACAGACCCTGAAGCAACAAAAATAGATCTGCATCTCTTACTGTGGTTTTTGATTTTTGTAACAGAGCAGGCACAGTGTTCTAAACCCCAAATACTCTTGAGCCCATTCTTGTCTGAATGTTTTATAGCCAATTCCTCAGACATTGTAACTCCTGGGAAGATACAATCAATAAATCTCATTTAGTTCTAAAAATACTCGTATTACTTAAATTATATAGATTACTTTAATTTTATTTATATAACAAGTGTGTGGGTTATTTCAGTGATCAGTAAGTGTAGTCTTGGGCATTTCGGAGATGCTACAAAATGCTTCTCTTGCTGGTATTTAAATGTAATTTGTCTGTTTGCATTGTTGGACTGTTTTCAGTTCGGGCTAACTTGTATGGGTAGATGAATGTTGTCAGTATTTTAAAATGCATGTCATATTATAGCATAATATGTAATAAAATTGAGACTTATTTCTCTTGAGATGCAGGAAGAGAGTATACGCTCCACACAACATGTTATTTTTTAAAATATTCCCTGGTGTTATCTGGCTCTTTAGGAAGTTAACAGCTTTATAATTTGAATTTAAATCATCAAGATAATATGGGCAAGCACCTCTTACTTAGAACTCTAAGAATCTCTTACTGTCTTGTTTGTTTTAATGTGTAGTAAAATTTTGTGTATGTCTAAAATATATTTTGAATTAATCTAGAATGAGATATACAGGGGATTTACCAAGTAAAGCTGTCAGCAACCAGTGCCTATCTTTTCCTAGATAATTTTCCTCTCTTACTAAATAGACACAAACTAGAATTTAAATACAGCATTATGAACTTCAGTGTCTTGGTCAGGAGGGACCTCTAGTGGGTCAGCTACTGCCTTCCCTTTGTAGCTGATGAATTGATTTCGTTGTCTGTAAACTGTCCCTGTTGAAATCTTGTTGGCATAATCACAAAATGTGCATAGAGAATAATTGCTGTATATATTTCTTTACAGGAACTAAAGGAAAGTGGTGAATTGTTGCCTGTTCTGATGGGAGAAAATTAATGGAAAAGGACATCAATGGGAACAGAAATACTTTTGAACAATTATTCATTTGTAGTTTATATTGGAGCAATATACAACCTAGCCTTGTGGAACCGATGAGGAGTAAATGAAGGCAGCTCATGTACTCTGTGTATTTCACAGGACTGTGCTACATGTGAAAATGTATTTCCACTGAAGATACAAAAATGTCAACATCCTTAAATTCAATTAAAATATAATGCTTATGAACTTTGGCTTTATTATTGCACTGTTTCTGTGTATTCATTGCATCTAGATGTTTAAGAATTGAGTAATGACACCACTATCCTTTGCAGTACTGTATAGGACTAAATTGCATCTTTCTTTTTAGGCTCAACTCGCATTAGGAGAATATTAATGAGTATACCTCTGTAGTATGGAGGATAATAATTGTCTGTCCCTGTTAATAGTTTTCGTGTCTAGTGAGTGAGAAACTATAGAAACTTTAATCTGTTGCACTGTTATGAAGTTGGTATTAATGAGTTTCAGCTGTACACTGTGCATCTTCATTATCAGAGTAGGTACAGTAATTGTTAATTTCAGATGTTCAACCTATTTTAACATAGCTTTTTGGGCATATTTGAGTTACGATGGAAATGAACCAATAAACACAGTGATTAGGGCAGTTGGTGTATCGTCAATACTTCTTCAGTTAGAAAGGTTTACTTTCTGGGCTATGGCTTTGGCACTTTAAATCATTGTGTTAATATATGAATACTTCACTTCTGTATTCACAGGATTTGTTGCTTTTAATCCTTCTTTCCATACCTGTAATTCTCTGAAATATAACTGGCTCTAGTAATGGGCAGACCATTAAACTGACTACACAGCACAGATGTACTTGCAAACATGTACAGGAGGGTATTTCTCTTCAAGAGAAGCATTTTTTTCTTTCAGGTCTTTTGAGTTCTTAGCATCTGTGCTGGGTCTAGTGAGTTTATTTTATTTTGGAAGGTATTTTTGTGTCTGTGAAATATTAAAATCTTTGTGGTTAATTCATATAGACTGCTGTGTGTGACAGCAATGTCAACTGCTACTGACTTTAGCTGTGAAATACTGGTTTAAACTGTGTTAAGTGCATTTGCTATACACAGTAAAGAGAGCATGGACACTGCATGCATAGAGAGGCCTAGAACCTCAAGTGGAACCAGCTACCTTCATAAAGTCCGGTGAACAAAGTGTTGATGAGCAGGAAAGTGCCTGAACACCAGTAATACATTTTGAGAAGAGAGGTGTTGCTGAAAGCCTCACTGATTTTTGTGTTGGTTGTGCTTGCGGAAAAAATGCCTATGTCTGCTCAGGATTCACGGCCAGAAAGTCTTCTGAGGAGTTGCTTCCTTGTTAGGAAGCGTCAGGACTGAGTGCAGGCTCTTGAAAATGTGCCTGAAGGAAGAGATACCTGATGAGTTAGATGCTGTAGATTTTTAGGCAGCATCTGAGAAATAATGTTTTGAATGCAAGTTTGAGGCTTTATTGCTTAAATTCTAAATATAATCTAAATATACTGAAACGTGAGGCAAGACTGGACTTATTTCCAAACTAGTAAATGTTGGCTGCGGAGAAGAAGGTGCTTTTATATGTGTTACAGAATTCCTACGGTGATCGATATTTAATTCTATCCAAGTATCAATCTTCTAGGAATAATTCTAGTAATTACTATAAAATAGTGCATGTTATAGCTTTAAAACCAGTTTTAATCTTGTCCTTCTCATGAAAACAAGACTTAATTAGTAACTCAAAGTGAATTGCAAATGCATCCAGGCAGTTGTCAGTGTTAATTGTAATCTACTTTATTTAAAAAAAAAAAAAATTATACCTAAAAGTTTAAAATCCCTATGGTCAAATTATGAGCTAGAAGCTTTAATTAAAACAAACCTAAATACAAAATACTATTTCTTCTACAATAGTTTTCCCTCCAAATTCATAGTGGAATTTAACTACTCACGGTTTATAGAGTCCTGCTAATGAAGTTACAGAAGTGCCACAGACCACCAGTGAATAAGAGTTGTTTCTCTGATGATTTATATTTTTATATTCCATATACTCATGCTCCGTATGTTCTGCTGCAATTCTTAATGCCAGTACAGAATTTACTTGTAAAGTACAACTCCTGTGCTGTTCCTGTTTGGTGACTGTTCTCTTAAATTTTAATGGTGCTCAGCTGAGGGTCTGCAGCTTTGGTGATGAGCAGCATTTGGTATGTTTAGTACTCATTCTTTCATCAGAATTTATTTTAAATCCACTCCATATAAATGGCACATTGGTATTCTTTGGACAAAAGCAGACTTTCTGGAAATGAGCACTTTTAGAAATGGCTTATCTGGGGAGCACTTTTCTAGTCCGTTCTGCCTCTGGCTGCGAGTGTAGCCTGTGGCTGGATTTGGGGTGCTTGGGGGCTGCTCACACAAGGCTGGGAAGCACAGTGTGGAGGTGGCCCCCCTGAAGATCGTTGAGGTGTTTAACATGGCAACCAGAAGAATTTAATGGTGTGAATGGGGCATAGCATCTGAATTTCATGTGGGTGCTGTTAAAACACTTTTGAAAATGGCCTGTTTCTGCACAGGGCTTGCACTGCTGAATAACATAGGGCTGTGTAATTTAAGAATTTGCACCGAGTATGTGTATGGGCTTTATTGTCCCATAGCTGTAGTTCTGGTTACGTTCGTTTGTGTCTAAGGAGCTTTGAAATATAGCTCTGAGCTGCCTTGGCATAGGGAAGGATGTGTGGGTGGAGGCTGCCTCTCCGTGGTAGGAGAATGTATATTGCAGGAGCGTTGCTGGCCTGTGATTCATTTCTGGCTCAGTCAGAGTGTGTGGAGAAATCTGCAGCTACATACAACATATTTGGAAACAATCTTGGCCATATGGCTGAAACCTTAATTCAAGGGACTATAGGGGAGTGTGGCTTGTATGCTGGTGCTGCCTTGCAGGGATAATGCTCTCTCTTCTGTGGGAATACAGGATCCCTCTGCCCCTGGAACAGGAAAAATATTATGTTGAATGGAAGAGCCAGTAGTTTATCATCACTTGTAATGAGATGAAGTTGTGATAGATAGATTCATCAAAGGATGAAGTAGACAAGGGACGGTAAGTGCTGCTGGAAGTTATGTGGTGGATACCTGTAAGTAGTGTAGATGCTGGCTCTTACTCAGAGCTCTGCATGTACATTCTTTCACACAGGTTATCTTCTATGAATGCATTTCTTGGCACTCTTCCGAAAGTCACTCCTCTTACCTGCTAAAAGAAGAGTGCAGAAAACCCAGTCAGGAACTCAGTGTGTAAATGAGAACGATTTGGGTAATGCAGTTTGGTATTCCTGTCTCCCAAAAGTTGAATGCGGGGAGGGCTGGAGTGCTGTGCTGGGAGACATACAAGGAACAATGCATGTTTTGCACAGAAGGGAGAAAAGGCAATGAAGTGTAAGAGCTACAGGCTGCCAGGTGGATTGGGAAGTGAAGTCTTGAGCTTTTATGGCTGCAAAAGATGACACAGTACTTTTTATTGATGGAGTACTATTTTACATTGGTGTTTTGGTTCTTTTGATGTTTCATGTTCTACTTATTTTTATTTTCTTTTGCTTTCTTATCTTGCTTGTCCCAAGATTTGTTAGTCTTTTATTCCTGTACTTCAATATTGGTGTATAAGAATTATGGTTAACTCTTATTTTTGTTTTCCTTAATGGGAACAGGTTGTCTTGGGATTGAGGCTCTCCATCCTTTAAACTGTTCATGACTCAAATAATCTCAGAGAAACCTGATCCGATTTTGATCTGCTTTTAGCAACAGGTTGGACTAGGCGACATGCAGAGATCTGTCCCAACCTGAGTTAGTCTCTGCTTTTAAATGACACAGTAGTGAAGTGTTAGTGGATGGTGAAAACTGTTAGTGAATAGAAGAGCTTCTACATTCCCTTTGGGCGGCCAAAATGAGAGTCCTACTGCAGTGATTAACTGCTGTATGGTAATAATTGTATTTAATAACTTTGCCTAACAGATAACTACCCCCACTTCACCATCATGAGTAAGAAATACTTCCAAAACACTATGAAATATTCCTTTTTATAAAGGCAAGTGTCATACAGCTGAGATAGGTAATGCAAAAGTGTTTTTAAAATAAAAATTAATCTGGCAATATGTGAACATTGGTTAAAGGCTTCTGGCAGTCCAAGAAGAAGTTTGATGCAGTTAATGACTTCAATTAGGGGAGTATTTCATGGAAAGTAATCAGAAAGATACAGTATCTCATTTCACAGTACAGAGGCAGAAATAGAGGAAAGCAGTGACACTTTCTTCAGTAGCGTCAGGCAGCCAATTCAGATGCAGTTATCATGCTGTTGAACACGCAGTCAATGAACTTAAAGATTCAAGAGCTTGGTTACTGTTACCCTTGTCTCCTTATGAGTGTGGTCAGTGGGAGCACATTCCCTTTCCAAGCCAGGGAGACTCGGGAGTGGACTAACAAAATTAAGGGGAGGAGAGACAGAGAAGGCACAGACCTTACCTACTTCTTCACAGGAAAACTTACATCCCACTGTTAATTCGGAATCTGTAAGTCCTTTTGTCATGTCATAGGCCTTTACTGTTCTCTGTTGTCATGTAGTTGTGAGCTCTCTGTGCGTGAAGTGTTTCCCCCTGTACAAGAAATGTTTATGTCTGCTCAATGCCTGCAGTAATGCTGATACATCCACTGACCTTCTCGATTGTGGACAGAAGCATTTAAAAACAAATAATGAGGTTCCCAGTGTGTTGTGCAGAAAGAAAAGACCTCTCCTTTTCTGCCTGTGCTGAAGTCCTTGAGTGTCACGGGACTGAAGTGAGAATACTTTGTTGGGACTCTGAACAGTGATCAAACTTCTAATTTCCCAAAAGCCCAAACAGGGAGGAATGACATCCAGCCTGTGAAATTCTGCCTTGGGCTTATGAAAAGAAATACTAGCAGTGCCCCCTCATGTTGGGTCCCACCAGACAGTGTCCCTGTAAAGCCTTTTTGAGTGTCCTGTGCCTTGGTGTGTCTCACAGGCAGCACGGGTTCAGGTGGGCTCCCAGGCCTTGACAGACATGGCTGAGATGGAGAAGAAGCTTTGGTTGGGTTTTCGGATGAGCTCTGGATGCAGTAGGCTCAGGCAAAAGTGAGGTGTGAGAGAGTTGAGGGCATTGCTAGCACTCTCTTGATTTGAGATGAGCAAAGGCTGGTAGGTCATGGTTTATGGTTCACCAGAGCAGATAAGCAGGTTGCTGTGCTTTATAGCCTTTTCCTCAAAATGTTTTTCCTGCTGACCCATTTCCCATCTTACTTCCTATCTTGAATTTAGGTTTGTTTAAGCTCCGGTCTTCCTTAGAACATGTGAAAGGGAGAGAGAAGGATGGATCACAACTGTCGCGGCCTTTTCTCTCCAAATCTACCAAGGCGTCCTGTAAAACTGGAAAAGGACGTGGAACCTGAGTTCATACAGTGAAAGGCTTCAGGCTGACCACTTCTAACTGGTGAAGTTCTGCTCCTACACGAAGTAAAAATGTGTTCCCAAGGAAAGATGCTTTCTCCAAGTCCTGCATGAATGCTGAACATAAGATGAGGCAGCAGTGGGCCTCATTGTGTGGTCAGCCTTCTGCAGTCCTTTAGGGTGGGCTGTGCCAGAGTCCTCAGGTCTGGCTTACAGAGCCACAGACGCTAAAGCTGACCCTGGTGAGATCTGACAGGGCATGTGCTGGCCCCAGGGGAGGCAGGGACCGGGCCTGAACTGGAAAGTGGGTTCATCATTGCCTTTGCACTGGTCTTTTCCCATGTGCTGCTGTGTCCATGGTAAATGTGATAGATTCCACAGGCTGAAAGAGGGGAGATCTAGGCTAGATATTAGGAAGAGAATTTTTTACTGTGAGGGTGGTGAGGCAGTGGCACAGGTTCCCCAGAGAAGCTGCAGAAGCTCCGTCTCTGGAGGTGCTCAAGGCCAGGTTGGATGAGGCTTTGAGCGGTGTGTTTTAGTGGAAAATGTCCCTGCCCATGGAACAAGGGATGAACTTTAAGGCCTCTTCCAACCCAACCCATTCTGTGATTCTATGAATGATCAAACCAGCTATCGGCTTTTACATCTTGCAAGTCATTTTGCAGAATAGATACTGTGGTTACTACCATGCCTTTCCTTGCCAGTGCTGTGCCTAGCTTAGAATCACTTTGTGGTGTTATTTTTTTTTTCTCAATAGTCAAGATTTACCTTGAAGACGAAATTTTTGAAAGCAATAGGGGACAATGTGATTGAGAGCAGCCCTGCGGGGAAGGACAGGGGGGTGCAAGTTGGTGAGAAGCTCGACATGAGCCAGCAATTTGCGCTCGCAGCCCAGAGGGCAACTGTGTCTTGGGCTGCATCAAAAGAAGTGTGGTCAGCAGGGCGAGGGAGGGGATTCTGTTCCTCTGCTCGCTCTTGTGAAACCCCACCTGGAGTATTGTGTCCCATCCTGTGATCCCCAACATAAGAAGGACAGGAAACGGTTGGAACGGATCCAAAGGGAGTGACATGAAAATGACCAGAAGGCTGGAGCACCTCTGCTATGAGGACAGGCTGAGAGTTGGGGTTGTTCAACCTGGAGAAGAGAAGGCTCTGAGGAGACCTCACAGCCGCCCCCCAGTACCTGAAGGGGGTACAGGAAAGCTGGGAAGGGACTTTTTACAGGGGCTTGTAGTGATAGGACGAGGGGGAATGGCTTGAAATTGGAAGGGGAGGAAGATTTAGCTCCGGCGCCGGGGCCGGGATGGCGGAGCGCGCGGTGTCGAGCCGATGAGGCACCGCAAGGGGGCGCTGGGGTGCCACATCTGGTTGCAGCTGGCGCGGCGTTTGCGGGCTCTGCGGGGCTCCCGGTGCCGCTGCCGAGGCCCCCTGCCAGCTCTCCCCCCCGGTACTGCTGGGCAGGGGTTTAAAGTTCAATGCTAAAACCGTCGGGAGCTGTGTACAAAGACAAGTTTGGATTGTTTTTTCACATTTTTTTCTAAACTTGCCTGTTAGTAGTTGGTAGTAATAATAGTAGTAATAGAATTATAGGATGCTTTGGGTTGGAAGAGACGTTAAAGCCCATACAGCCGTGGGCAGGGACATCTCCCACCAGTCCAGGCTGCTCAAGAACTCATCCAGCCTGTCCATGAACACTTCCAGGGAGGAGGCATCCACAATTTCCCTGGGCAACCTGTGCCACACCCTCACCACCCTTAATTGTGAAGAATTTCTTCCTAATGTCTAATCTAAATCTTCTCCCTTCCAATTTAAAGGCATAGTAATAGTAGTTATTATTATTGTGCCCTTGTTCACTGGTAGATCCCCCAAATGAATTTTATTAGGGAGGGCTATACAGCATCCGGTTATATTGAAAATAAAGATGTAAATGATTAATGAGACAGTCCTAGTGTGAGGGATAACAGCAGGCAAAACAATGATGTTCAGTGGGGTATGGAGGGATGCAGGTGGGGATAGCTGGGGTAAGGAGGACAGAAAGGGCATCTGCAAGATTGGGGCATATGGTTGCATAGCTGAGGGGGCCAGGAAGCAGATGCAATGGAAACTGAGATAGGGGGTGAAACTGTGGCTGCTGCTAGAGCCCCCTGAAGAGAGGTTTCTTAGTCCCTGAGCATGGCCTGAGTGAATGGACTCCAGTCCCTGTGGAAATGATGTCACATCTGATGGAGTGGCTCTGAAAACCTGTCAGTGCCACATGTCCCTTGAAAGGAAGGATAGGC
The DNA here is from genome assembly GCA_033558185.1 of Dromococcyx pavoninus. Classification (NCBI taxonomy): domain Eukaryota; kingdom Metazoa; phylum Chordata; class Aves; order Cuculiformes; family Neomorphidae; genus Dromococcyx; species Dromococcyx pavoninus. Next base: position 1,020,427 of record JAUMJL010000346.1, on the reverse strand, counting down.
CAACAAGATTTTCTTGCAACTTGGAAGATTTGGCCAAAATTAAAAAACCTAATATCAGGCTGACTGAAGCTGTTATGACTTAAATAAGCCAAGGGATATTGAGGCTCCCATCAGAACCAGTGTGGAATTTCTGCCTGCTCAGCACCTGGGATAGTCTGTCAGCTGAGCTGGCTTAACTCCAGCCCATGGTTTTCAGGATGTCAGTCTGCCTGCCCAGCACTGTGCCCCAAGAACTCATTTTGTACAGAAACATATTGTACTCAAAAGCATTGCTGGTTACGGTGCAATGTTCTCTGTAATTAATTGATTGCAACAGAATTAACAACATTATATGTGAGTCTGGATGGAAGATCTGGTCCTCAAATTGATTGGTTTGGGCTGGAAATGCTGTATTTAATTTTATCCATGATGTGACTCCCAGGCTCAAGGTAAAATGAGATTCTTAACATCCCTACAGCCACCGGGCAAATGGGGAAATAAGCGGTAGATAGAGCAGCCACAGCATACCTGTGCTGACAAAAATGGGTGACAATCCAACTTCTGGCATTATTCCCACTTGTAAATTCCAGGTGCTTTCCCATTTTTGTATTATTAAATGTTATTGTTTGTACATGTGTGAGGGATTTAGGCAGGGACTGAAGAGCTCTGTGTAGTAAAGTCTGCTCCGTATCCTAGCTTGAGTTGATTGCTTTCAGACTGGATGCTAAGCCTCCAGGTGAATAGCAAAGCAAGCACGGGCAGGGAAGTTTGGTTATTTTGCTAGGACAACTTAAAAATCTATAGCAATTATTATCAACTGGCTTTTTTCCCCCCACCTTTTCCTTTTCCCTGGGATTTTGCGTGTGTAACGCTAGATGGAGCCTTCTGAGCACTGGAGGAGCAGAGGAGTTTGAAGAGTTCAGAGCAGCAGTCTTCACTTCCAGCAGTGTCTTGTAAATGCCTTAATGCAAGTGTCGCTGGCAGTAAGTCTGCCATTTAATAGGAAAACCATGATGGGAAATGCTTACTTACACCTGCAGAGGGCAAAAATCACATGGTGGTTCCCTTTGCATGGACAATACATCAGAACTCAGAATTGTTATATCATTAAAGACCCTGTGCCTATCATTTTAAAATTGATTTTGGAAGTATACATAGAGGAAGGGTTATGTTTGTGGCTTTGAGAATATGTGATCCAGATGTGCATAAAATTGTCTTTCAAATGTTTGGATTTCTGCAACAATTTGCAGCTATCTTTCTTAGGAAAGTTATTCAAAATATGACTAGTTTTAGCAGTTCCTTAATAAGCTGATTATTATTTTAAGTTATTTCTTTGGTGGTAGTTCTCTAATGGACAAGCTGCTCATCTGTCTGAATGACACAACAGTGGTGTTTGCAAAGGGGAGCTCTTTCCAATGTTATTCTTACAGAAGCAGAGTGGTGTCAGCATTCTGTGCACATTTGCAACCTCTGAAATCAATCAAGAAAGTAGATTACGGAATAGTAGTTTCCAAGAAGATGAAACTGTGACATCATTATGAAAGAAATGTCATCTTAATTAGTCTTTGCAAATTTTAGACCGCATATGAATGGCTAGCTCATCTTGATGACATCCAGAATGATTTTAGGATACTGAGAAAATGCAAATATAGAAAAAAAAAAAGGGGGCAACTTACATATCTCTGTACTGAGAATGATAATTGAAAGAGAAGTTCTCTACACTGTATTGAGAGTTCTCTGCATCTCATAGTGAACTCTCACAGAGGCATGAATGCTGCCACACAAAGACCACACAAACCAAAAGACTGCCAAAAATTTTGAAACCTTGTGGAAAAGGACCCTTGATAGGTTAATGACCTAGTTCTGCAAATATTTAGGCATACTGCTTTAATTTTGTGCTCAGCTGAGTAGTTCTCAATGAATTTACTAGAATCACTTCATTATAGCCTCTTTAGTGAAAAAACAGAAACATAATGAAATCTTTTACTCCTACATCTGAGAGACTTAAAATTCATATGTTTAAGGAAACAGATGTATGCTTCTTAATTGTTTAGAAGCAGAAAAATTCAGACATGTTTAGAGTAAAAGTTCTTTCCTACTTTCATATTCTTTGCCCAAGCGCTGTGTAGGTCACTGGCTTAATTGCATTATTGCAGTAACGGACAGGACAGGAGAGGCTGCCGTTAGCTTTCCAGTCAGTCAATGAAATGGGCTGATAGTCTCTTTTCGGTGAGAAATAATCACTGCCTGTAATCCCCCTGCTCACCAACCAACTGAAAAAGGCTTTATAAGATTTTGGTTGATGGATCCAAGCTGGTAAAGTAAAAAAGATGATTTGAGAACAACAAGAAAATCATCTACAGTATAATACTTTGCCTTCTAAACTAAATACTGTATCAACAGAATGTTAAACTTCTATAAGTCATTCAGAACAATAATATTTCTCCTAAATCCCCTGAAATAACCTGTGCCTTTCTAAGTTTTTATGGCATGGTGTAAATCATCAGGTATACAGGCACATTATATTGAGTAGCTTTCCTTAATTTTCAGGTGAACATGATTATGCAGCTCTGAGTTTGTCAGTGGCCTGTAAAAGATTACTACGACCAATTGAAAGAGTAATCTGTCAAAGCTGACATTCATCCTCTGCCCCCTAAATTGCTATTGTTTTCTTTCTACTTCAGCCATGTATCTGTGTGCTGTGTGGCAAAGTAAAGAGCTGTTAGTAGAGTCAGCTCATAAAATGCGCTTTGTCTTTGTACTAAAAAAACTGTTACCTGTGATTCTGGTAGTGATATGGAACGTGCTGTTAATGGAAATGTCATCTTGATGCTGGTAATGCTCCAACGCACCATGCAGGGAGAGCAAGCGAACAGTTGTGGAGCTGATATTTGGCTGTTCTCATCTGGGGCCTCAGTGAGATCGGTTTTAAGCCATCTACAAGGTACAGATGGGGAGCTCCTAGATGTATCTTAATTTGTCATTTTGGGGATCTTTGCTTAAAATCCCTCACTGTCTAGGGCACAGGGCTGTCAGTCCAAAGCAGTGCTCAGCTGGCTGCAGGCAGCTCCAAGGCAGCAGGCACTTACCATCACTTCGTAGCCCAGGGATGTATAGCAGGATGTGAGTAATTCCAGCCCGAGTGCTATGAAAATGGAACAGCATTACTGTCAGGACAAAGCACAGATCTGGTTGCACTGATCCCCAGTACCCCACTTCTGTAAAGCACTGAAATGGGTGAGTTTTAACTCCTGTGTATTTGCATATTTGACTCCTTTCTTCCTAGTGTAATCTGTGGCAAGCTCTTTCTTATCTACAGTGATCGAGTTTTCTTCCTCCTGTGGCTACTGAGGCACTCTAATATTTTGAAGGTGAATGTGCAAGTGTTTAAAGAGATTGGTCACCCTGTGGATGATAATAATGGTAGTTCATTGGTCTGGTCGTGTGTGTGTGATTTTTTAAAAATGTTTCTTTCTTAGTAATGAAGATTCACTGAAGATGAGCTGATCTCCTCTGTCCTCAACACCTAAAAGCTCTTGTTGCAATTACCTTCCTGGACATATAATCATTCTTGCGCTAATTCTCGCTACTGTCTCGGGATACTTTTTTTCCCACCTGGGAGGTGGCTTCTTCCCTTGATTTAAGGCTGGTGAGCAGCAATTAATCTCAAGTCAAACTGTAGGATTTTTGTCATCAAATGTTCCTTGCACTTTCTATGTCTATGAATAATGTGCTGCCTTTATTTCATCAGAGTGACATCACTAATGCAGATAAAGGACAAAATGCCATGAGTTCTAAATGCTGGAAATGTGATTTCCAAGGACCTCTTTTGGGTTCACTGTAAGGTGCTTAGGGGAACCAGAAAGTACCAAGTGGGCAAAAAAGTTCGAAGAGATATGGAAGATAGACTATTCTAAGAAGATAAACTATTCTAAGGATTTTGTGATGTTTCAAAGTAGTTTTGTTTCTGCTAGCTTTATTTTGTCATTTTATTAACAAAAAAAATCTTAATGGTAATAGGCTGGGAAGATATTTTCAATAATGTTATTTGTGTTTCTAGATTTATTTTCTTTATAATATTTCGATTATTCCTGGATCTTAGCATTCATATGGCATTATAGCAGACAGCATTAGGTGATTTCTTATAGGACTGGACTGCTGGCTGCTTTTATTGTGTGTTTACAACTATCTGGCAATAGCAAGCACTCAGATGTCTCCACACCATTTCCCCACTGCATATAGGGAGCAAAGCCTGGGTTGCTCTGTGTATTTGTGCACTAGTTGGTGCTCCTTCCCAGGCTCCTCTCCTAAAACAATTTTGTGAGGTGCTCTTGCTGCCTGGCTATTCACCACCTCTTTCAGGCTGTTAATGAATATATTGAAAAACACCAGCCTGAAGACTGATCCCTAGGGCACTACACTATTAACCTTTCTCCATGCGGAGAATTGGCCATTTATTTCTATTCTCTTTCCTATCTCTTAACTTGTTTTAATCCATGGCAAGATTTTATCATTCACCCAGCGGCAACTGTATTTTCTCTACATCCTATAGCTAGGCAGGAACTTTATCAAATGCCTTTGGACTACATGAACAGGTCATTCCTCCCAGTCCTCCTTTAGATTACCTCTTTTTCTTCCCCGTGAAAGGCTGCTAATAAGCTAAGAAGGTGTAGATCCCTGTTGTTGCTGGTGTTGAGGTATCATTTGAGGATTCTGCATTCTGGAAGTGCAGCAGGGTACCATTTTTAAAGCATTACTGGGAAACATGATTATGAAGAGACCACATTATCTTAAAAGACAGCTCTCACTTATTCTCATAGTGAAAGTCCATATTTAAAAGAACATGACTTCTGATGGTCTTGATTTTAATTTAAGAGGAAGAAATGTAGAGTAATCCTATGGGAATGATGGTCTTTCTGTCATTAGGTTTTGGTGCCTGTGGTCGTGGATGGGGTGTCTGTTGTGGCAGACACAGAGCAAAGAGGGCTTGCAGCTCATGTCTGAGCCTTTGCTGAGTCTCTCGGCAAAGCAAGAACTCGAACTCAAGATATTTTGTGTTTTACCTGTAAATCAGTGTGTTAGAGTGATGAAGATCGTAGATTCATAAAATTGTCTGGTTGGAAAAGACCTTTGAGATCCTCACATCCAACCATACCTGTTTGCTACTAAACCAGATCCCTGAGAAACTTGTATATTTGTCTTTTAAACGTCTCCAGGGATGGTGAATCAACCGCCTCCCTGGTCAACTTGTTCCAGTGCCTGATCACCCGTTCAGTGAAGAAATTTTTCCTAATGTCTAGTCTGAACCTTCCCTGGTGCAACTTGTGGCCATTAACTCTCATCCTATTGCCTGTCACTGGGGAGAAGAGACCAACACTATAACCTTCTTTCAGGCAGCCATAGACAGTGATGAGGTCTCCCCTCAGTCTTCCCTTCTCTAGGCAAAACAATCCCAGTTCCTTCAGCTGTTCCTCATAAGACTTGTTCTCCAGCCCCTTCACCAGCCTTGTTGCCCTTCTCTGGATGTGCTCCAACACCTCAATGTCTTCCTTGTAGCAAGAGGCCCAAAACTGAACACAGTACTCGCGGTGCAGCCTCACCAGTGCTGTACCAACTTGTGTTATTTGTCCAGGGTTTTTGTTTACTTCTAGTATCATATAAAATCCTGCTAATTTATTAAGGCTGCAGAGGAACTGAAGAAATCGCATCCATTAATTGGTTCATCTATCTTGTGATTAAAAATATGTGGGTTTTCATCAACTGAGTCATCTGTATTGGAGCAACAATAGATTTGGAAACTCATTACCAGGAAACTTATGAATGGGAAAATTACTTGGAACAAAATGGAGAAACACGGGCTGCTGTTCCTTGTTAAAACGCATTGGAAATGGAAGCATAGAAAGACTTTTCATGATATAATGGCTGCAGAGAAAGGAAAAGAGAAGCAAGTATGGGAGTGCGTGTGTGGAAGTTATGCACATGGCAGTGATGGAAGTTTCAGTTTACCTGAATCATAAGGAACATGACAAAGCACTGCTCCAATCATTGAAGATTAGAAACTGGTAGTTCATTGCTTTTAAATATTCAATGTATTTGGTAATGAAGTTCCTTTATTTTATAAAATGCCTTATTTAGATTTTTTTTCAAGAATTTAAAATGCAGTAAAAGAGAAGTTGGCTTGTGGACAGGCAAGGATTTCTCTGTCTCTGAGTTCAACCGATGGATGAATTCTCCATATGAAACAAGTCATTGGTTTTGAGTGTGAAAATAAACTCCTTCACTACTTGGCAAGAAATTCAGGTTCATGACTGGCAGTGCTTTGGAAAGTCCCATGTGCAACTCCTGAAACATGGAAGGTGACAAACAATCGAGTAGCTATTTTGGCAATATTCCTAGTTTTGAATTGTGCAGTAATCCTCTAAAACTAATACGTAACTTTGCATGATGTGTCAGTGCTGTGCTCCCTCTGCCTGAGGGTAGGAACTTGATCATGTAATGCATTTTTTGGTCTTTCTTTGGAGTGTTTCAAAGATGCTAATAGAAAGCAAAGAGGGAACATTGTGCGCGGAGGTGACTGATTCTCTTTCTGAGTGTCTTGCAAAGCTATTTTAGTCCTGCAACAGATGATGTGTCATTAGGGTAAATATCTAGTATGACAAGCTTCTACCAGCTTTTTGACATCTTTTTGTCATCATATTGCTATGATAACAAAGCTGTTCTTTGAAGACTGTGCAAAGACAGAATTTTGTGAATAAGTTGCTGGTTTTGTTCAGGACAGCCAAATAACTGAGCAGACCTCTTTAGCTTTAGATCAAATGCAACACAGTTTCATTGCCTGAAATAGTAATTTTCAAAAAATACTTTGTCTTAAAAGGTGTCTCTTTTTCCTCACTTAACTTTTATTCGGAATTCTTTTTCTAGCCTCTTTGAGAACAAGTCTTAGAATTTCTGTCTTTCAGGAACTGTTTTCAATTCTTTAGATAAAAACTATTTGAAAATCTAATTTGAGTTTTTAAACAGGTTTACCTGCTCCAACTGACTTTTACCAAATAAAAATCTTCACCTGAGAAGTTTTTCCCAGGCTCAGGGAAGAATTGGATCTGTGTGTTGAAGCAGCTGGTGAGCAGTGTGTTGTAAGCTGCAAGTGTATGTCTTGGAACTGTAGGATGAGGCTTTTTGTAGTCGAACGGGTAAAGAGAAAACCAGCACTGTGGGAAGGAAAGATGTGTTTTTGCCTTAGTGAGACCTTCACCTTAATTTTTTAAAGATAAATAAAATACAATAGAAATTTCGAAGGAGCGAAACGTGAAATAGGAACATCAGGCTTAAACATAGAGAATCATTGTAGTGCATTACCAGGATACTTATTTCATCTGTTCTTCTGAAATCTCAGATCAAATAATGTTTTTCTATCTGTGCAAAATGTTGTCACTTAATGAGACACTTAGGTATTATAGGCTCTGATCGGCAGCGGTGATTTCTGTATTACAATAGATTTTTTCAGTGCTTTTAGTTGGAAAGCTGGTATTTTAGTACCTTGACGTCTTGAGTCAAAAATATATTGCTTCATATTGTTTGGTTTTCTGCTAAGTAACAGAGTTCTGGATTTCACTAACCTGCCACTTGGCTGAAATTTGATGTTGTCATCTGCTCTTGCAGATCTGTACAGCACTGTAACCATATCTAGGACTTTCAGATGAAGAACAGGAATTAATTAAGATTTTACATTATTTGGAATACTTTAAGAAACAAAAATCAGTGCACATGGAACAAAATGATTTTGATCTAATTACAATGCTGGAGCCTCTTTCACTGCCTGTTTGTTTGTGCCTTGTCCAGGGAGAAGGACTGATGCTTTGGCACGGAGAGTCTTTGCATTTGAGTGGCTGATGTTGAAGTCTGGCTAACTGCAAAAACAAAATAGAAAACAACAATAAAAATCCCCTTCTGCACTATGTTCAGAAAGTTCAGGAAATTGATGACTTAAGAAAATAGGATTTCAACCTTCAGAACTTTCTTCTGGCAATGCGTATTTCCTGTAAACAGAGAGTTATTTCTGCCAGGGGTAGTATTTTTCTATTTGATGCTGAAAGCCTATTAAAATCTAATGTTAAACAATTAATGTTTCTAGGGACAAATTGTTTCATGTACTAGGTCTTTCTCTAGGCAGTGAAAGATAAAATATCCCAGAAAATTACAGGGCCTGTAATAAACTTCACGCTTGCAAAATTCTCAGTGACATTCAATTCAAGCCCAAATATTTTTACAGAATCTGTCAGAATCTGTATGCAGATCTACCATTTGCCTGCTGATGGATGATCCCAGAAAGCAGTGTGTCTTGTCGTAGCTTGATAGATGAAGAATTAGGACTAAACATGTTTATCCACAGAATCGGTATTAAAATTTCATAATCAGTAATCCTAATGTTTTTATGGAAATATTCTCCTTTAAAATTTGAGGACATGTTGCTCCTCCTCTTGCCTTGGATGCTGGCTACTGCCTTCCTGCTGTGATTTACAGTGTGAATCAGAGCAGTATGTCGTCTGTGTCAACGGATAATAGACCCCAAAGTCTCTCTGTGTCTTCTGGGGTCACCAGAGCCCTTTAAGCTTTTACATTTAACATGCTAGGGAAACAAAGAAAGATTGTTTTCCTTAGTGTTTAGCAGGGATCCCATTATAAGAAGTCAGAGATTAAACTGTGCATGTTGTCTCTGCTTGATAAGACCTTACAAATTCTGTTCCATTCCTATGTAGGAATGCTGTAGGCAATGGTAATTTTTATGCTTAGTGCATCAGAAGAGAAGGGCACGGCCAGTTTGCTGCTCTCCTTGAGAGTTGGGAGTTTGCTTCACCCTCTTGTACTGTTTAGACAGGGAAGGCAAAGGATGCTTTGTTTGCAGTTTTGAAACCTGACATTACTATTGTTCATGAATCAAAGTCAAAGTCCTATTTCCACGCTCCAAACAAGCAAAGTAGGAAGAATTTATAAGAGGCCAATTTAAATGTATTAAAACTGTAGAAAGCATCCCCCCTTCCCATTGCCCCAGCTCACGGGCAATACACTGTCTGCATCTTGTATGAGGAAGTCATCTGCCATCTGTCCCTCTCCACCACAGCCTTTGTTGTTTCACTCTTTTTCTGAGTTTCACACCCAGAAAGACTTTAATTGCTTTTATCTTTTCATCTGAAAGCAAAATCTAGAGATTTCTGTAGAATTTATGAAGCTGTATGTAATGGCTTTAAACCAGACAAAAAACCAACTCACTGGCTATTTGCTGAATTTAGCCCTAAACATTAAAAAGAATTGAACCAGAGAATTTAATTAAAACCCTGTTTTAGACTCAACTATATTTTCACTGGTACATATTAATAAAAACAATAAAAAGAATAAGAAAATTACTTAGGCAAAAAAACCACTTCCCAGTTCTTACATTTTTTGTCATTATTACCATCAGTTTGTGGGTAAGGATATTTTTCATGCAAAACCCCAAGGCTTTTATTACTCAGCCTTATGGTCCTAATGATTGCTTCTGATCTGAAGCCAGCTTACTGCTTTTTTGACTCTAACAGTTGCTATGAAGCTTGCCATGCAACAAGGAGACTGAAACTCCTGTTTCACTAAATATTCTGTGTTCTAACAAATAGCCCTGGTGATAGAAGCTGGCACAGACTTGTGCCAGAGCTGTTGTCCCCTTTTAGTTCAGTCTCTTAATTTTATGAGACACCACTGAGAATTTCCCGCCCCCCAAGTTTTTAAGATGTCATTTCCTATTACTTCCTTGAATCAAAATGAAAATTTATTTTCCCTAACTTGGATAATTCTGTTTCTTTGTGAGGCATGATGAGCTTCTCAATAGTAGAAAGTAACCTGTCTTCCAATACTACCTCTTGGTTTCTGCCCTGAACTTCCTGATAGATTGCTTCTGTGGGGACAGGTCTCCTGCAATGAGAGGAAGGGGTAAAGCTCTGGGAAATTTTCTCACTAACGAGTTTTAAGTGGCTGGGTGTGGGGATGAGCATCAAGTACCACTGCTAGAAAGGTGGTCAAAAGTTTTCTGATCTTTGAAGGGCACTGTCCTATCTGTTTTGGAAAATTCTCTTTTGCAAGTACTATGTAAAGATCCTGATTTTTCAATAAACTAATATTTTATTTTTTTCTCCCAATTTACCAATGAGATCTAGAAGAACCAAAATGGGAAGGTGAGGTTTTGTGTCCTACCCTGCTGGACCAGATTTGTAGGCCCTTTATTGTTCCCACGGCAGCAACCATTTCCAGATGTTTTGGAGGAAAATATAAGTAACTTCTGGACTTGTCCTTGCCCACTTTTCTAAAACTGGTTATGTGTTCCAAGAACAAAAGCTGTTTATTACATCCAACTTTTTATTTACTTACTTTCCTCAAAAGGGTAAACTGTAATTAGGATGTATCTTTTGTCACAAAAGGTTTTTTCCTCCTTCTTACAAACAGTCCTTTAAGTTACAGCATCTACCAGCCCTTTTATTCCCTAGAGTTTTTCAAAATCCTGGTCATCCTTTAGTCATCCAGAATGAGACATGACAAAATCAAGTTGTCAGTCTGGACTGATCTTAGTGGCAAGATGCAAATATCATTTTTAGACCTGAGGCTTTTTTTGTGTCTCTTGTGGTGTACAAAGATAAAGATAATTTACTATAAGAATTTAGAGGGCCACAGGAATAAATTGATACATTAACTGGCTCTGTCCTTCTGTGCTGTATTCTACCTTGTTCTTCCTTTTCTTTGGAAAATGCTTGATGGAAACGAGTTAAATGAGAGAGTGTCCCACAGCAGGTCAATGTTACCTCATCTTCTGTATCATTTCAAGTTTCTCAGTCCAAGAGGTCTCTTATGCTACTTACATTAGTGGTAATGCTTTCAAACAGTGCTTGTCTTCTACACTTCTACAGGTTTTTAATTGAGCAGTTTATTCTAGATTGTAAAACGTCATGTACTGGAGGGTTTTTTATGTGTATATCCTTCAGTGACTCAGTCTGAAATCAGCTGAGGGCAAAGCCCAGTGGCTGTCTCACTCATGCTTACGTACTGGGACTTATCTTTTCTTCTGCTTGAGCTCCTGGTGACAGCTCACTCAAGTTTTGTGCCACTGTTGTGCAGACTGTCCTCATGAGGTGTTGGCGATTACTGGATCTGAGTTGTTTCTGCTCTGTTCTCCTGAGAAATAACATGTGATAGTTCTCTTACTTCTCTGGATTTCATTTTATACTTGTTAGTTCTTACAACGTGCCTGAAGCTGATATTTTTGAAAGCCCTAGTCCTTCTTAGTTGAGATCTGTGCTGCATTTCAACTACAATGAGGTGTGGTATACTCTTCCAGTGTCGCTGCCCAATTGGTTATACGTGCCCAACAAACACAGCCAGGTTGCCTTGCTGGTGTGCTTAAGGAATTTAAGATTAAATGAATTTTTATCCCTAAAGGAAGATGCCATTGTTCCTTCTGTTGTCTGATTCATGTTGCTCTTTAGATTTTTTTAGTTCACCCCTCTACCTGGATGTGATGATTTGAGCAGCCTGTGAGTGATCTAGGCTTGGTGTGTTTCAGGATGATGAAAGGTCCGCTTGGAGAATTTAGTGTGCATTAAGTCACGTATCTTTCTTTCTGTTTTGTTTGACTTCTGTTAAAGGAGCTGATTTGCTTATGTTAAAGCAAATCCTAAAACTAACTGAGGAACTTGTATTAAAATTGCATTAACACTACAAGGAATGGGCAGTAGTCATTTTTTTCACTGACACAGCCTGGCTTGCCTTCTGTCTCTAATGAACAACAAATTTTTTCTTTATTCCAAAGCCAAAAAAAAAAAAAGGAAAGAAAAGCAGATGTGTTGTAGAGCAGATTGCTTAGAAGAAGTAAACATTGAAGCAGGAGAGGCTTGTGTCCATCTGGGACAACTCTCTCTTCTTGACTTGAATTTTTAGAGTTGGATTTTTACATGAGTATCTTTACTGAGTGTATAGGGGTGTGTCTGTGTGTATATGCATATATAGTGCACTGTACAGTCTATAGTATATATGTGTAATGGATATAGCAAGAAGTGGACACTAACTTGGACAAAATCAACATTGGTTATAATCAGTTTGAGTGCATTATATTAATTCTATGTAATTCTAAATTTGATACTAAAATTGCTGAAGCTTATTTTTCCTGCCTGGTTTCACAGTAAATGCTGTTAAACTAAAGCAGTTTGACTTAACACCCTCTTCCCCTGATACCAAAGGAGCAGTAAATAGAGAGTAATCATGATAACTTGTGAATCAAATCTCTGTCTCCTCTACTCTTCTTTAAGATAGTTGATGATCTCCTACACCAGGCTTGCTGATAGGCTAACCTATACTGATATTACCATTTTTAAGTTCATACAAAAAAAATGTGGCTACTTTCCTTTTCATAGTTGTCTGCAGGACAAAATAAGAGTTTAAAGGGTGGGAAACTCACCTCTACTTGTACTATATCTTGCTTATTTATAGCAGCCCAGGATTTCTTTATCCTGCAACAGTCCAAGTGTAGAAGTTTCATAGTGACCCACTACAGTGAAATATTTCACAGTGTTCAACTATTCAGGTATATATTGAAGGCAGTTGCTTGTGAAACATTGGAGTGCTGCAAACAGATGACTGAGAGGTGATACTCATTGATAATTTAAGGCCATGATAAAAGAGTAGGATCATTTAGATTGGAAAAGACCTTTAAGACCATTGAGTGCAACCGTTAACCTTACGCTGCCAAGTCAACCACTAAACCATGTCCCTAAGTACCACATCTACGTATCTTTTAAATACCTTGAGGGATGATGATTCCACCACACCCCTGGACAGCCTGTCCCAATGCTTAACAACCCTTTTGGTGAAATAATTTTTCCTAATATCCAATCTAAACCTCCTCTAGCACATCTTGAGGCCATTTCCTCTTGTCTTATTGCTTATTAGTTGGGAAAAGAGACCAAACCTGCCCTGCTACAATCTCCTTTCAGGTGGTTGTAGAGAGCAGTGAGGTTTCCCCTCAGCCGCCTCCTCTCCAGACTAAGCAACCCCAGTTCCTTTAGCTGTGTCACGTAAGACTTGTGCTCCAGACTATCAGATAAAACTGAATCATACTAAACTTTGGCACAAAATAAATAGTCAACAAACTGGGAAATGGAGGCTTTGATGTCAATTTTGTTGGGATTTCATGTGAGCACAGACCTGCTCCTGAATGTGCCATGTTGCTTCTTGTGACCATGGGTGTCTGAGCAAGCTCCTACCAGCTTAATCTGCTACCCCAAAAACGTGGTACCCACTGCCCATCAATGTGGCCTTGCTGGTGGTCCTTGGGGCTAGATCTTATCTTGGGTCCCATCATCAAACCTGCACTCCAGGTGCAGAGCATGCAGTCAATGAGAAGACACCTTCCCTCTGTGCCTAAAGTGGAGCTGAGCAGTTTCAGATGATTAAAAAATACATAATTGTAGTAATTAGCTCATTATTTGCAAAATTGTTGTAAACATGTTAATAATTAAGCATTATCTACATTGTATAGTGTGCCTCTAGTTAATGTGGCAATGGTTATTAAAATGCTTTAATGATTCCAAGAAAGTTCACGTAGATACTTGGAAAAAGGATTTGCAGTATAGCATATTTTTTTGTGTATTCATAACAACCATGTGTTTTACAAGAAAACATATAAAGATAATTTTTCTGTAAACTACATTTTTAATGTATCACTGTGCATTATCTTAAAATAATTTTTTTGGAATGAACATGTCTGGTAGCTAAATTATTTGTTATCAGATTCTGCACTATGAAAGCTCTGATTAGACCTGCAGGTGGTAAAAATGAAAAATGAACTATTTAAAGCACATGCTAACAAAATAGTCTGCTTCTATAAATGATCTTTGTGGGATGTCTATAGTAAAAATTAAAAATATTGGGATGACAGTTTAAATATATTTTCACTTTATCTTTTTGTATGAGGAATTAAATGCAAAAATATAATAGTATATTATGAGTGTCTGTGTATGCCAAAATCCTGCAAACAACTGTGTGTATTTTAAGCTATTCACTTCTAAGCAAGTGAACATACTACAAATTTAATTTGGGCATTTCAAGTATGTCTGAATGCCATGAAAAGATGCATAGGGAGAAATTTATTTGTTTTTAACAATTTATTATTTAAGATTGTGACCCTAGAAGCTCACACCCAGATGTGTACCTTTGTGCTGAGGAATAACCATCCAAATCAATAGAGGCGTTTATTTGACTGAAGTTGCACATGTGCTTCAAAATTTACATAATTACATCAAATTTCAGATAAAAGAAAGGAAGGAGTAACACATGTACAGCCTGATCTTGGTTGCAGTTAAGCAACAACACATCTTCAAGTATCTGAGCTACGCACTATGGGTAGCTTATGGCCAGATTTCAGTGGAGGGAAGATGCTGCTTTGATCTGTGCCTAAAAATTTTTTCTTTTCTATAGAGTTTAGCTGCAGTTTATATAATTTTTCTTCTTGTGCTTATTAATTTGCAATGCATGCCCCTTTCTCAAGGGCATTGCTTTCTTGTGAAAAGCGTGACTTATCTTCTAAGTTTGCCATGGATTTGTTTTAGCACTGGTTATTTATGTTTTGATTTGCCTGAGTTGTTTATGGATACAGCCCAGCTCTTAACATCTCTCATTAAGTAATTTAAGTGATTTTCTACTACGTGAGTAAAATAAACCTGTATTTATTTCCTTTGCCACCAAAAGGAGGGGGGCAGTAGCAGCCACAGCAACATACTCTATGGGCTGTGTTTGTAGTCAGGGAGGTGACTGGAGTCACCAGATCCTCAGAATCTTGCCTTATTGAGCCATGAACATCTTCAAGCACGAGGTTTACACAGGGTCTTGCAAGGGGAAACCTGGTCCAGAGCTTATCCAGCCTCACTGTTTGTCTTAGTGGATCTTGCCTCATTGTACCCTGGCATTGCTACAACCTTCTCTTTTGCTTAGCACCTTTGGATGAATTTTCTCCATCACCCTCTTTTACAGACAGCTGTTGGATCCTTCCTTCACCTCTTTTTTTTTCCAGGCTGTCTTGAAAGTGCTGTTGAAATCTAAGTGAATGACATGCTTACTTTTCACTTGCCCATGGATCCAGTCATCTCATCCCAACAGCTGATGAGCATCAGGCACAACTTAGACATGCTAAAGTGATCCCAGTTCCCTTCTTGCCTTTCACGGTGATGTTTCCAGGCACATGAAGCTCTTGAAGATCCACAGTCTTCCAAGAGGCTGGTTTGGAGTTTGCCCTGTGTGGGAATGAAGCAATGTCTGACTTTCACCAGCATGCAGAATCTCCCCTGAGCTCTGTGTGTCTGGAGAAACTGCTGAGGGAAGCTTCACAATGGTGTCTGCTGGCTCCTTCAGCATACCTGGAGGCTTCATGTCCTCTGGTCCCACAGCAGTGATAAGTTTCTTCTGGACAACAGTAAGTGCATCTGTCAATAAATGATTATACATCTATTCTACTTCCAAAGGATGAACTTTCATTGCGTTCTCCACCTTTCCAGTTCTCAGCCTGCTGGTTTGCATGGCTTTGCTCTTGGCTCTTGCTGGTGGCTTTGCCTCGATTTCCAAAGCCCAGTGAGTTTTCCTGTGAGCAGAGCAGACTTGTTGCCATGCAATCCCTATTGTTTCAGGGGTGGATTGAGGAGGTGAATGCGTAGTTTTACCTTTTTCTTTGACCATGGATAGGGTTGGTCAGACTGCTGTTCAAATGAGTTCAAACCCCTGATGTTTTTTTTTCAGTAAAATCAAAGGGGATATTTACCTATTCTGGCCTGGATATAGAAGTAACAGAGGGAGCAGTGTTTTTGCTGTCCTCTGGGAACATACTACATGAGGTGGTGGGGTTTTTTTTGTTTGTTTGTTTTTTTTTTCCCACTACAGAGCAGCCTTGTCTATTAGGTACCTGATCCTGACCCATAAACCAGCCTTCTCATCCTTTGGTTTGCTGAAATTTCATAAGGCTTAAACCATAACTCTCCGATCACTTGGTAAGAGGATTATTAGGAAGTACACAAGTAGTATAATTAAATATATGTTGTAATACCTGATTAGACTATGGATTTGGAGATGGAGCTGCATTATGCAAAGATAGAATGTAACTGGGTTAATAACAATCAAGTGATTAATGTAGTACATCTCATTTAAGCCTAAAGGAGAATAGACTGAGATGATTAGCGCAGTTACAAATATGCAGAAATGCACAAAGTAGAATGTATGCGACATGACTGAATAAATGAAGGGGAGTTTTATCAGTGTACCAAAATATAAAGATGTTCAAAGAGGAAACAATGTTGTTAGGCAGCTCACTGAAACTAGACTGGAAGATGCCATGATTCTCAGCGTATTTATGTTATTTTGTATTTATAGTTGCAGTGAGCTAATATTCATAATGAAATTACACAGAAAATACTGTACTGAAATAATATCAGGCATTAGGGTTTTTCTTAATCTCCAGCTGGAAGCTGAACTGAGTGGATATCCTTCTCTTAATGTTTGCCTAGGTAAAAATCCTACTGAAAAGAAAAATCCAGCAGAAGCCTTTAAATGCTGTGAGCGCTTGGATTTGCTTGTTGTGTCCAAGGTGAGCAGAGAGGCACTTTGAGCATTTCTAAGGACCAACATTAACACATTTTTTCCATCTGTAGGGCTGAGAGTGTTACAGATGCACTAAGATCCTTGAAATTATGGTTGTTTCAAGTTTCATACAATGTTCAAGATTTTTGTATGTCCTTAATAAGTTCTAGAAGCTCTATTGAAATAAAGAATTAATATTTTATTGACAGCAGTAGAATCGGTAAAAAGCTTTTTGTGCAGTTGGCAAGAGCCACCTCCAAGATTAAACTTCCTTATTTTGAGAAACTCTTCTGTTTCCAAGAAATAAGATCAGTTGCCTAGCATTTGAATAACACAATCTTCCTAAAAATTGGATAGGAGTGATAAGGTCCTCCGTGCAGCTTCCTGTGTTTTGCAGTAAAGTGCGATTCCCTTCTCTTTTCAGCATCGAATGGTGAGGTCCATGGCAAGTTTAGCTGTGGAACTCTGGATCTGATAATTGTTGAGATCAGGCCGCAAGGAGCTAAACATCAGTAATTTTGGAAAAACAGAGCTAAATAAAAGCAAGTTCTGCCCCTGCCCACCAACCCCTCCCAAAATGCAGAGGCAGCTGGAATGGGGTTCTAAAATCTGGGACTGTGGAGAGCATTTCTGAGTTTGTTTTGCTTTTTTGGACAATTGCTGCCAAATCTTTACGTGAACTAGTTCCTATGTAGATCACCTCATTGAAAAAAAGCCATTTTATTTGCTTTAAGCCTGCACTGATGCTGATCAGGGAGGCCTAAACCCTGTGAAACTACTTGGCCCCAGGGGCAGGGAGTGGATGCAGCAGTTAGCGCAGGAGGGGTTTGATTATCACAGTCTGATACTGCTGCTTTCAGAGTTGGTGGATGCTACAGTTGGTGAGATTGACTCTTATTGTGTGGGGACTGAAGGTGGAATACCAAAGAGGATTTGTGTTATTCCTGGATGCAGAATTCTCTTCTGCGGTTCAATGATTTGTTTTACTGGCATGAAAATTGACATATTGTAAGGCAGTGCTCTAGAGATAAGCAGTGCATAAACAGCTGGAGTTTTCCCTGGTCTTTCTAGTGATAAAACACTGCATTAATACAGCACAGGGATTATGACATCTGCTGTAATCCACATTACTCTGGAACTCATCAGCACACCGATGTGACATAAAAAAAGGACCTGTCATTTTGTGTGTTGCTATTCTGCAAATGGAGCTGGAGTTGCTGTGGGTGTTGTCCCAAATTTTGGACTTCAATATCAGATGACTGCCCATCTTCTGTCCGTTTGTGAATAAAGGTATTTGAGGATGGTCTCCAAAATGCAATTTTCTAAAACCTGGGGAGAGAGGGGGAGTTATTAGATACAATGCTATAATCAAAACTTTGTTAAATAGCTTAATATAAATGTATAAGACAAGGCTTAACCTGAAATAATATATAAACAACAAAGGACAGCCAACGAAAGGAAGGAGACAGTTAAAACAAGTGTACAGGTTTTAAACTGTAAACAGAAGTCAAAATGTTAAATTGCCATATCAAATGTAGCTCCAGTCACCTATGGGGAAGGTGCGAAAAAGAGCCAGCTTGTGCTTGGATTAGGATAGAGGATAGAGAGTTTGCAGATGTAGTCCAAAACTAGAAGTGTTATTATAAGGGCAAGAGAAAATACATGTTCACCTGGGATCTAGAAGGAAATATTACTGTGATGTTGTGATTTGGATTAGGTGATCTCCACAGGTCCCTTCCAACCTCATCTGCTCTGTGGTTTGAGCACAGATAGTCTGATTTCTCATTTCTGCTGTCACTTCCTATCTTTAAAAGCATTATGAAGAAATTTGAGCAAACTATATTTAGGCAGGCTTGAAAGCCACTTATTTTTTCCATTCCCTACTACATGTCTGTATCTCCTGTTTAAGCCAGATTCTTGAGAGGCAAATTTAATTCTGTTTACTTTCATTTTTGCTCTTAAATTGTTGCTCTCGAAATGCAGCCTTACTTTGTACAGCAACATCCTGCTTGTGCCTTCCCTTCAGCAGAGGGATGCTTGCCTCAGCATGGATCTATTTGCAGTTTCATGCATAGATGGGATTCATATGTATTTTTTACCTTGTGGGAATGAGCATAGGCAACAGTTTATTTTCAACTGTGATCAAAACAGGGTAGAACAAAGGATGAGCTATAGCAAATAAAAAACTAAATAAATCTAGAAGAGTCTTAATCTCACCAGCTCTGAACATAGTAGAGATATAGGGTGGTGGAACCTTATGTTAGAACAGTTACTACAATAGGTTTTTTTATCACTGCCTTTTGAAGAGCCATGATTTCACTTTTAATAGTATTCATGCTGTCTAGAGGAGTGAATAAAGGCATATGGAGGTGGGAGGGCCAACTTTGCTCTTTGTTTTCAACTAGCACCACTGGTTGAACTGGGTGTGCCCTGTGGGGCAGGTGATCTCTTGTCACTAAGTGCTAAACTCTGGTGTGTTTGGATTTCAGCTTTATTTCTGTTTTGCATTTCTTTCTCATCCTTTAACTCTTAGATGGAGGGACGTATCATCCATATGAAAGAGTCTTTAGTTATTACCAATCATTAGAAGACAGGAAAATGAAATTACATTTATCCTAACTAGATGTGTCTTCATTTCGTTGTTTATGGCTTAACTATGTTCTTTTGCCTTACCCTCATATAATTTTATAAATCATGAAGTCTTTCTATAATTCTTTTCAATTTAGTGAGCCTACTTCATGTGTTCTTCGGTTACATATAGCTCTGTTCATTTCGCATCTCCCAGGGCTTTTGTAATAGGATACAATACACCATTATGAGCAATCTGTCTTCTTTTCCAATACAGAGAGAAGTAGATCTGATTTTAAAGGTAGACTGATGAACAGTTTCTTATTTAGAAGAAAGAGGTATTGTAGGAACAAAATAGATTTTCTCCGGCAGCTCTGACTCATAAAGCTGACAAATGTATAATTTCTCATTTGAGTTGAAAACATGTGATTAAACCTCATGGTAGAGTACAGAAGTCCTATGAATTTTGCAAACGACCTAACCAGGCTAACATCCCAGCTTCCCCTCTCCATTGCTTTGGGTTAGCTCTGAGCAGCAGGAACTTCACATCAGACGTAAAAGATGTGCTACTGTATTTGACAGTACTTGTGAAAGGCCAGAAAAACTGACAGCAGAGAAACAAACTTCATTTGTTTAATAGTCTGAGAGATTTAATTCCAGTGGTATTTATTCTTCATTTCTCCTCAGAGGGTCTAAGCCCTCTAACTCCAAGAAAACACACAAATACCTCGTTCTGTGCTGTCCCTTAATTTATTTTAATTTCTAGTGAAGAGTTCCATAACTTCTGTGTTGAGGAAAAGTGGCATAATGAAATTCCTGAGGTCTGTGCACATTTGCACTTAATTCATGATATAAGGCTTGGAATAGATAAGTGAAGGCACTGAGTGTCGCATACTAGTGATGAAAAAAACATGTAACATTGAGTTCAGAGGTTTTGGTATTCAACTTCTGCTTATTTGTTACTGTTCTTTGTGCTTACTTGGAGACTTCTAAAGCTCTCTAGGCACTTTAGGGATAAGGCATTTTTACTTACCTGGATATATATTTACTTATCTGTATGTATATCCTCATTTTCTCGTCAGTGGAGCTCTGAAAGGCTGCAGGTGCAGGCAAGAGGGGCTGGGGACTTGTCAGCAGGGGTTTGTCTCTACTACATCCATTCTGCTCAACAACATGCAGTAAAGAGCAGAGGGAAATGTACGTGCAGGGGAATACTGTAAATATTTGGATAAAGGCTGAGTCGGGCTTGGGTAAGTGATATTATGGTGGTATGTCAGACCCTTCGCAATTTAAAGCCCTGGAATGACAACGGCAATACAAAGGCAATATTCCTCCTGTCAGCTTGAGATCTGGGACTCTTCAGTGACCTGTGATGAGGTGCATAGCAGCAGGAAAGACTCTGGAAAATAGTGGAAATGGGAGAGAAACAGGAAGCAGGTCCTGAGAAGCCGTAGTGAAAAAACTTTATCAGATTAAGTTAATTGGAAAAGGTGTCGAGATGTAAACACGGTGAGACTTTAATGCATAGTTTCCAATTATCATTTAAGAAGCCAATATTTTGGTGATGCATCTTCCCTTTTTTGCTTCACAATTAGATTTCATGAACCTGGTAGGAATTAAATTTTTACTTTTGAAACAAGAGAACAGGAAAAAGATCTGAGTTCATTTATGTGCAGTTCAAAGGGCCACAGGAAGTCACTGTGGGTGTAGAGTAAATCATGCCACACGCACCGATTTCTAGGAAAAAATGCTGCATGCAATGAGGAGATTCAGTACTTGTTGGTTATGATGGGTGGGGAGAGAGCTTGCTTTACAGCAGTGTATGTAATTAGGTTTCCTACAGAGCACAGAGTGAATTGCTAATGGTATTATTTTTTTCTGTAGTCTCTCTGAAGGGAAGTTTGATCAGAAGCATGAATAGTCTGGTTGATCCTTTATACAACACTATTTCTTTTTCTTCCTAAACCTACCACAAAAGAAATCTCATCAGTCAGTTCTTTCTGTTCCTTTCTCATGTGGTCTTCACTCTTCTCTCATCTCTTCTTTTATTTTTCTATCTTATTTTTCTTTACTTTCTCTGTTGGTGGAGGTTTTTGGTGGTTTGTTTTTCATTATTTCTTGCTTTGGTAGGTTTTTTCCCTTTTTTTTTTAAATATTTACTACATGTTAACCAGAGATTAGAACATCAAAGGAGAAAGGCAATAGGAAAAGAGCAGAAGAAAATCTTATAATTTTCAGGTTTTTTTTTTTTTTCAATTATCTGCGAGTTTTTCAGTGCCTTCCAGAATCTCATCATTGCCCCAAACCAGAGAACCTGCTTTTGGTACCTTTTGTATCTTGGTACTCATGCTGTGTCCTAGTTTAAAGTAGACTTACTCTCATCAAAGAGATTTGCAAGTAGTTTTCTGATTTGATATATACATCTAATATTCAATTTTCTGTTTTCTTAAAGTACATGTTAATTCTGGAAAATACCGTAATAATAATAATAGTTAATTTATTGTTAAGTACCCATCAAAATATCCAGTGTGTGATACATTTTTTTCCATAGTGCTGATTAGTGAGTTGCCCGAACAAAACTTGCTTCCTTTAGCACTGTAGTGTCCTAGGAATATTCTGATGTACATTAAAAAAGAATTTTAAAAAAGCTGTGAAGATGAGAAATGAGTCGTTTTCTATCAATTATTTGCCTCTCTAAGGGCCAGGAGTACATTGCATCATACAGATGGTGAAGTGCTTGTATGATAATACAATCTCCAATGAGATCATTTTATATTGGTAGTTAATATAGTGGAATAATTCCTGAGTACATAATAAATCTAATTTTTCCTACATCAGATTCTGTAATGTGAGAGGCCATGAAGTAATAAACTGAAGAGCACCTGTGTTTTTTTTTTTTTAGAAAAATTCTAATCATACTTGATTCATACATCTACAGATAATGTCAAGATCTGTGCAACAAAAAACATGAGTAAATAATACTGCTAGGAAAGACAGATGAGACTTGGGGTCTGTGTTACTTTGTAAATGGGGTTTACATATTTCTTTAGAACATTTCAAAGAGGTTTTTTTTAAAAAAAGGAAGTGTCCCCAGAGAATCTGTTAGAGAGGAGTATGGCACTTGCCAGCTGGCACCTAACTGAGGTTAGTATTTTTAAAATGAAAGGGGAGCATGTGAGGCTGCTGCGGTGGGGATCTGGCACTTCTCCACATACTGTCATTCTGAGGCATCAGTAATATTAACAGGAATCACACATGCAGGTCTTACAGCCACTGAGGCCATTTGTAGAATAGAGGTGCTACTACTGCTCTGCAATATGGCTCCTCAGTGAGAACAGGCCAGACTCTACGTCTCTCACTATTTCACCATAATTCTTGTTTTATACATTACTGAATTCTCTGTGACCATTGTATCTTGGGGTTTTTTTAATGATTATCTGTACAGGCAAGTGTAAGACACAACCATCCTCAGAAGAGGATGTTCCTGAGTATGGAAAATTGCTTTTAATTTGCCTTAGACTTTGTAGGTTCTAGAGTAACATAAGGGACTATCAAGTCAACTTTGGATGCTTTTCCTTCCTATTAAACTAGGTAAAATTGTAGAAATGCTGATAAAGTACTGCAGAGTACTTGTCGGCTGTTATCTGATCAGTTTTATTTTTCCTACCATAAAGACACTTGAAAAAGATGTTTCACTCAGCTGGACAGATTTACTCAAGAAGGAAGGTATGAAGAATTTGGTTTGAACTGACAGTACTTTTGGCCAGCAGCTTCACTTAAATCTCTAGGGAAAAAACTATCTGTAGAGAGAGCAACAATTAAATGAATTTGCTAAAAAGTAGAGGACTGTGAGTGAGGGACTTTTCTCTCAGTAGATGTGAGCAAGGGACTGAAATTGTGTTGCTAGTGCTGTACTGCTGGGGGATACCTTCAGCCATAAAACTGATGCCATAATGGCAAATGCTTAACATTGACCTTGGTAGGGCTGGTCAGGCACTCATGTCTGTGATTCATGAGCAGGTTATCTAGAGCCTCTTTGTAATGTCTTGATTTTACTTTGGAGAACTGAAAGACTATTTATGTGCAGAATATATCCTATTGCTGAGTGTACATGAGGTCAACAGGACAAGTACAATTGTCAGGAGTAATTGTCAATAACATGACTAAGTCATGGAGAATTAAGGATTTTAATCAGGAGTTTGTGCAAGAAAGAGATACATATGATCCCTTCTGTGGCAAGTTTATAGTGTGAAGAGGAGGAGTGTGTTGAGGCTGTGGGCAGTAATTGCCCATATCAATATCCCAGAACTGTCACTTGTTGGGTGAACAGCAGAAGTCTGGAAATTTGTCCTCTCCTAAAAGTGACTTTGGGGAATCTCTGCTAGAGTTTTCTTCTCCAGAGTTTTATCCTTTAAAAGCCAAGCAAGGCTATTTAAAAAAAAAAAATAATCTTAGTTGCTGATTCTACAGTTCTTCCTAAGAGTAGTAGTACTGAGGCAAGTGTTCAACTTATGATTATTGTTTCATAATTGCCAAGAAGGTCTACTGAAGGAATATTTGAATATTGTAGTACTTAATTCTTTTACTTTTTAAAACCAAGATGTGCATCACATGGAGTTGTGGTAAAGCAGATGGTATGATGAAAAGAAAGAGAAAAATACAAAAGACAAGTAGGCAGATGAACCCGCCCCACTGAATGAATAAACCTAGAAGATGCTTTGAATGATTGTGATCCCCTTATTGCAGCAGGAATTAAATGTTTCCTCCCTGTCCACTCCATTTCATGTGATGCTCTTCCTTCCTTTGTATCTCCTTAAATGGTTTATAGCTAGTCTTTATATACATTTTTCTGCATACCATTTCCAAAACATAGCATAATTTAAATAACACCGTTTCTTGTGTCTTGGTCTTTTATTTTCTGTGGTACCTCAGGTGCTTCTGGGACATCTCTTTGCATTGTTCACTGCAGAACTAGGCTTTGGAATATGCTGTTGATTTTTCACAAAGCTCACTGATGACCTTCTGACATTTTGATTTTTCTAATGTTGGTCTCCACCACATAGTTTTATGGAAGCACATTGCATTGTGAGTATTGTAAGGCTGTGAAAGTACTGGTTAAGAAGACCTGCTCCAGCCACAGATTTGTGAACCATGTATTGACCTAACTGTGTTCTATCAGACTGCAGCAGTAGTGAAAGTAAGTTTTTATGTAGTGCAAAAGTTAACCTATTTGAAACTATTTTGTTAGTGTTAAGGAACAGAAGTGTCCAAAATAGGCCTCTGCTCTACCCTGGAATCAAGGATTTTAAAATCCTAATGTATAATAAAACTGAGGGGTAAGTCTTCAGGCGTTGCAAGGTGCCAGAGAATATGAGTCTGATTTAAAGCCCCCACAGAACGTTACTGACTTGGAGTAGGCAAAAGTATTTACCGTAAGGCTTGCTTTGCCAATCTGGCTTTAACTCGGGGCAACTTTTTCACTGCAGCTAACGGTGCCTACTTGACTTCTGTTTCCTTTGCACTGCTCCAACTTAAACTTTCGGGCTTCGTGATAGTATCATTGGTAACATAAATCTATCGGTACTGACTCTCTTTGTTCTTAAGAAAAGATGCTTGAGGAAAACTTTCTTTAATGATACTTTGGAAAATGGGAAGAAGACACTAGCATTAAGAAACTTGCTTTCAGTCTTCTGCTATCAGTGCTTTTGGAGAAGAGCATTTACTTCAACTAAGGAAAGCTCTAAGATAACAGAAAACACTGTGGGAGTACAGAAGCAACAGCCTTGCCACTCATGCCTTGAAATGCAAGTATTAGAATTTGTGATTTCTCTATCTTGTGCATTTCTAAGATATTCAGCAAATAATGCAGTCTTAGTTGTTCCAGGTTGTTGATCTGGCCTTTTCAGCTTGCAAGCACTACTGTGCCTTATGCTAGAATCAAACACGATAGCGTAATTGTTCCCAGTGAGTAACTTCCCCTTTGAGACCTGATTTTATTAACATTTACAAGAAAATCATCTCCACTTTTCACACTGTTTCTCCAAGTGTTTGGCTTTCTCTGAAGTCAAGGGTGATTACTTTGGTTAGCAGGAATTTATTTCAGACTGCTGAGACACAGTCTCTGTATCAGCTGGTGTCCGCACCACTTCATTGTGGAAACACCTTCTTCTTTCTTTATATTGTGGGAGATTTTCTATCACAAAGGAATTAGTTCTTCCCAGCATAGCCCATGAAAAAGTAACGTTGTATTTATGTTCCTGTTGGCTGCTTTGGAGAACCATCTTCATGCAGTGCTCTGTGTGCCTGTTAAAAAAAATAATGTTTTGAGTATCAAGAAAATATTATGGCTGTTTTCTGATGGAACTGGAGTCTGAGTTCAAAAGTTGAAGGCAAACTTAGATCACATTGCTGTGATAGCTTTTTTCTTGAGTAGCTCTTTTAAACAGCAAGGCAATGAAATGTAGCAAGAAGGTAGCTATTACAGTACACATCCAGCATAGACACAGTGAGCTGGCGGTTGAGAACAGTAAGAAAATGGGCAGTGGCTCCTATGAAGATCTGTCTCTGGCTTAAGTGACAGGGCTCAAAAAGAGGGAAAGCAATGGATAATTTCTGTGTTGCAATGAAATACATTAAATGTACTCAAGAAAGAAGAGTGCAGGGCCTTTATTGCCATTCTGAATTTAAATAAAAAATATTTATAAAATCTTGAACTGTTAAAAATTTTTTAAAAAGGAAGATGTGAAACAATAACTTAACAAGTTACCTCTGAAAGCTGGTAAAATGATGTGGCATCAAATTAAATAATGACATAAAAAAAAGCAATTCTGGTCTGGTATACTGTTTATTTTTTCAAAATGATGTTAAATAGCTATGGGCTATTGTCAAGTTGATCAGGGGGTCAGTACAACTCTGGATTCTTACTGTCCATTTGAAATTCTATATCTTTTATCTGTTCAAATCCAGCATATAAAAATACCTAATGAAGCACTCTGAGCAGCAAGTGAAGCATTCTTAACATTCGCTCAACCATGTCTTTTTCTCTTGGTTGCAAACTTAAATTGTTTTTATTGATTTTTCTGTTTCTAGTTAACATATTAAAATACGATTTATTTTTAAACTTATATATATATTTTATCACAGCGAACCCTGTGAGACACTTTTCTACATAATATTGAAATGCTTTCCATCTGGTCAAGTAGTGTATTTTATATTAATGTCTCTATTATTTCCCCAGTTAAGATGCTGGTGTTGCTAGAGAATGAAAACATTAATTTCAAGAGTAGCAGGGGTTTTCTCTTTATTGACACTGCAGTAATCTTGGACTGATAAAAATCGAGTTTCATTATCTCTGTTTTGGAAAGTTTTGACGTAGATTAAGAAAATATATTGCTCCTGATATTTCTTACTCTGATGGCAGCAGCAAGTGAGAGATTGGCTCCGAAGAAGCTGCGGCACAGCGTAACACAACCTTTCCTGCCCCATGGTGAAAGGTTTCACATGGCAGAGAATGGAGCTATAACATGTGGGGAGCACCAAAGGAATGCAGGCTAAAATCCTTCTGGTGACTTTCTACCTGGAATTATTGTGTAGATGATTTGACTGCTTGATTAGAAAAGTACGTAAGTAACAATTATTACTTGGTATATAGCAAGAAATTAGTTTGAACCAAAATTAGAATTTAATGGATTTGTCTATTAAATATTTGTGGTTTAAGCTATGCAGTAGTCCCAGCGTACGGAAAAATGACCTCAACAAAAAGCAGTCCTCTGAAGCATTCTGCAGAACAGGTGGGTCCCATGAGGCAGAAACCTTAAAGCTGGGGAGTTCTTATCAGCCACCCAGGATAACCCTGCAGATGATGTGGCCTCGAGATGAGATTTTGATTTCCTTGTGTCTGCAAAGATTCCTGGTCTATCATAAGTGCAGATAATGAGACACAAAGCTAAATGGTTATTTTATGCTACTTGATGTTTCCCCTGGCCTGTGCTACTCTAATGGCTCCCTTGTGAACAAGAATTTTTTCATTAACAGAGCCCTTTCTAGCAATTTCTCTTTCCATAGAATGCTAATTTTTATGTGCTAAATGTTGCTGTTGTGATGCCGTCTTGGTCCTTTTAATTCATTAAATTTAGTGTGTCCAATTAAATGCTGAGACTCATCGGCAATTTTAGTCCTGCCGGTTTGATTCCATACACCATGTAAATACATTTAGTGCCATGTAATTGTAGCCTGCAAAAACGTTGACACAAATTATAATTTGCATACTAACCATTTTGATGACAGGATAGAAAATCTGGAAAATGCTTTGCCATTAAGGGCAAAATTTGATATTCTTGTATTGAAGGCCAGTGGCTTATGATTAGTATTACAGCATACTGTGCCTGGAAAAGCAGCTGAGTTGGGTATCAATGGGATGGTATGCAGAACCTTGTGATGCAGTTGGCTCTAACAAAAACAAATAATTGTTTTATACTCTTAAATGTTACAGTGGATAAAAGATGTTGTTCTCTGCAGGAAGTATTTTGAGGGAATTTCTTTTGTACAACCAAGTAATTGAGTTGGACCAGATGACCTCCAGTGATCCCTTCCAACCTCAGCCTTTGAATCTGTGGAAAGTGATGATCCTTTGTTGTTCATATTGGCTGCTGCATTCCCAGGTGGTAACTTGGCCATGTGGTCGATGTTTTCCTATTAGACGTGTAGAGGGGGGAGAGAAACGAATTCCACTGTAGTTGAGAGTTTCAAAAGCTGAAAACTTAATGGCAAGCAATTCCCTCAGCTCAGAACATGAAAATCTGCAATCAGATTTCTGAAGTCAGAGAGCATTTTAGGAAAAGGGGTTTCCAAGATATTTGCCCATTTCACCTCAGGTTGCAACAGGAATGATGTGAGATGAGACTTCCTACTCAGCCTTTTCTTTTTTTTTTTCGAAAGGATAGGACATAAAACCTGGAATTATTGCAAAATATTAAACAGAAAACAGAGACAAGATATGAGCTGGGAAGGAGCTTGCCTGAGGCCACCCTTCCCAAAGCCATTTGCTCTTAAAGATACTGAGGGAAATGTTTGTCATAGGTTAGTCATTTTTTTTTTCTTTTAAGCCTTTAGACCTCTTCCATGTTTTATAGCAGTTTTGTCATGAAGCTGCCTGTCCTGTCACCCCAGTGTGTGAGCTTTCTTGGGTCCAACAAGCTGTGCAACCACTCAAGAATCTGAGATGTTTCTGAATCTCTATTTTTGTGGAGGAGCTGAGAGTTTTCCTCCTTCTTTAAGGCTTGGTGCAGAGAAGGAGGGAGAAATATGGGCTGAACTTGATGTCAACTCTCCTAAAAGCTTTTTATTGTAGCTAAAATGTGTGATAATGGTACCCAGAACTATCGTTAGAGTTAATTAAAGGCCTGTTTCTTTTTATAATGTGAAGGTTTTATTTTCTGAAGTTGATAACGTGGCAATAAAATCTTGCTTTAGGCAAAATCCTGATATTCAAGGTCACAATTTGGAAGTAATTTTCAAATTGAAAGGAAGACCCAAAACTAGCTCCTGTTTGCTGTTATTTCTTGGTTGTGGAAGTACAAAGGTAATGATTTAGATTCCAAAGGGGGGAAAAAAAAAAGAGGAACACCAGTGCATATGCACTGATGAAATGCTCAGTATTGATCACTGGAAAGAGATGCACAAAGGACAAACAGGTTGGGGTAAGCATTTTCTGATCTGAGGGGTCTATGCTCTGGGGTGCTGAGTACTTGTCAAATCTTTATTTCGTTTGGGTTGAAATTGCACAGCCTGGTTTCAAAGTCTGGATGTAGACACAGAAATGCCAGGATTTTGCCACTGTTTCCAAAAATGGAGATTTACAATCTATTAGGAAAGGAGCTTAACGCACTGCATGGGGAACTACATCCCACTATTTGCTGTTTAGTTCTTGGAATCACCTATGACTTCTTTGAGGACCTTCAACTCTCAAAATCGTTTTAAGAGATTGTGTGATCTCCTTCCTCGGAGGTGCTCAAACCCTCCTGAAGAGGTCCCTGAGCAACGTGCAGTGGGGATATGCTGGGAGCAGAAAGGGATAGAGACCCCTGACCTCCTGCCAGACTCAGCCCCCCAGGGGTCTATGCTTTGTTCCTGTGCTTTGCTAAAACTCATAGTGATTCATGTCTTAATGTTTACAGGTGAAGATAAAAGAATAAAATATCACTTAAATGCTATAATCAGCATGGCGTTGCTGATCGTGGCCATTTAGTAAGTTTTTTTAAAATAGTGATTGTTTGCAGTTTTTATAATTCTGATATTAATTTTTTTTTCAACATTACTAAATTTGAAAAATACAGTCTCTCAGTCGATAATCAACATATATTATAGTTCATTATATTATAATTTACAATATGTTTCACTTTCATTTTATGGCCATCTGATAAGCCAGCCAGTGCTATACTGGTCAAAAAAGACATTTCACTAGGTAAGAAATGTAAAATAAGTTCCAATATGAAGAGTAGTTGAGTAAAAGATGAGCTTTCTGACATCAAAAATAATCTTTGTTGAGATGACATTGGGTGCTATTGGCATGAAAGTGTAGTGGAAGAACATTTAAATTTTACTGTCTTTGGGCACTGCCATGCCATCTGCTTTCAAGCATGTAAAGTCTGTGATAGGCACCCCTGTCCACTGACAAAAATGCTGTGTCTGTCAGAGCTTGTAGGCACGGAGAGGGGCATGGCTGAATGGATGAGACTCCTCTCCTGTGCAGCCTTTCATCAGTTGGGTGGCTTACCCCACCAGGGACTGGTGGTGGGAGGTAGGCATGTCCAGGCTTCTGACCAGCACATCTCCACTTTAAATGCTTTCAGTTTTTAGCAGATTTGGTGGTGAATACCTTTATCAGCCATTGAGATGTTCTGCTTCTGGCATGGGTACTAATGAACCCCATCCCAAGCACTTAAGGAAATATTACATTACAGTAAGCTTATGCTATATTAATGTTCGTGTCCACACTGGTGGAAAGGGTGAGAGCCATGGTGTAAGTGGCACTCATGGTGCATCTCAAAATGCATGGTATTACACTGTCACTGTAAATGCAATGAGAAACTAATCCTGGAAAACCCGAATGAAAAGAAAAGTGGCATAGAAATGCCTGTCATCTGGTGACAGTAAAAAATGTAATAGTGGTTAATAGTGAATCATATTAAAATTTCAAACGGCTTTTTTGAATTTGTAAATCTGGAGTTAAAAAAAATATAGTCAAATCCCCAGAATATAATCTCTACAAGTAGAGCCCTGCATTTGTATGAGATTTTGCCAGTGAACATGGCCAGGTCTGGAAGAAAAATTCCCCACCCATCTGCAGGGTGCTGTAAAATATTCCTGTGCTCTGCTAATGAATCTCTCAGGACCATGTCTGTATGGCTTTGAATGAAAAGCAAAACTAAATTCTGAAGCTCTTTGAAGAAAATCAATGTGTGTAAACAAGATGTGCTTTCTATTATCAAAAATAATCTTGGTTGAGATTACATGAAATGTTGTTGGCATAGTGGCTTAATTGTGTGTCTCTGAGCAGGTGTTGATAAATGTAGATGGAAATCCTAGTTCCTGGGGAACTGAAGATGTGCTGAGATGTAATGGCAGAGACTTTGCTGTCTCTAACATCTGCAATATTGGACGCTGCTGGCATCACTTACCAGCCCTGGCTGATCTGACAGCTATAGATGCCATTGTGTCATTGGGCCCAGTGATTCTGGGTGGGATCGTGGGAAAAGGCACACTGGCACAAACTTTCCTGTGCCTTCTGCTCTGCACCTGAACCAGGGCTCCCTGACTGCTTGGATGGCTCTAGCAATGTGTGTTTAACAAAAAGATCACAGCAGTGATTTGGAACATGAGAGGGTTTCGTTCTGTATTTGTGTTGTACATTGACCTCATCTGCCATCTGTTGTGGGAAACAGGGACTGGGTTTGTCTCTTATCTGCAGTGTCATATTCACTCTGATTACTAAAGCTATAATAATTAATGAGGTAGTGTAAGGCAGAGTCTTGGAAGTACAAGGAAAACTACTCCTTGTACAAATGCAAGTTCTTAGCTATGTATTCCTAATTCCCATCAGCTGCAAAAGTGAGGAAAACCCTTCCAGGGAAATATTTTTCAGAGAAATTCAACTGAGTGAAATAGGAATCATGGTGGCTAAATGATCAATTCTTTCGTTACTTGTGGGCTGTCTTTTGTATTTAAATGTGGGATATAGGTCAAAATAACAAGGACCTCATGTCAGAGGCACCACTTGCTCACTCCCTCCTCTGGCATCTGGGGATGCTCTGAACTTGTTAATATCAGGCTTGAAAGATGGATCTTATTTTCAGTGAAAACAAACCAACCAATCAACCCACTGGACATTATAAATTAAAGCTCCAGACTCAGTTCTGTAATCTTCAGCAAAACATGGAAATAATTTGATATTAGAGGCACTCTAACTGCAGCAGATCTGTAGATGGCAATTTTTTCCTTTTTCTGAAAGAATAAAATAATTTGTGTTCATCTTGCTGTTTTTGTGCCTAGACTATTGCTCATTCCAGGTTAGCGAATACATTTTATACTGCTTTTTCCCCCTTTACTGCTAGGATTCAGACCTCTCTCAAAGGTTCAGGAAGATACTCTTACTATGTTGGAAAAGGAGATATTGGAGAAATAAAGGAATAAATTGCACATCTTTGGCTACAAAAGGATACTTCTGTGCTTCTAAGCAAACCTCATTGCTCTCCCATTCTTCAGAGAGATCTAAATGTAATGCTTTTGCAGAAGTTGGTGCCCTGGTATTTCATCAAGAATCTTTGCAACAAGGAGTGTGTAATAATTACAAGAAAATTACAGGAATGATCATTTTTCCAATTACTCCTTACAAATAACAAAGCTGTGATTTTAATCTCTTGCATGGCAGACTAAACAATCAGAAGTTGAATTTTTCTGCTCGTTATAGGAGAAAATAAGAAGATTGTATTTATGTTGAGTCAACAAAACCAGTGGTGTGAATCAATACAAGTTGAATCTTAAAGGAACAGGACTTCTGGCAGAATTGTTCTTGGCTCAGTAGCAGTTCTAGGGAAGAGAAATCAGCAGATAGGAGCTCATTGTTGTTGTGATTGGAAAAATTACCTTTGGGTTAAGAGTAAACTAACTGGAAATTTTTGTGGTTTTTTTTTTTAAGAAATGTTAGTATTTACATTGCTTAAAATAATACATCATAAGAGATGGTAACTCCTCAATCTTTTAAATAATAGCTATTTTGGATTATCTTTGAAAAGGTAAATCAATTGCTTATTGTACTAAAATTCTTGGAGAAGAAACCCCACTCTTTAGTCTTCAGCATCCTCTTGTTTCTAAATGTTAACTGTGTATACAAAGATGGATGGATTCCGTCTAACATGGCTTATTAGAAATTACGTTGAAACCAAGGTGTATTTAAGTTTATTAAACTAGCACAAATAGAAATAGTATTTCTAATACCTGCATTTTTGATGATTGTGAAATACAGCAGAATTCACATTAAAAGATCAAATGTAACCCCATTATCTGTAAAAAAAAAAAAAAAGCATCCCACCTCTCAAAATTTCTGTTGCAAGACATTTACTGCTAAAATTTTGTCCAGCCTGAAGACATACCTACCCCGAATAGAATGACTTTCATACAGAGGTTCATAAGAAAGTGTAAGGTGTAGAGATAATTGTGTAAGTTTTGGACCTCTTTGGTGAATCTAAAATGCAGGACTTCTGGGACTGTATGGCTAATTTAATGTGATATTTGTCTCCCTTAGAGAAGCTTTTGATAGGAACCTTGAAGTTATAATAGTCTACAATAACAAGATTGCCTCCCTGTCCATGAAAAGATAAAGTCTTTATCTTTTTACTTGCTTTTTCTACAAAGGAATCTGTTTACTAGGCCAGAGTGGTCCTAATGTTAAGAAAATTTATGGAAAAAGTTATTGTCTTTCCAACATCAAAAGTCCAGTTTAAGCCCATTTTTACTGTACAATCCCATCAAAAGTTCCTGCCAGGCCAGCCAGTGGTGATTTCCCACCATGGGATGTGTCCACTATGGCCCTGCTCAGTAAGTGTCAGGGAATTTTTGGTATGATATTGTAGATTCTCACAGTCTTACACGGTGTCTCTGTCTCAAACTTTATGTTTAGTTGGAAGGCCCAAGAAAGCTGAAGGGTGCTCAGTGGGGCAGTAGATTGTCCTTGGATGTGTTGAAGAGTGTTTAGGTGATACTGTGAAGAGTGAGTGCTCAAATTTCCTGAAATACCATATGAGATTATTTTTTTTTCTTCTATTTTTGTCACCTGCCCGTAACTATTAATAGATTTTATTTTCAACCCAGTGTGCTAAATAATTTCCTGGAAATATCTTCTGCTCATGCTGGGTATCCTCTCAAGGGCAGTGGGGCAGCTGGAACAGGAAGGTTATGAGAGGTATTAGGTGCAGTCTCATGTGCATCTCTGCTTAGAATTATACCCCCTGGTCTGACACTGGTGATGATCCACTCCCAGCATGGCACTGGGTTGTCAGAGCAGCAGATCCTAGCCCAGACCCTCTGCCTTGTGCAGATGCAGCCAGGACACCTGCTCTGCTTCCAATGGAGGAAAGCTGACGCGTAGCTGTGTGTCACTTATAATGATAAAGATCAGCCATGGATCTGCAGATGTGGCATAGGATGCAGTTCTTCCATTACACTACAGCGATTGCCTTGATTTTTTCGCTTTTTTAAATGAGAACAAGCCCAATATTTTAGTCTTTGCTGTTCCTCAGCTTCTAAGATGTCATTAGAATTGACACTGTTGACAGAAAATTTTGAAAATTGTTTGTTTGAGATGATAGCATTTATATTCCTCCTCCAGGTGTGAGATTTATTTTTAATAAACTGTCACACAGCACATTCACAGCAGTGGTTCTTCCTACTGTGCAGACAACATGAGAAGGATACTGGTTTCTCAGGGCTGACTTACCCAGCACGGTGCTCTCTGTTGCAAAATACATCATAAATCTACATAATACTTAGTGTTTGCTGCTACTTAAGCCACTAAACAGAGAATATCCAGAAAAATCTGTCAGTGTCTTCCCACCAATGTGCTGCAGCTGTTAAAGTATCAATGCTGATGGACTTCTTGCATGTGGTTGCTTTAGAGGAGTGGTTAATCTTGACTTTTCGGCAAGCAGTGAAACTGTATAAGCCTCTGCATTCATCTCCCTCGTAAAAGCATCACATAAGAAATCTACATTAGGGTCACAACAGCGTTTTTCTTTTTTTAGAACTGGAAAAAAAAAGATCCCAAAACTTCAGTAGTGACACTAAAAAAAGTTATGGCAACAATTTTCTTTCTGTCTTAAGCTACTCTGCTTTAGAGAGTGCTATGAAAATATCAGGCTTTTAAAGTGAGTTATCTCTATACATTGTGTTAGGTGAGATAAGTGATCATTTGAATTCGGAGATGATTGCATGAAGCACAACTGGTCTTAAAGGGGATGCAGAGTAAATCAGGAGATGCAAGTGAAAAATAAAATTGCTCTCTGAAAAAGAAAGTATGAGCTTAGGGAAAAGTTAAGCTGTCTGAGCACAAACTGGCACGTAGAAGCAAAAAAAAAAAAGATGCTTGGAAGTCAGTTTGGAAAACAGTGAAGAGGAGGAGAGCTCCCTTTAACCCAAGATTTAAATTATAGAAACTGTTGTTTTCGTAACTGTTTTGCTCCAGAGTTGCCTAACGGCCCAAAACCTCTTGGCTGCAATCTGCTACCTCTGAGCAAATCTGAGGCATCGTGATGGGATCGTCAGCAAATACTTCACCAGCTTTCTAGCAGACATCTGAGCAGGAGCTGAGAATTGGTGAAACCACAGAAGGAAAGGGCTGCCAGAGATGCTGGTTATTTCTGTTTCCACTGGCACCAGTAAGAATAGGATCTCCCACAAATGAAGGGCATATGAGAGCAGTGGATCCTTCTGTGCTAGGCAGGCAGCATTTCCCAGAGCGTCTGGTTTAGTGGTAGTCCTTAAAGTCTTACTGCCGTGAAAAAAAAAATTAATAAAAGGCTCTATGTTGCCTCTGATATATGTACACCTAATACAACTCAGGAAAACAAACAAGGTTTGGTAAAGATATTTTCGAGGGTGCAGAGTTTGATAGGTTTGGAAATGGGAAAGACTGTTGGCTGAAATGTCTTAGTTCTCGGTGTTACAAAAATGTATTAGTCATCCCCAAAATAGTTCTGCCACAAACAAAAATACATTTTCTCCTCCTATGAAATATCAAAAGATGATTTACTTAAAGACAGGATTATTTGTAACACAGCTCTCATAGGTGGTACAGCTGCTACTGGTGCCTGTTGTATGTATAGTACAGAAGCATCTGCTTTGAGGCAGGCTAGACACGTATTCAACTTCCTCTGCCTTTTTTATCACTTCAGAGACAGATTTACATATGGATGTCCACCTGCAGCACATCTTTGGCTCAATGGGAGAGGTTCAGCTGGTTCCTTGGTATGCAAGCAGCAGCAAGGATGACACACCTATGAAGTGAGGTGAAAAATCTATCAAAGGTAATGCAAGGTCTGTACAAATTGTTTGGAGCTGTTGAGAAACGTAGTTCTTGTTCAGTAGCAAGCAAAATTATCTATTTTTGTGTATTTATAACAAAACTGTGCCTGAGGTGGATTCTTCTTTGTTTTCCTGTTTGTTTCCCTCTATAATGCACAGCTCAGATGAGTGAGTGATCTAGGTGTAGGAACCGTCTGGTCCATCCTCCCACACTCCACAACAGTTGTGATTTCTGTGGCGGTATTGGCAATAGTGAGCAAATAGCGTGGTGATGACATTCCCCAGGAGGCTCACCATCTACAGATTTTCTAGTGAATTTAAGAAATGTGAATATAAAGGAATGAAGGTGAATTGGGCGAGGAAGAAACATCTCCTCAGTAATGCTATAAAATTCTGCACCCTGGGTTGTTGAGTGGCCCACAAAACCCCATTTGTAGCCAGAAGGGGCTGGTTTTTATCTTTCTGCATGTGAAATGTTTAACAGTTTGAAAAAACAAATAAACAAACCAAAATCACTCATCACTTGTTTCAGTGTTGTTTGCCACTCCTACACAGACTGGGGTGAAGGCTTCACTGTTCTTCCTCTTGGTAATTGAATGAGAGATGACTGGAGCTGCTTCTCAGTCCCTGCCCTGTGGCTTATGCTGGCTGCCTAGGCAGCCAAGAGTGCTGTGTTGGCTGAAAGGTTCAGGAGTTTTTCAATAGGCAGAAAACACCCTCGTACTAATCGTTAGCTATTTAGGCAAGCCAGGCCTGACAAGGCTAAGCTGTAGCTTGTGCCGATTTCATTGAGGTAGCTCAAGAGCTATGGGGAAAGACTTGATGCTCTGTGAGGTGGGATGCAGCAGCAGGGTAAGACCTGTGGATGACTGCTGGACTTGATGCTGTGAGCACCGTCCAGACTGCCTCATCAACATCATGCTGGTGCAGTAGTACAAAATAATTTCTGTTTATTTATCTAATAGAGAAGTGAAGTTTGACTTTGTTTTCTTTGTAGCACAATGGCTGAGGGACAGGTGGTACAGGGTTTATTTTGATTATGAGTGAAGATAAAGTGTTTTAATACTTAACATTTCAGAAAGTATTATGCATGCAATAAGCAGTTTACTGAGAAGTCATTGAGCCCACATATATGCTGTGGCTGAAAAGGACTTGCTGAGCTCATGCAAGGGAAGAGCTGCACTCATTCCTCCTGGAGGAGCTGTGAAGGGGGGAGGTTTGGCTGCTGTACAGCAGCTTGTTTTGCTGCTGCCCATGCATAGCTGCTGGTGGGCTGAAAATTTAAGTTGGAAACTCCTTCAGAAATGCAAAGTTCCAATTCAAATAAAGAAGGTACATTTTCCTTGATAAAATCTTCACTACCTGTAAGTTATGTGTATGTATACATATTTATACTCACACACTGCACATATTTAATCACAGTATTTTAAGTAAATCTAAACTCACAGTGATAAAACAAATAGATGATAAGATTTGGTGAGCAGTAGACAATGATGAGAGGACAGTCAGGAGGAGCAGTTGTCATGGAATCATAGAACCATAGAGTCATCTTGTTGGAAAAGACCTCTGAAATCATCAAGTCCAACCCCTTGGTGCAGGTAAACAAAACATTTGACCAATGTGATGATGTACTACAGCATGTGGCCACAGCAAGCAAGGACTACACAGTCTGCAGCCTGGAAAGGATCTGTGCTAAAACAGCCTGGAGGTGCTGGGGAAGGAAACTGCAGGAGGGTTCCCAGCACGATAAATAAAAAGATATTTTCCCATGAAAGACTGGCAGAAAGCAAGTAAAATTTTTGTTAAGAAATTTGAAGTGGAAAATGAGATTGCTTACAAAGGCAAAAGATTTTTGTCAGGGCTAGATTCATGCTCTGGAGAAAGATTGTGTGTGTATACATATATGTATATGTATGTATATTTCAAAAATATATGCTAATTTGTGTATATAAAAATATAAACTAAAAAGTCATAAGTGTTTCTGAGTATCAATACATTTATTTTGGTGGCGTTGTTAAAACACTTTAGGCATTTTGTCTATGAAATAACGAGAGGATGGTTATCATTGAGAGCTGCTGCAGAACACCCCAGTGAGAGTCTGATGTTTCTCAGCTGGACATCTCCAGGAGGGCAGAGAAGCAGGAGTGAGCTCTTGTTCTGTAAGGAGGTATGAAGCTCTTTGATGACAAGGATGACATTCGCCATCTGCTGTTGCTGCCATGACTGGCTGGACAGTGCCAAGGACTGACTGCGATGCCTAGGCAGCCTTATTGAGTGAAAATGGCTGCAGCTTTGCTGGAACTGGCATTCTGAGGGCATGGTTGTCTGCTGCAGCAAAACAGCGTGTCTGCTGCAAGGTTCAAAGCCCACCCTGCAACTGGGTTTCAGCACTGAATTGGATAGCTGAAGGTTGTAGAATGGTGGCAGAGGGTGGGAGAAGGGACAACACAGCCTTGATGGTGTGGTGGAGGCTATGGATGGCTCAGCTAGAAGTCCCTGAAGAGGGACAGCATCCACCCCAGACTCCACTGCTTTGCAGGTTATTGATAACACACTTAGACAGGGATGCAGGGGGGACAGAAATAAGGGATTTGGTGTAAAAGGAGAGCAGTATTTCCGTAACAATGCAGTATCTGTGTGCATTATGGAGGTGCTCCAAAGTGGTCAATGCCACATTGAACTAAACCCATCAGATTAACAGCGTCACATTGGCACCTTCATCCCAAACTCCCACGGTGTGTGTAATATGAGCAACCACAAGCTCCTTCCCCAGCAAATGGCTTGAATGGATGCACAGCTGTAAATAAACAGTGATTATGGTGCTTTATAACCCAACTGACTGTTTTGACCCAGTTACTCCTCTGATATTTAAACTTTTGTGTTATTAATAACAACTTCTAGGGTATTAGGGGACTGAAATATCCAAGAGGACATTTGTCTGTAAAGCATCCAATGCACTCATTACGCTGTGTGCATCCCCAATCTGCAGACATTCCCCTGGGGGAAAGTGGGGGGCCGGGGGTGAGGGGGCGTGCAGGGGGTGGGCCCGGCAAGTAAAGAAGGCTGTTTTTCCCTAAGGAATCAATTTCTTAAGGAATAGGTTCATTTTTAGCAGGTTGCATTTGTTCATAAAATGCTTATATATGCCTAAAATTTTATGTACATATATGTATGCACCACTATAGATATTAAATTATGTTGGTTGCTGCTTAAGATAATGTAAACAAATCAGAAACAATAACTTGTAAATCAGAGCTTTTGCCAAAACCAGAACTCAATAATAACAAAATGATTAGAAAGACATGAAAAATAAAGTTGTTTTGTCAGGATCGTTTACTCTCCGACCACAGAGATGGTAGGAAGTGGCTCTGTGTTTCAGTGATAGATGAGAGCCATTAATACAATCAGAGACCTTCTAGGATTGCTTGTAGTCAAAATTAAAAGGGAAACTTTAGCAGTCTTGGATGTTCTGAAGACTAGAGCACAGTCAGGTGTTGTGGTAGATTTGGTATAAAATACAACCTTTTACATGTATGAATGTCAATATTATCTTGTGCAGTGTATTACCGAGGAGAAGATCTATTAAAAAAAAGTGAAATAACTTCCTGACAACCTAAAAAAATCACTTTTATCTCTGTGACACTCCTGCATTTGACAGCTTACTGGAAGAATAAGCCCTATTACAAAATGTGCAAATCCATCATTTCCATAAAATATTTTTCTCCATGAAATCCTGGTTATTCATGGGCATGGCATTGCTACACCCATCAAAATTGTTGTGCTGAGGTTTTACCTCTAAAATTGACAACAGGGGAACCATAATCTTAAATTACATCTTTGCGGTAGAACTGACTCGCACACATGCAGACACATAACAAACATGGACTTTTTTAAACAGTGGCTTTGGATGTGACAGCTCAGTTGGCAGCATTTCGTATCTGCTGCAAATAAGCAGAGGTTACATACCTTGTGTTGCAGAATAGGCAGTACAAGAAAGAGTTGGTGAAAGCGCATAATCTACCACAAATTTTATATGGTGAAAGTGTTGCCATTAATTTTTTCAGCAGATTGTATTCTTCTAGTTTTGCGCCAGCTGCCAGTTCTATCTTGCTGCTTATGCAATAATACATATGTTATATATATACACACACACAATCTTGCTTTTGCTGGAGATGATCCTTGAGGTCCCTGCCAACTTGGTGTTCTATGATTAAAATTATAGGGCGAATATAACAATTAATATAGAAATACATTTATTAATGTACTAATATAGTAATAATAGTAAGATATCTTATCTATTTTATATTCTATTTTCACATGATCTTTTCTAGTTTCACATGGGATTGTTCTTTTTCCCTTTCCCTTTCCCTTTCCCTTTCCCTTTCCCTTTCCCTTTCCCTTTCCCTTTCCCTTTCCCTTTCCCTTTCCCTTTCCCTTTCCCTTTCCCTTTCCCTTTCCCTTTCCCTTTCCCTTTCCCTTTTTTTCCAGAGGGTGTACCCCTATATTTTGCCAATCAAGAGGTGAGAACAATGCATTTATCAGCTAACTTACGTCAGGCTCTTTGTGCTGCATGGCATAGAGAGCATCCCCTACCTAAGGACTGGCACAGTGTGTATGCAAAACCTATATTGCTTCTATGAGATGTGAATGCAAAAACAGTTTGTACCTGAATGTGCATGAGCAGATGTGAATGAGTTTGGGAATGGCTGGTGGCTGATTGTAACCTTCATGACATTGCTTTGCTTTCTTTTTTCTTGAAATGCCTTTTTGTTTCTCACAGAAGCAGTTTGAATTCTCCCTCTGTATTTATCACTTTAACATGAAAGCAAATGTCTTCAGCTCCAAGCACTTTTTGGAAGATCTATGGAGTATTTATATCTGCTCTACAAAGCTCCAATCAGCTATTACTGAACATGCCAATCTGTTTCTAGAGGCATAATGAAAATAATTAAATAATAAATTTGTATCATTCAACAAATTTGCATTAAGAGGCCATTGCAATTTAGTCTGAGGTTATAACTTCAGATCAAGTTGACCATTAATGTGTCATGTGTGGACATCAGCTGCTGCATCCATAATATCACTAACTTTCTAGAAGAAAAATCAATGTTTTTAAAATCAAAATATCAGTCCAAATGCTTTCAACATAATGTGAAAGAGCTTTAATGTTTCTGTGCTAGAAGAACAATGAACCACTTTGTTTTTCTTTAAAAGCTTGCAATGTTTTGTCACCAAGCTGAACAATATTTATTGCAAAATATAAAAAGAAGTGGTGAAAACTGAGGAATTACGGAACTCTCTTTGCCAGTTAGAACTGTAAGTAACTACAGGCATTATATTTACAGTGCCATGATATACACCTACCGTTACTGCTATATGTTTTGTTAGTCTGTGCTTGAGAGACCAGTACTGGTCAATACGAAAATGACCTGGGGTTTTTATCATATATTAGTGATAATGAAGTCTTGCAATCAGCGAAGTCTTTAGGAAAATGAAAGGTACATTCAAGCAAGAAAAAGAAATCCTCCCTCTAGTTTCACTGTAGTCTAAGTAGAGGGCAGAGCTCTAGGGAGAAGGAAGAATTATGTCCCCCCTGCTGCCATCTCTCTCCTGAGGCTTGTCCTCTCCCTATTAATATGGTTTTTCATTTCACATAAAATCTAGGAAAAGATTTCAGAAAAAGGCATAATTAATCAGATGTAACATGAAGGGAAAATACATGACAAGACATATGTTAATGCCCTGGCTTCCCACTGAGAATAAGAGTGATATTTAATCCAAAGTTAAATACCATGTGGCTTTGACCTATCGCTAATGAGCTGATGTTTGGTTGAATGTTGAAAGGTTTCTCAGGAGAAGTTTTAAACCAACTTGTTTATGTGTTTTGATGCTCTGCCATGGGCAACTGCAGTTTATCTGGGTAGCGGCTGAGAACACATTCCCTCTCCAAGCAGCCACCCTGTTTTAGTGCCTAAACTGAAGGATGACTCTGCTTAGGCTTTCAGCTTGGTTTGCTTTCTTCAGTGTGCTACAATCTTAGATCGTGTTTTCAGAGAGTCTGCATTCAAACATACCAGATCTGAGCAAGTTTTCTTTCCACTTTCTCTCTGTTATGTAAATGGCACAAACCTAGGTTTTGTTTGTTTTAAGCTTCACAACAGCTGTGCTTCGACTGTTAGATCTTTGAAATTATGGACTGGTGCTTTTGAAGATATTTCTTTGTGTTCTCACTGGGGACAGGCACAGGTAAAGGTGCCTGCAAGTGAATTGCAAGGAATAATCGTAGTCCTCTCACAGAGGGTCATTGGAAGTCCTATATGTGCTATTCTGGGTTAAGAGTTTTGATGAATTGGGGACATCCAGATCTAAAACGCAGACAACAAGTTCCGCTGACAAGTATTTGAAATGACTGTCAAGTAAATATCAAGGCACTTCCTGAGTGAGTCAGAACTAAACCAGGATCTACCTGGGGCCTTTCTGCTATCTAAAACTTCCATTTGGCCACATGTTAAATGTGCAGGATGAGCAGTGCGCAACACCTAATACTGATTTTTGTAGTTTGCTGCAGGAAACTAATCAGCCTCTACAACAAATATAATCCATTCCTCAGCTAGTAGGGTGTTTTTGTACAGACAGAAAGAAAAAACTCATGTTGTGCCTTTCTTCCAAGCACTGAAGCACAGAAGCGAGATCTGAGAGCTTTCTTGGTGTTTGTAATGGGAAGGCTCTCACAGCTCTCTGTCCTTCACCCACAGCCACCAGGGACTGGTGTGCAGCACAACAAGGAGTGGCATTGGTTTGTATTACTGGAGCAGCTTTTGTCTCTACCTTCAGGGTAAACTGTATCTTGATGGTTCTAGCCTGTGGCAGGGAGGTAGGGAACAAATATACAGTCAGAAAAAATGTAGTTCTTTTTTCTGTTACGTTGATACAGGTTATGCATAAGTTTTCAGAAAGAAAGAAGAAAGTAAAGAAAAAATTTTTTAATTATTAATTTTTGTGTTGCAAGCAATTTAAAACTCCTCCAAGAAATCTCAGGAAAACTACCGGTAAACTGCTTAGTCATATAATTACACAGACTTACTTAGTGAGTGTGGTGAGGTTATTTAGTGTCTATATTGCCAATACACAAGCCTTCCTAGCAACACCAAACATGGCCAGCATTGTATTTGCTGTCACAGCCCTGTGACACCTGCTCAGCAGAACAACTTTCCCTATTCCTCAAGAAGTTTGTGGTGGTCCAGTTCCCATTGGCTTAACCTCTGATCTTTGATATTCAGATGCCCCTCTGCTGTATCTCTTCATAGCTCCCAAATACTACCTGTTGTTAAAAAAAATGATGGAAACATTCCATATCAGTGTTACTTTTTCCCCCCCAATGTTGCCTATGCCTGTGATTTTTCCTGAATGTCCTCTAGGTGCTTCTCTAATTTTTATTCTCCTTTCCTTTCTATTTCATTGCAGATGCCTGGGGATAGACTGATGATTCAACTTCCAGTTTACCTGATCCATCATGCTAAATCCACTGACAAAATCTGCTTGTTTTAAATCCTGTAATGTTATGGAGACAATTTATTTTCTACTCAGAATGTAGTATGCATTTAGGACTTCTCAGTAGTTTGATACTGCATTCTCAATAGCATTATATTTTTTTACTTTTTTTTTGTTCTGTAAGAAGAAAAGTTCTAGAAAGTATTTTCAACTTTTTTTTTCTCTTTTTTTCCTTTCCCCAGCATTATGACCTTTAAGTCTCAAAGTCTTTAATTCAATAAGTAGACTTCCTACCCCTTCTAAAGCTCTATGTTTTTTCCCCCTACAGACTTTAGCATCAATCATATTCTTTTAAATGTCAGTTGTGTTGCTTCCTGTATTGTTATTATTTTTACCATTTTTGATGCTGCAAATGGAACTTGCATTGTTGATGGAAGTGACAAACTTTCAAGAATTCCTTGCTTGGCTGTTTGGTGTTTTTTTTAGGTAAAAAGCTGGTTATATTCTGGGGAGATTGGTGGGAGAGGGGCAGCATTTTGGAGCTGAAGTGCATTGACTCTAGGTAGCGTGGGATGAAAGTACCAAAAAAATCCTCTCAATTTGTAGCACTTGGCTCTAGAACTGGCTGTAAGCTGCTGTGGGCATTTAATTAAGTAGTAGAGATAGAACAAGGATGGGAATCACATGCCTGGTAT
This sequence comes from Dromococcyx pavoninus, assembly GCA_033558185.1. Lineage (NCBI taxonomy): Eukaryota > Metazoa > Chordata > Aves > Cuculiformes > Neomorphidae > Dromococcyx > Dromococcyx pavoninus. The sequence continues at coordinate 976,484 of JAUMJL010000346.1, read as the reverse complement.
CATCACTTACTATAACGGGAGAAAGGATGTGTTTTGGTTTTTTCTGTGTGTATGGTGACCTCATGCTGATGAGCACACAACTGCCAGGCCAGAGAGACTGCAGCTCCCAAGTGACTTGCAGGCCAATAGCACAATACTGCAGAGGTGATGTGAATACCCAACAGACCAAGTTCTCCTGGCAGTTGAAAATGCCTCTTCCCCCGCCCCCCCCCCCAAGTCCAGATTCATCCTTGGATTACATCAGCTGTAACAATTTGTTTTTAAGCCAAATTATGAACATGCACTGCAAAACTGCATATCATGACCCATACAATTCCACAACATATTTCGCTCTGAGAAATCATTGCTTGAGAGTTGACATGCATAATTTGCTGAAACCAATTATCAGAATTCTTTAAGAGCTAGAAGTACTAGAAAAGGTCAAAAGTGAAACTATGAACCCTTCTCTTTGTTCTTATTCTCTTTACTAACGCAGCCTGAGTTCAGAATGTGTTTGCAGGTGGTTGGACTGTGGACTGAGTTCCCAAACTATATACCTTTAGTCTTTTAAAAACTGCTAAACCAAAACCCTTACCCTTAATGAAGTGAGAGATGCCGTTTGGCAGTTGTAAATTTATGACCAATTTTAATATGATACTCTCCACTGCCTTACGGCACTTTTCATTTTACATTAGTGATGACTTGCTCATTAGCCATAATTCTCCTTAGTGCTTTGCTGACCTCAACGCCTTAGAAAATTACTTCAGTAATAATTGTTAACTTAAGGAGCACAATGTGGGGAAATAACTGTGTGTCTTGGTTTTGACAGAGCAAAAGTCAGAATGTGCAGTTCACTGTGCATGCACACACCTCAATAATTCCTGGTAAGGGTTTCTTTGTTCAGTGCCTGCTGCAAAGCATAGGTCTCAAAGACACAGGTAAAGCAGAAAATGCAGCAGCTGCGAAACCAGATAAATGTTGCAATGTTAGGTCTCAGGGGTCTGAGTCATGAGTGTTTTGTTTTGTTTAATTTTCTCAGAATTAAAATAGTGATGACGAATATGGGAGCATGGTACTCCTGAAAGTCAGTCCTGTGACACTTAGCAGATTTTCACACGGCTGAGTAAAGGTTTGTCCGGTGGAGAGAAGCTGGGTTGTGGCAGTGAGTCCCTAACAGGAAAACATTCCAACGTTTACACAGAAAAAGTAACCCATTCAGGAGCTCGCTATTATTTGAAATATTGCCCCAGAGTACAGCGAGACAGTACACTAATTTCTTGTTCCACATAACAGTTCTGCACAGGTAATCTTTGACCTATTGAAGAGAGAGGTTTCAAATGTCCTTTCCAGGTCTAAATTTCATTTTGATCCTAAAGGAGTATTTTATCTGATGAGTTATGACTTAGAGGACAAGCTCCTTTCTCAAGATTGAACATGTCATTGATTCACTAGACAGGACTGGTAATATGGTGCTGCTTCTTTCTGAAACTTGAAAAAACTAGCTGATATCAGATGTCTCCCACATTGCTTCTATCAAATGATACCTAAAAACATCCTAAGAGCTAAATTATCCCTGCTTACTGAGTCAAAGGTTTGAGGAGAAAGGTAAACGGAGGTACAAGCGATGTAGAGAGTGTCACAAATTTGCCCAAGCTGGTGATATTAAGAAATGAATTATTAGATTTGCTCTTTTCTTTAAAAGGCCCTTTTTCTTACTAGCATGTTGTGAGGTTTACCTTGATAATAATAAAGCATAATATTTTGAGAGTTACAGAGAGAAGACTGGTTTCTCTAACTGAGACATTATATTTTAGCTGAATGGGCTCAAAAGTTGCTCAAGAACTTTCCTGCTAAAAGTTGTTATTAGTGCAACAGCTTAATAAGCACCAATAGCCACAAAGTTCTCTCCAATGGGAAAGATACATGGGAAAACAAAAACGCGCAGCGGCCCTTTGCCCAGTGCTAACACAGAGTAGATTGCCTCCTGCTGAATTGTTATTCCCCTCAGCCAGCTTTGGTGTTTTTCTGGAGATGGAACATTTACTTTAAATAGCCCTGAATATGGCTTACTTATCACAACCTAAAGGTGTTATTACAGCAAATTAGTCTGTGTGCTGATCCTGAGAAGGTGGCTCAGCAGAACAGAAATCATGGTGACTACTGAGAAACATCTGTGCAGATTTTTATTAAACTGCAAGAATACTTGGGTTATTTTGACTATTTTTAAAATACCCTCCTATTCCACTACATATGTAGAAGAGTGAGAGAACTGTAGCAGACATTACATTTTATTGGCATAGGAACACCTCATATGTAGTCACCCTTTCATCTCTTGCAATGAGCAGGCTCCTCTTGCTCTTGCCTTTTTTCTTTTTTTTTCACCTGTAGCTGTGAGAGTACATTTGAGGAAACTGGAAGAGAATCCAGAGGGAGTGGAAGTTCAGTGCAAAAAAGCTAAGAAAAGGGTAAGTGAAAGTAGAGGTGGAAAAGGGAAAAGGCCAACATAGAGAACAAGAAATACAGCAATATATACCCATAGGGAAGAGATGTGAATAACGTATGCCTGTGTGTATGCCTGTATGTACATATGTTTATTTAGAGAGAGTTTTAAACAGACTGCAAATGAAACAAGGCAAGAAGTAACCTAAGCAGATCATGTTGCAGCTAGGGGAGAACAAAAAAGGGATGAAGAAGAGTGAAATGGATGTCAGGTGACATAAGGCAATGGCATCAGAAGAGTCCTGGAGCAGAAGAGGTTTGATTTGTGCAAATGATAATATTATGGTTGTTGCCGGCACACAAGGCGATAATGACTTCTGTATGCTTAAAAACAAAATACTTTGTTCTCTAAAAGCGTTAAGAACTGTAATTCAGAAGAAACTTTAAAGCTGAAAGACTGGGACTATTTCCATGAAGACTTCAGCATGCTCTGCTCAGTTCAAGGCATACAGGCATTTGCAACAGGACAGGGCAAGAAGGAAGTAAAAGCTTCTTAAATGGAAAAAGTACTTGAAGCTGTCATGATATTTAATGAAAAAGTCATGGTCTGTTTTTGGCTTGGTGTAACCATGTTTTGATCTGGCCACTGAAAAGTCATTCTGTAGTAGTTTTCTTTATCCTGAGGTTGGTCATTTCAGATTCTGCAAGACATATTGCCCATAAAATGGAATGAACTGTCTCACTGTTGATGGCTTTTTTCGCTGAAGTGTTAGACTAAAGTTAGTTCAGAACTCAGCCAGAGAGCAGAGGAATGGGCTTAGATAGTTTATAAGTAGGACATTCTAATATGTCTTTTCTGCTTAGGCTGGGAATTAAGAAATGAACACATGCTGTGGTATCTTAGCTGCCTACAGTCGCCAAGACTGAGCAGATGCCATTCTCAACTAATACTCAACTGGTCTAGGGGTTCTTTGTGTCTTATGTACCAATATAAAAAAGGAAAATGTGGTAAAACTATGTTTACTTCTCTCTTTCAGCGGTCAAAAAGTAAAAGACTTTTCTTATTCTCATGTGAGCAGAGAAAATTCATGTGTGACATGTCAATTTGACAAGAAAAATAGATTATTACTCCTGCTCAAACATGCATTTATCTCTGAAGCTTTTTGCAAACCAGTTTTGTATTAAAGCCAAGTACTTGTTCTGGAAAACATCTCTGCTTCTTTTGTTAAATATCACCAGTTTAAATTCCTACTGATTTTTTTTTGGCTTAACTGGATTCTAACCACAGTATAGCTTCATTTTGCCCTCTGAACATTTGTTTTTATGGTGCTTTCTCATAATGCTCTGCAAAAGAGGCTAGAAAGTCTAAGTAAATTCTATAGTCTAATTCTCCCTTCTTATTTCAAAGACATAGCAAATCTCTTCTTTTCTGAACCTGTGTAATTTTCACTATTTAAATCAAGGTTTCACTGTTTTCCTTAAGTAAATTTTATTAAGCTCTAATTCCTAAAGTGACATTAGACACTTATTTTTTCCCCAAGAAGGGTCCACAATGACTGTGAACCTGTCATTTCATTTCCAATCTCATGTAAGAAGGGCAAACTGCAAATCTGTCATAGTGATCTCAGGTGCTTTTCTTCATTAATCCATTGCCCAAGACGACTTGTACTGAAGGGCTGCACTTTTTTAAAGGGCAAAGAATATAGAGGTATGTGATTTTTAAAGAACTACGTCTTAACCCTATACTACAAAGCATAAGAGACTGGAGAGTTTCCTAGGGAGGTTTCCACACACACTTGCCCTAGTCTTACTAACTTCCCTAGCTGGAGAGTGCTGAGAGCAAACTACCAGATTAAATCTACCCTTGAGATGCGTGGTATTGATGTTCCAGTACATGTACGTACCTATAGATGCACTAATGATTTAGTGACTTAAACATACACTCAAAATATGTTAAATATTGTGACAATTAAGACAGGTCTTATGACAGTGTCATGCTATGATACATGACACCACACACCGAGTTAAAAATGTTTCCTTCCCCTAAACACATTGTAGTTATTGAGAGAGTATAATTTACATGTTTATTTGTCAAAATACTCCTTGTTTAGGTATTTCACAGTGTGATTTAACCTGCCTGGTATATTGTTTAACTTTGGTAACTGCCCTGGTAATAGTGTAGGATTTCTTTGGATTATATTGGAAAAAGAAATCTTAAACAAAGCTTTACTACTTTGTTATTCTCTCCCTTTGAACAGTATGAACTATGTTAGAATGTTTTTTACGGCTTGATATTTTAATTTACAGTAATTACATGAGTTACAGCTCTTTGGTATTTCTTTCTCCTAGGAACCACTCAATATGAAAGCGTGAAGCTTTCAGGGTCTTTTATAAACAATGTGTCAGGTGTAGACTTTGATAGAGTTCAGATCTGTTGCTTCAGATGTAACCCTGAAAAAACAAGAAAATGCCTTAAAAGGCAAAGAAATATTGCTGTAGATAGGACTAGTTGAGTGACAAAGCAGTCTGTTTTCAACATTTTTGGTTGCTACTCCCAACCAGCACAAATAGTAGCACCATTGTGCATTTAGCAGTGTTACTAATGTGATTATCTGTTAGTATTGCCCTGATTCTTGCTGTAATTAATTTCCCTCAAATGATTAACTTATCAAATGTGAGAAGATGATAATACGGTAGTATAAAATAACAATTTGCCAGTACAATTTCTCAAACATCGTGGGTACCAACAGGGGAAATCTTTTGTTTCCCATCCTGGCTCCTGGCCTTACATCAGTTTCTCCCGGACACCTCTGCTCTTCCCCTGGAGTCTCAGAGGTGCTTCCACAAAGACAAATTGGACAATCCATCCTCAAGGCAGGAGCTCTGATGATTTGTAGAAAAACTATCATCACTGATAGGACAGCCAATCTATCATATCAGGCCATCTCCTTTACCCTTCATTTCATCCCTCTTTATTGCAATACATTCACGCTCACCCTCTTGACTCTTCTCTCCTTCACTTGAACTCTGCCACTCGATAGATTGCCTCCAAAATTGGGAAAATGGAAATATAACATCATTTAAAGCACAAAAGTGCAGCTCTACCTGCACAGGCAGGCATGCAAACAATGTGCTATTCTGCTTGCTTGATTTCAGTGAGCAGTGTGCCCCTCTGCCAGCCCCACAGCTGATCAGAGCATGCAATCCCTCAGCTGTCCTGCTGCCAAGTGCAGGTCTTTTCTTCCGGTCTGCAGGTACAGCCCTCACGGGTCAGCCAGGCATGCAAATGGCACAAGGCTACTGGATTGTCATTGTCTTGCTCCCTGAGATGTCTGTAAGAGCCTCAGAAACCCAGAGCACAATATACACTGACCTGCTCAAGGTAACACAACTATCTCTGCTTGATAGCGCAGCTGGTTCTGTCACCCGCAAGGCCAAAGATAATTGGAAATTTGTATTCTGTTTCTTCTTGAGGAACAAAAGAACATCACCTTTTGCACTGAAGGGAAGTCATTATGACTAATTGAAGGATTGTGTAAAATATGCTGTATAAAACAATGAACACCTGCAGCAAATTATGGTATCCTGATGGGCTTTTAGGAGCATTCCCTGCCCTGAATCCTATTTTGAGAAAACATGAACAGTACCATGGCAAGAAATAAATAAATCATTGACTTAATTCAGTAAAGAATTAATGTTTCCTCTTTAGAGGGAATAGTCAGTCACAGAATTCTTTTAATTTGTTAATCTTCAGAAGAGAGGGAATTGCTGTCAGTTAAGACATTTCTGTGGGTATCTAGCAGAATCTCTTGGGTGGATTTTAAATGAGAAGGCTGGCATACAAACGGAGACGTGCATGATGGTACATCAGCTACCAGAAACACATAGCTGACGTAATGGGAATTATTCACAGCTGCTCTGATTTAAACAACTATGGCACCACTTCATCGCTTTGTTATAGAGCCTGCAGACCTTAATCATCTGCTATGCTAATAGAGGATGCCAAATTCAAGGTATAATATAAAGAAATTCATATAAATCATTTACTTGCTAATTTTCCTCTTACCTGATAAGATTTTGTGTACTATTTGCTTCTTTGTGTAAAAGGTGCTTTTTTGAATTTAGACCAAGTTCATACGTAAGCATTTTTCACCCTTGGATATTTTTTTTTGTATTCAGTGTGATTCTTCTTGTGTATAATATGAAAATTTTGGATTCTCCATAAAGGTTTTGTCTTCTACCATCAATAATAACCTTTGGCAGAGTTTTTGAAAACTGACAAGTTGTTGGATATAAAGCAGATTTGTCCATAGATTAATTATATTTTCGCTCAAAACCTTTCTCATATAAATCAGGAGCATCATTGCTTGCTTAATTTACAAATTTTAGAAATCATTAGTGCAAATTGAAATAGCTGACTGATGGCAAGCTGCTTGTTTATTTGTTTTTTTTTTTTTTTGTAAATGGCACACAGATAATGAGTGACTGAAACAGTCAACCAACTTTTGATTAATATATTTGATATATTTGCTCGGAAGGGAAAATATATTTTGAATAATTTGTTGTAGTTTGTAATGGGCACACAATATGACAGTAGTGATTACCTTAATGAATCAATTAAGTGCAATGAAATTTGAGTTGGATGGAGCTGGTGATGGCCAATTGCGCAGCTGCCACTGTTATTTAGCAAATGATATCAGATCTCAGCCAGCTTGTTTTTTTACAGAGTAGAGGTATCTTTGGGAGTTGAAAAAGGCAAGGAAGCAGGTGTTGGAAGAGGAGCATACTTTAGCAACCTGTGTGTTTCTGAACATGGTAATTATCTGTGTTACTTATGCTGCGTTAGATCTGGTCCCTGATTTTTTGGAAAGAGCAGAGATGCATTTTGAGGCACAGAAATTTATCACCAGATGCTTCTCTCTGAATCTGTTCAGAAAGGAGTAATATGGTTCCTGTAGCAGCAGCAAGAAGGTTTGCCTACTTGGCTGGCTCTTTGCACTATTATCTCTAATAAGTATTTTAATGAAAGTATTCTATACCTAGAGAATTTCCGTGTGCTTGCTAATGGTATGTTGAAAAAAACCCATAAGTGCAGACTTTGGGTTTTGTTTTATATTGGAGCCCATCAAAGTGAAGAACCCTGTAGTCTGAGTAGCTTGCAACATAGGCTGTGGGATTTCTCTGAGCCAATTCAGGTCCAATAACTCAGGTTGAATTGGAACATTTCTTATAGAGAAATGCTCACCCTTGCGTTAAAGACCTCTGGCAATAGAATGTCCATGAGAACCTCTGGTAATTTTCTTCAGTCATTAATTATCCACACCATGACTTCAAGGGTTTCTTTCTTCCTGTGCGATTCTGGCACTTTTCCACTTGTATGCCCTGGAAATTAATATACGCTCATCTCTAGATTGAAGTACTTCTGTAGCAGATTTTCATTATCTTTTTAGGTTCTTAAACTGTGAACAAAGTTCCCATTTCACCTCCTCCTTGATAAACTAAGTAGTTTGACCTCTGCAGACTTTTCTCTGTGGTCCCACATTCTAATCCCTATATGTGTTTTGTAGCTTTTCCCTTAACGCTCTCCACTTTTGAATTATGGAGTACTGCTCGGATAAATCTTTCAAATGTTTGATTTTCAAGACTTTAGAACTGTCCTGACCCTTTTCTGTTTTCGGCAATGGAAGGTGAAGCATTGGTCATTCTGTTTTTCTGTTCTGGACCTGTCATTAATTTACTGAAAGACTTTCTATTCACTAATACTCCTGTCCTCTTTGTACTTTTACTGAGAACAACCACTTCCTTGAACTTCAGGCATATGTTACTCAGCGTTTATTGAAGTTGGGATATTTAATAGGTATTTGTGTCAAAACTCTAATGTTTAGATGAAATATATTGTCTCTATCTCAGATAAAATTACTTTCACATTTTGACCTGAATTTGTGGATAATTTCTTTAAATGCGGATGGACTGACTTCTGAAATGGCATATTCCAGTCTGAGCTAAATGTCTCCAAAGCACATCCCAGCTGGTGGGAGATCGGTGTAACACTCACATCTCCTCTGTGGTTGCTGTGGAGCTTCCCCTAATAATTTTTAGTAGTTTGAGATATACTTTAACTGGTCTATACAAACAGTGCACCCCAAAAATTGTTTATGCAGCTATTTTATAGTTAGTCATATGTCTGTAAGCAGTCTGTTGAAGTTAGTGGATATCTATCTTTGACATCCGGAGTTTCTTTCACAGCCTGAAGCAGATGTTCAACAGCTTGCTTAGGAGTGGGCTAATTCTACATTATCTTCTCCTTAGGCATTTTTCTATCATGATCTAAGTCATTCCTGTGAGGAGCTTTCTATCTCACATAGAGCAGGAAGGAAACTACTGTATGCCAAGTGCAACGGTTATAGCAGAGTATTTTTTATTCATTTGAGAGATAAGGATGATCCCATTGGAAAAAAGATTTCAGTTTGCATGTTTGTACATGGGCTGCGCACTTCTTCCTTATTCCTTGCTCATGGTTGTGTGACTCTTTTTATTGCTTCAGCAGATCACTCTTTTCTTAGATCTAGTGTCGAGTTCCTCCTACTTTTTTGTTAAAATAACCCTGCACGTGCAGAGGTGAGATGCTGGATTACTTTAAATAAACCTGTGTTTCAGACAAGTTGTTTGGTTTGCTCTGCAAAAATTGGACATCTTATGAAAAGCTTAATTTGAGAGACTTGGCAAAAGTATATAGGAAAAATCAAGTAGTGGATTTCTTGCTGGATCAGTAAAGTATAAAAAATATTTTACTCTTGCTGTTGTGTACAGAGGCATAATGTGCTGTGCTAATGCTTGATTTGACATGGAACATGCCAGATATTTTGTGAAAAAAATGGGGTAATTTAAAAATATAGAATTATAGAAGAGGGGAGGTGAGGAACTGCAGAACACCTTTCAGAACAAGTGGTTGCATTCTGCTTTTGTAGCAACCTGTGTTTTTCTCAAATTTAGTCAATTTTCCATTAAACCAGGAATTTAGACCAAAAAAAAGGGGGGGAAGGGAAAAGAGTTTAAAAAAAAAGAGGTCTGTATTATGTTGGAATAGAAAATAAACTTTGGCATTCCAGCAAAATGTCTGATGTGGCTGGTGGGCTATGAAGTGCACTTGTATGCTTGCTTGGTGAAGGCATTTACTATGTGCAAAACGGGAAGGCTTATCTGGGCCAATTCATAGGCATCAAGTGCTTGTCTGAATATGTCTTATTTGGGGTACTGAAATGTACTCAAGGTGCGTGAAAATCTGGGATGGCAAATGACTGCCCAATTCTGATGGTCATATTAATAATATACAATTAAGGTATCACTGTAGCTAATAAATGTTCTGTGACTGAAAGCAATATGTTCATAAAAGATTAATGTCTATTGCTTTAATTGTACTTTAAAAGTTGCCTGCTTTTTGGTCTGTGGTTTGGCTTTTTGAAGATTTATTTGGATTTTTTTCCTTAAAACTCTTGATTTTTTTCTGTGCTATTGGATGTCGTCTATGGTTGTTACGTGAAACTTCAGGATTTTTCTTATCAATATATGTTGGCAAAAGTCACCTTTTTGAGGGAATTCAGCCTTGTCTCTGAGAGAACTCCTCTCTCTTCATTCTGTGAGGTCTTCAGTGACTACAGCGATGGGTGCCAAAGAGAGATTCTGGATGAGGATGATGCTTTTAGAAATCCTGTGGTAAAGGTTCCATAACAAAGACTTGAGATTTTCTTGGAATAGGTTGTCTTGTGGATTAAATACCAGTCAAGAGAGAGGGAGCAGTGAGTAAGAGCAGTTGGCCAGTATTGGTCTTGGAAGAATGCTGTCCTCCATTTCCTCTGAAGACAATTCCTGCACCAGTCTCTGCATTCAGAGCTGATGTGGAAAAGGTGAAAAATCGGGTAAGTTTTGAGATGTTGCTGCTTCACATGAACTCTAGAGATGACGGGGAAAAACCGTGAAAATATTTCTTGATTCTGAGGGTTTGGGCAATTTTAGCAGCAAATAGCAAATGGAAAACATTTGACAAATGCAAAGTAATACACATGCACAATGAGTATGCATTGGTAGGCACTAAGAGAGTTACCAGCACTGGGGAGAAGTTCTGGGTTCACGTGGAGAGGGAGAGCTCTCTGAGAGGCGCCAGAGAATAGTGCAACAAGAAGGCAAATACAGGGTGAGGAATAATTAGAGGAAGAATTGAAGGAAAACACAACTCATTTGTTGGCCATTGCTGTAGTTACGGTAATCCTATACATTGAAATTTGCTTGCAGCTCTCGTCACCCGCTGAAATGGCAGAGGTAATGTATATGTAGTAGAACAACAGAGAAGTCAGAAGGACTCACCTGGAGTTAGGGATGAGGAGGTGTGGAAGGACAAGAAGTGCCCATGATTGATGTGTAGTGGGGGGGAAGCAGAGGACGTTCACTTTCCCAGTACGAGGATAAAAAAGTGCTCAACAGACATAGGTGAAGTTTAACCAATGAGGCAGTACTTTTTTCATGCAGTTCATACTTACATTTTTGGAATTGTAACCTTTCTACACTGCAAAAACTACGAAGGTATTCAGAAAATGGGTAACCATTAAAATGCAAAAACAAAAAGGTACACCTAAACAAATTTACATTGCATGTGTTTCTTGTTCTCGCAGCTACGATGTATTGGCTAATGGCTACTTTCTTTGGAAGAATACCATTCTAGAAAAATGGTTTAATAGAAACTATTTCTTGACAGATTTTCCATGAAATTGAGCTTCTGCTTACAGGTATAATATTACCTGTTTGGACTTAGTCGCTGAGTGTCTTCCCTGAAAATGTCAATTAGGTCTGAATAATGAAGGTAGACTTACATAGTTAAGTATGTGTTTAAGAAGAGAATTTTGCCAGATTATGATTATTTTATGATTTATATCATGTTGAAATAAAGTTGCTGTAGTGGCACTCAGGTCCTAGGTGCTATAGGAATATATAAGATCATAATACACAGCTTTTTGCCTCTTTTTCACTTAGTAACTACTAGGAAGCACAGAATGAGATTTTCAACAGTCAAACCAGATATACTGTAATGTAGCGTTAAATTAGCTTTACTGTTATGATACTTCACTATGTTATTTACTGTTTGACATTCCTAGAAGACAGTGTTTCTTAACAAAAAAGAGAAATCTGATGCCTTACAGCTGTTTCTTTCGGTTCTTCTAATTAACACTTTTTATTTATTTTGCTTCTGATATAAATTTATTTTTCAGAGTAATTCTGTTTGCTGTTAAATCCATATGGAAAGTTAAAATTTTCATTTTAGGAAAGTGATTACCAGCATCCTAGAGTTTCTCTTCTCACTGTTGAGAGCTGAAGACAGTATTATCCTGCATTAGTGTCACGGTCTGTCTAAATTAAGTCTTCGTCTTTCTATTGATCTTTGAGTTACAGATTTTCCTGCTTTCAAAGTCATCTTTCTTGCATTTATTTCTTTGTAATCACAGGAACAGGCAGCTATTTCTCAATGACTTCTAATGACTATAATTACTATATAGTCGTACTCCTATACTTCTCCCATGGACAATGCATCTCCCAGTCAGTTATCAGTCATAATCCATATGATGTAATAGGGTCCATTTGGTGTAATTTGATAGATACATAGCCCTTATTTATAAACAAACTATTTGATTTCTGCAGGGCTCTACATTGGAACTGTAGGAATCATGACACGCTTGGCATTGTGTGGTATCAAAATATCATGTTGTAGCTGAATTTTACTATGTGGGTCTTGATCAACAGAAGTTTTAGAAAGCATGAGTGCTCTTATAAGAACACTGCATTTCAGGGAGCGCAGTGTTGGTTTTGTCTGGCATGGAAAGTTCCTCCACAGTTTCTATTCAAGTGAAAGTTAAATATCTCCATGTTACATGCCAAGCTTCTGACTTCACAAAAGCTTGCTGATCTTCCGAGAGAAGAGAGATAATGGAATTGAAAGGACATACTTGCCTAATAAATCTGTGTCGTTTCTAGAAAGAGACACATCAGTCTGTTGGTAAATGCTTCACAGGTTTTAAGATGCTCTGTTGACAAAACAGGAAAGACCATGTGTATCTATGAGTTACAAACACCTGGCAAATGCTGGTTTTTTGACCTCCTGTTCCAAAAGCATTACTTCTAGTAGTTATTCTAGTTTCAAAAGGGGATTAGGAACTACAGATAAAGTAAGGAAGTCATACCTGCCACCTGATAAAACCCACAGCATTTCAGTGTTTGCTTTTTCAGATAGTTCATGACAATGTGATTGAACCAAAATTGGTAATTTCAAAATCTCTTTTTATGAGGTTCTTCTCTGTGTTAAGCTACAAATCTTGATTTTTGTGCATTAAAATACATACAAGGGAGACTAAAAGGGCAATATGAATGTAGGCAAATGCCTGAAGAGTTTTCATTGGTGTTCACAGATTCAACGCCTGAATGAAATGGGAGCTTTCAGGGCTTTTTCTCATCTAGAAGTAATTTCTCGTGTGTATTGAAATATAAGGGTGCATATGGTGCTTTTTGCTTTTAATGCACTCTATTTTCTTTAATTAATCACACAGTATTGTACATGAGAGGCACATGGAAAAAATTAAAAACTACTTTTCAAAATTCATGAACATTTCAAACAGATTTAATTTGTATTTCTCGCTTCTCCCTTTTTTCAGATAAATATTGTTCCATTTCAAAATACTGAATGGATGGCTTGGTGTGTATGACAGGCTGAATTTCCAGCTGCTGCTAGCTTTGAGTTGAAGAATTGTAGAATCTGGGACAATGATATTAACAAGTGTATTTTTTCCCTTCTTCCCTTCTCATAATTTTTGCACTCTTGGTCTTCCCAATATTTAATGAATCACAGGGTGTTTGCACCAAATTGTCTACTCAGCAGATAATGATGAAAGTGTTACACCTGTTAAAAAAACATTTGATAGAGAATATGAGAAAACTAGGTTGAACATGGGTGCTGGAACTGCTGATAAAAGTGCACAATTACAGACAAAGCAGTAAACCAGGTTTTTCTAAAGTTGTTAAAGCTGAATTAAAACCTGGGGGATCATTTTGCTATAACAAAACAGAAGGAAAAGAGGAAGACTTCATCTGAAAAACTTGGTACTTCCCTAGATTTGCTAACTTCTTTGAGCATCCAACAGAAAATGGTAGAAAACACCATCAGCAGTGGAAGATATCAGAGTTCAATCTAAGTATCCAAATAAAGATGATTACAGCAAGCTCTAGGAAAGGAGGCTTTGGCTATTACAGTATCACAGTATCACAGTATGACAAGGTTGGAAAGGACCTCTGAGATCATCAAGTCCAACCTATAACCCAACACTAACACCAACCATCATCTAGACCATGGCACTCAGTGCCACATCCAATCTCCCCTTAAACACCTCCAGGGTCGGCGACTCCACCACCTCCCTGGGCAACGCATTCCATTGGCCAATCACCCTTTCAGTAAAGAACTTCTTCCTCACATCAAGCCTAAACTTTCCCTGACGTAGCTTGAGTCTATGCCCTCTAGTTCTGTCACTGGTCACCTGAGAGAAGAGACCAACCCCTGCCCAACTACAACCTCCTTTCAGGTAGCTGTAGAGAGCAATGAGGTCTCCCCTGAGCCTCCTCTTCTTTAGACTAAACAGCCCCAACTCGCTCAGTCGCTCCTCATAGGGCTTATGCTCCAGCCCCTTTACCATCTTCGTTGCCCTCCTCTGAACACATTCCAGTATCCTGACATCTTTCCCAAACTGGGGGGCCCAGAACTGTACACAGTATTCCAGATGAAGTCTGACTAGTGCCGAGTACAGGGGGACGATAACTTCTCTGGTTCTGCTCACCACACTATTCCTGATGCAGGCCAGAATGCCATTGGCCTTCTTGGCCACCTGGGCACACTGCTGGCTCATGTTGAGCTTCCTGTCAACCAGCACTCCCAGGTCCTTTTCTGCCTCACTACTCTCCAGCCACTCTGTCCCCAATCTGTAGCTCTGCATGGGATTGTTGTGTCCAAAATGAAGTACCCGACATTTGGACTTATTAAACATCATCCGATTGGAATTGGCCCATCTCTCCAATCTGTCCAGGTCCCTCTGCAGGGCCATCCTACCTTCTAACAGATCAACCCTTCTTCCCAGTTTGGTATCATCTGCAAACTTGATGATGATGGACTCAATCCCCTCATCCAGATCATCAATAAAGATATTAAACAGGACCGGACCCAACACCGATCCCTGGGGGACACCACTGGTGACCGGCCGCCAACTGGATGAGACACCATTCACCACCACTCTCTGGGCTCGGCCATCCAGCCAATTCCTAACCCAGCACAGAGTGCTCGCATCTAAGCCACGGGCTGACAGCTTCCCTAGGAGTCTACTGTGGGGGACAGTGTCAAAGGCCTTGCTAAAGTCCAGGTATACCACATCCACAGCCTTCCTCTCATCCACCAGGCGAGTCACATGGTCATAAAAGGAGATCAGGTTGGTCAGGCAGGACCTGCCCCTCCTAAACCCATGCTGGCTGGGCCTGATCTCCTGACCGTTCTGCAGGTGCCGCATGATTTCACCCAGGATTATCTGCTCCATGATTTTACCTGGGACCGAGGTCAGGCTGACAGGTCTGTAATTACCTGGATCATCCTTACGGCCCTTCTTGTGGATGGGCATCACATTGGCCAACTTCCAGTCTTCTGGGACCTCTCCGGTGAGCCAGGACTGTTGAAAGATGATGGAGAGCGACTTAGCAAGCTCATCCGCCAGCTCTCTCAACACCCTAGGATGGATCCCATCCGGCCCCATAGACTTATGAGGGTCCAAGTGGCTCAGCAGGTCTCTAACTTCCTCCTCATGGATTGCAGGAGGGCCAACCCTGCCCCCATCAACCACTTCAGAGGGCCAACTGTCAAGCACGCTGACATCCTTACTGTTGAAAACTGAGGCAAAGAAGGCATTAAGTACCTTGGCCTTCTCTGCATCAGTGGTTACTATATTTCCCTCCACATCCGACAAGGAGTGGAGGTCGCTGCCGCCCTTCTTTCTACCATTGATATATTTATAAAAACTCTTTTTATTATCCTTTACAGAAGTGGCCAATTTGAGCTCCAACTGGGCTTTTGCCTCCCTGATTTTCCTCCTACACGACTTAACAACATCTTTGAGCATGACGTGGCTTACGTCCCCTTCTTTCCAACGACGATACATCCTCTTTTTCTTACTTAGTTCCTTCAGAAGCTCCCTACTCATCCAGGCTGGCCGTCTGCCCCTACGACTCTTCTTACAACACATGGGGACAGCCCGCTCCTGCGCCTTCAACATTTCATTCTTGAAGTGTATCCAGCCTTCCTGGACCCCCTTGCCACTAAGAACTATTTCCCAGGGAACTTTCCTGACCAATTCCTTAAATAACCCAAAATCTGCCCGCCGAAAGTCCAGCATCGATGTTCTGTTCCTGGCTTTTCTTTTTACATTGTTTAGAGAGAACCTGATTATCTCATGATCACTACATCCCAGACAGCCTCCGACACCAACATCACCCACCAGCCCTTCTTTGTTTGTAAACAGCAGGTCAAGAAGAGCCTCACCCCTGGTGGGCTCACTCACCAGCTGCGACAGAAAGCAGTCCTCAATACACTCTAAGAGCCTCCTGGACTGCCTCCTCTCGGCAGTGTTAAGTTCCCAGCAGATATCCGGGAGGTTAAAGTCACCTAAAAGAACAAGGGCAGCCGATCTAGAGGCAGCCTCCAGCTGCTTAAACAATAGAAGATCCACCTCCTCATCCTGGTCGGGCGGTCTGTAACATACTCCAACCAGGAGGTCAGACCTGACCGCCCCTCTGACCCTTACCCATAGGCATTCAACCTGGTCATCACCGATCTCGACTTCGACAGCATCCAGGGTTTCCCTAGTGTAGAGGGCCACCCCTCCACCCCTCCTCTCACGCCTGTCTCTCCTGAAGAGCCTGTAGCCTTCCATGGCAGCACTCTAGTTATGAGAGTCGTTCCACCACGTTTCCGTGATAGCAACTATGTCATAGCTCTCCCGCTGGACCAGGACTTCAAGCTCCTCCTGTTTGTTTCCCATACTGCGTGCGTTTGTGTACATGCATTTCAGCTGGGTTACTGATGACACCCTTTGAGATGGCTCATCCTCCACAGGAACATCTTTGGTGAGCCTAGTTACTCCCCCCTCCCCCCTCATGCCTAGTTTAAAGCCCTCTCAACAAGTCCTGCCAGCTCCTGAGCTAGGATCCTCCTACCCTTTGGAGTTAGACGAGACCCATTTGAGTCAAGCAGGCCAGGTGCCGTAAAGGTTTCCCCATGATCAAAGAACCCAAAATTCCTCTGCCGGCACCAGCCCCTAAGCCATTTATTAACAGCATATATTCTCTTGTTCATATCTGTATACATCCCTGCCACCGAAGGAACCGAGCAGAACACCACCTGTGCTCCTGCCCTATCCAGTGACCGTCCCAGTTCCTGGAATCCCTTTTTGACTACCCTTGACCCTCTTTTCGCTAGCTCATCACCACCAGCTTGTACCACCACTAGCGGGTAATAATCTGATGGTTTAACTAGGTCTGGGAGTCTCTTGGCAATGTCGTGTACCCGGGCTTGGGGAAGGCAGCAGACTTCCCTATGAGTTGGGTCCATCCTACAAATAGGGCCCTCCGTCCCTTTCAGAAGGGAGTCTCCCACTACAATGACCCTCCTTTTCTTTTTCTTGCTTGAAGTCCTGACCTGTCTGATGGGCAATGTGTGGTTAAGAGCCTCCTCGGGTGAGTTCTCTGTCACACTATCCTCCACCTGAGCATCAAACTCCAACACCCCAAACCTGTTTTGTACGGGTAGTTGGAAAGGTGGCATTTGAAAGGGAGGTCTATAACCCCCACGAGAGCAGACCTGCTCCCAGTCCTCCTCACCAACCAAGTCACTCCCCTTATCCTGTTGATGAGGAATATGGCATTCCTCAGCCTCCTGGGGAGGATTACTGGGAGGAGAGAGGGTTCTACTCCACCAGTCTATCTTCCTTTCACTTTCTCGAATACTCCTCAACCTCTCCACCTGGTCCTTAAGATCTGCAACCATAAGGAGCAGATCTTGAATCTGTTCGCACCTCAAACAAACATTTTTGGTATGGTCCTCAGGAACCACAAGTAGCCTTAGACACTCCCTGCAGTCCCGAGTCTGGGCAGCGGTGTCCCGTAATAGCAGTTCTGTTTGGACGCCTACACTCCTCGTGGCAGAGGCTTTACCACGCCTGATCTCCATTGCTGCAGGGGAGTGGGAAGCCAACTACCTGCCAGAGAGTGCCTGCTTGCCCTGCCTGCGCGAACTGCCTATTCCGTGACCCTGTGTACTGTGACCCTGTTCGCTGCGCTCCGGTCGCTGGCGCTCCCAGGGAGATGTTTAAATTCCCCGCGGCTTCTTCCGGGACCGCCCCCCTACCACGCGGTCGGCCCACGTGACAGTTGCCGCTTCTGGGGTTCAGAGAGAGTCGCCCTGCCGGGGTCCTCTCCTGAGCTTTTGCCTTCCCCTAGGAACTCTCCACCCGCCTAGATTGAGCACCCAGCTGCAGTACTCACCGTTCCTGCCGCCGGTCACGCCGAATCTGACGAATCTTGTCTGACTCAGGCTTGCTGTTGCCATAAAGTACTTCTCAAGCTTGTCTAGCAGTATTGAAGTCAGCCCTGTCATCCAAAGTTGCGCCCCAGCAGTGATAAGTATCTTGGGCCAGTGTTGAGATCCCATCTGCTGCATCATCACCACTATTCTTCCCTAGGAGCTAACTACACTTTCACTTTGGTTCCTCTTTGCAAGGTTATGGTATTTTCTTAGGGAGGATGTGTTCTGCAGACGCTGCAGTCCCTTAGATACGTGTTTAATTCTGGTAGGTTGGCTCCTGTGGCAATGTCGTGGATATCAGCGTTGTCTGTATAACCCATCAGGTAACATGAGATAATGTTTGGGGCTCTGTCGCTGCAATGTTGTCAAGAGTGTTCACATTAGCTGTTTTTTCTATGGCCTTACCCTCTTTGAGCGTGTAGGAAAGCTGAGCCAGACGCCAAGTTTTGAGTTACATCTTTAGTTAACACTGAAGCAAAAACTAACTATGAATGACTGTTTCGCAGAACTTATCTATTAATGTGTTTGAACAAAGTCTAGGCTTCAGAGCCATCAGAAGTCCCTAGAGTAAGCTTGGCAAGAATGCTCAGCTTCCGAATACTAACACTGAAAGCATAAACAAGGCCGGAGGAGGAAATTGGAACCAAAATGTTCTGACCTCAGTGTAATTGTAACGTGCTGCAGTTATGTTTGTGTAGTATGAAGACTGATCTGGAAGGAATGCTGCCAGGCAGAATAGCAGAGCGAGATGTTTCTCCAAACAGTGAAGAATGAGAACTGGTCGAAGTTACTTATTGTGGATGTGTTTAAAATAAAGAACATGATGTACTTCTGTTTTCAGACACCTCAGCTGCATAAATTAGTGGAATACTTGTTCCAGTCTTTGCCCACTGTAGACTTTTTCAGTAAAGAAAAAGGTGGTGTCTCTCCAGTGCATTTTTAAAGTACTGTAATCAAACATGCATAGATGTAATTATAGGAGTGTTGAAGAAAACCTGAATTATTTTCAGACACAAGAAGTACTTCAAAGCAGTCAGGGAGGGCAACAGATTCAATGATTTTTTTTTTTCTGTTACCTTCACATTCTCTTAACCCAAAATCCTCATGAAGTTAAAAGTTGTTAAATAGAATTCAATCATTTATATTACAAACATCCTCCTGTACGTTGACAATTTTTGTATCAAAAGTGTTGCTTTCTTTTACATGCTGATGCTGAGCAGTTCTTCTGTTTAAGGAGCTTGAGTTGTGGGTGAGCGAGTTACTCCACCACTGCCCGAGCAGAGCTGCTGTCTCTTCGCTCATCTCCCTGTCACTGCTGCGTGGTGGATCTGTGCGCTTGATCCAGGGCTGCAGCTGATGAATTATGGCCTGCCTCACTTGCCCTGCTTAGGGAAAGCTTGCTGTCAGGTAAGGTCTTGGTGGCATAGGCTTCAGTGTGCAACATGCACTGAATTCTGCGCTGTACCTTCCTACCCTTTCTGCTCTAGCTGGCTACATTAGAATGAAAGTCAGTAGAACATTGAGCTCTTATTGCCCTGCCTAATTGGAGTGGGAACATGCACTGAGTTGAATTTCTCAGGTCAAATTATCCATAAAATTAATATTTGTTGTTAAAAATAGCAGTCAACATCTAACTTCTCTTTAAGAAAAGTGTGTTATGCAGTATCTACCCCATAAAAAGTTCTATATGTGACTTCCTAAGAGACCAATTTATAGATATCTACAGAATCCACCTATGCCTCATACAAAAGAAGAGTCTTGTAACATTGAAAGTAAATGTTAAAAAAAAAAAAATTAGGTCAGCCCTAACAATTAAGGTAGATTTTTAAATGTAAATTATTTGTAAGATGAAGCAGATATTAGGGACAGTATTTGTCAAATACAGTAGGATTTTCCTGTTTATCTATCCATGATGTGACTACAGAAGTTGTAAATCATCTTTAAATATATGAAAGTCACTCAAAAAACTTTAAGTCAAAGGGAAACAAACTCATTTTATTCCCAGTTAACCATACGTGCAATAAAGAAATGCTTTGCATTTCAGATGAAATACACCTTGGGATGTATAGATAATCCTGGTTAACAGCTGTGGGTGTCTCTGTATAAAAAAAAAAGGTCACAATTTTATAGGCAATGCTTTCATTTGAATGTGAAAGTTGGCATTTGGGTTTCAGTATTATAGTGTTTGCAAACCAGTCTGGAAAGCATTTCCACAATGAGACTATATTAAGCATATGGGAGTTATATTACAGTACGTTCATAAGATTTCAATTTGTCGAGGGCTGTAGTGGTGAAGCATTCAGAAGATTGGGTCTCTGGGAAGGACAGCAGAGCATTTGGTATTAACTAAAATTGCACTTTTTATTTACTTGTAGGAAAGACTGTTTCTTTTACATTTGTTAAGCTTTTTTCCAGATGTATGATTTACAAGTGATTGTTTGGGGGACATACCTACTGTTAGTTTACACCTGTGATAAAATTATAGCATAAGTCTAACAATGAAAACCTAATTTGGAAATACGTAAAGGTTTTCACTGGATAACAACAATGGGGAACTTTAGATCCACAGTGTTTTGTGCCTCTCCTCTAAAGCTTGTCACTGATTTGCAACAGCTTTTTCTTAGACTCAGTTTTACAAGGCCATTCTTATCCCTCATGGCATGGTTGCCTAGTAAGGAGAGTCTTCAAGTTGATGGAGATAAATAACGAAAAAAAAAGATGGTTATTTGTTTATCTGTACTTTGGCTGAGATCATTTGTACCTGGAGTATGTGTGGGACGTTTCATTAAGAGCATTAGCTGCGCTCATACTATCCTCAGGCCCAGCTTGCTAAAAAAGCTGCTGAAGTTTTGATCATAGATGCTTCTGGAGCAAACCTGGAAAAGCTTTTAGAGGCTCACGAGTTTTGCCAAAGGCAGAAAGGCTTCCCCAGGAGAGCAGCACAGAGCTGAGGGATGCATGGAAGAAAGAATGGAGGAAGGAGAACATTGATTTGTGTTGAAAACCCACCCTCCAGCAGAACAGAAACTTGTTATTGCTGTTTCATATTTTCATTGCTTTAAGAAGAAGCAAAAGGTGGTCAAGCGAAATAATTGAGAATACCCATGGGTAAATTCTGCCCCCCCTATTTAGAGAAGCTATTAGGCACCTGTCAGAGCAATTAGTCTGTAATGTAATTTTCTTATAATTGCAGAATAATTGCAAATGTGTCAGTGTAGGGATTTTTTGTTAAAGTTAATGCAAGTTAATATGCCACTGATGTTTCTTATGTATCTGCAAAACACACTTTAATATACAATTAAAGTGTATAAACATGCATTAATCTGAGTTAAGTTTGCCATTTCATTTAATAGGAAGGTGACCATAAAAATCTAAGGTTCATTTCAAATACTCCAAGCTACAAGTCCATACTCAAGTGGCATTTTAAGTAGAGCAACACAATTGTGAGCTGCCAGAGCAAACTGGCTGCCAGCCTGTTGCATGCCCAGCTCATTATGAAATTCAGTGAGAGTTAGTATTTGGCTGCTAAAGTCACATTTAAAGACTTAAAAATGAAGGGGGACTTTTCCACAGCTGCATTCATTATCAAGAAACAGCATTCCTGATAATATCAGGGTGCATGAAGGCTTATGTAAAAGCTTGGTTTGTGGTGGTATTTAGAAAATGTATACATAAAATGATGGGAAGTCCTTGTTTATTTGCTGAAGGCTGCACTTCTGTCCCTTAGGAGCTGTATCAGAAAAGAACCCTTCTCAGACAATGCTGATACTTTCACTGGTTGATCTTGTCAGCATCTGTGTTACAGTTACAGCTGGGTTGCAGGGTAGTAAAAATTTCTTGGTAATTCCTCAGGAAGATCTCTGGGGTTTTTTTGTGACAGGAAGGAGAGGAGAGAGGAGATAGTATATTTTTTTTTAATAAAGATCAGACGGATAAGGCGAGGACATCTGATTAGTTAAAGACAGTCTAGTTATACTGTCCTGCAGGAAGCAAGTCCTTCCTATCTGAACAGGTTTTAGACAAATTCATCATGGGCAGAAAAAGATGCAAGGAAATCTCAGAGCTCCCAGGCAAGTACGGATGTGACGGGAAGAGTCTTTAATAGTTGCATGTTACAAAGTTTGAAATTCTTCTCAGCAGATATATTATGAAATAATCCTTTTTTTTTCTGATGGAAAAAACTTTTTTACTAAGGAAAATGTAAGTGACCTTCTGTCACTGTGCACTTCTTAGGACAGGGCAATACTACACTGCTTTGCAATCTAGAAAATGCCATTCTTGTCTGGACCCTACAGTAAGTGGAGAAGGAAGACAAGCTAGAGAGAGAGAAAGGTGTAGAGAGAATTTCTTTTCTTCACTAACTTAATATGAATGCAAATATACCTCTGGTTAGTTTTGCTTTTGATATCCTTTTTACCTGAATGTTGGTAGGGAATCTACAGAAAAATGAATACTCTATCTGTTCCTTCAAAGGCCACAGAAAAAAACCTGTTGCTACCCTGCCAGTTTCTGTAAGAAATGTGTACATTTCTTTGTTTAGATTCCAAATAAAGCCATCAAATTCATTAGATTTGGTGGTGAACTAGAAATTTCAGGCTTTGGCAATATATTCTTCTGCAGGCAGGAAATTATTATTCAATTAATTTTTACATAAATTGAAGTAACTGAATGCTTAATATTTACTGTATTTTACATTTGCTTTCGACATGTATTTAAATATTTGAACTTCAAATATGTTCTTTCACAATGCTATTAAAATCTAAGGACTTAATAGTCACATTCATTATAAGAGGTAGTAAATCATCTTTGGTGATTTTACTTTTACCTCCAATATAAACACAGATTTATGAGAGTTCTTGTTACATGATTTATTTTCACATCCCTCCCCTCCTTTTTTTCTTTAATGAAAGTTGTCTCCCTTTTCCTACACATCTAGTATACATAGGAATTAAAGTAGTGAGGAATTCTTTTAAAAAAAAAAAAAGTCACTGCTTCTTCCACTGGACAGCTCAGGTGAAAGTTTAAGCTGATCTTTTGACGGGATTTTTGTGTAGATAAAAATGGAGTGTGGAACAAGAAGAGACAATTGCCAGAGCCAAGCAGAGTTTGAATACAGTTATGAATTTCTTGAACAGTAGAAGGATAAACAAAACTAATGCAGCTCTTCAGGAAGTCATACAAAAATGGTAAAACATGTCTTTTACCTTGCCCTTGTATGTGTGTGTGCTGCTGCTTTTAATGCTTGGTTATTGCTTTCGTATTGCCTTTCAAGCACTCTTGTATTTGCAGCAGTAAAATACTTTCCATTAGCAAACACTTGTATTTAACAAATTGTATTTTGTGGAAGTAGAACCCTATATTTACCAATTGTTTTCTTGAACCTGTGGGATTTTTCATCATTCCATAGAGAACTCTCTCAAAGCTTTTAGTTTTCAAGTAAGATCAGCCATTCTCGTTTTTCTGAGGCTCTGGAAAGATGTACATGGGAAAAACTCTGATGTAGCACACTCTTAGGAAATATTGTAAAGGAGAGAAATACATTTAAAGGAATGAAAGGAGGAAAAGAGCAGGGTTAAATTCCTGCTACTAATGTGCTGCATGGCATCTATCACTTCCATGAGTTTTCTATGGGCTCTGTGACTTAGCAAAAAACCATGTACCTATCTTTAAAAAAGAAAATCTAAGTTCAGTGGTGAGGTGAGGACAACTCCTCAAAAAAAAGTATTTATCAATCCATTAATGCTTCACACAATTCACTAAATACATTGCAGTATTCTGAATTACAGATTGTAGCTTGGTGTTTTTTCCCCAATATTTTGGTTCATGGTAGCTTGCATTTGCACCCAAATATATTTATACACTTCCATCTTAATAGCATTTTGTTTGCTTGAACACTTCTGATGTCATGAGATGAGTCTACCTATTTTGTTATATAAATTTTTCAATAAGCCTTGTGCCTTCTTTTTTTAGGAAAGGGGAGATAAAATGGGTATATGAATACAAAATGACTTCTCTATTTTAACTTCAAACACTATTTGGACTGCTTCAAAGGATTTCTTTGCCAAAGAGAAATCATGTTTTTTGAAAATACTTTAAAAAAAAAAAAAACACTTTGTGCATTTCTGCACTCAAAATATCATCCTCAAATGACTTGAGCAGTTCTGGGCTGTGGTGTTTTCAGTATTACTTGTAAGACCTATTCATTATGTGAGCTTTGACTGGCAATGGTTGATGCCTCCAGGCTCTTCATCTATATGACTACATTTAAATTAAAAATAAGGCAAAATATTTTGCTACAACACTTCCCTTAAGCTGTCTATTTAGTATTCTCCAGTTGTCACAGAGATTGTTAGGGGAAAACTTGATTTGTCTATTTGCCCTTGTGGAATGTCTGTTTAAACATCCTTCAGTGGAATTCTTTTAAGAGTCTTGATTTCTCCGTTAATTCCATCCCTAGTAATTCTACTTAATATTATTTAATTATTACAGTATTGCCACAGGTGAAATACAGTATCATCTGCTAGTATTCATTACCTAAGAGAGTCGGATGACACCATTATTAATAAACAATGTCTGCATTCCTTAAAAAGAAAGGGCCTCGTGCCATACACGCTTAAATGTATGGTTAACATTTATCTTGATTTAATGAGGTTTGAATCAAGTGAGAAGGGAATCATAAAAAAGAATAATACTTCTCCTCTTGATGTTGTCTCTGCTAGGTCACCGTGCTGACATGAACAGGTATTCCTTGGAGCAATGTGTTTCTCTGTTATGTCTGTGGGTGGCAGAGGCAGATGCTCTGTGGTTCCTGAACAGAAAAACAAGGAATAACTGAATGTTATTTACAGAAAAAAGATGGAGATTTTATTTTGAAAAAGTTGTGTGTGGTTTTTTTTTCTAGGAAGCTTGCTAATATGCTTTATTTTTCAGTGTTAAACTGAGTTGTTTTCTAAGGTACCAACCTACATATAAAAAAATACTTTTAATTTATTATTATTCTTTTGTTTCCAGGTTGTCCTGGATTACGTCAGTACAGATGATGCCACCTAAAAGTGAAACTACATCTCCTGGCTTCTAAAGTGGGACGTATTTCTTAACATTTGTTCAATATGTTAAATCTATGAAATTTTGGAGACATACATTGGGTGAGTGCCTATATACACACATGTATCTGGGAAAGTACATACACAGACATCTGTATATATGTATGAACACCCCACACATGTCCACTTGCATCTCCAAAGGGACCATAGTGGTGGTGCTGCTGCAAGCTGAAATAATCTTCAGCAATAAATTTCCGAATCAGACTAGAAAAATGTGAATGTTTTTATTTTTAGATGTCAGGGTTTTTGTGCGGTTGATTTCCAGCTGATGGTATTCTTTTAAGCTATTGTGTCTGCGAACAGCAGTACACTTGAATCTATAAAACCAAACCCACATTTCTTTGTAATAGGAAGCATTGCATAAGATGGAACAGAAATAAAATTCCGTCAAGGTACATTTATGGCATATATTCAGTCCTGAAACATGAAAAAAGTGTTGATCAGAAAGTGGACATTTGAACAGCTAAGCCATTTTTGTCTTCTTAGGTTTGTCCTGCCAGTCAGTTTTTGTGTAGTCCAGAAATGAAAAACATGAAAGTTAATTTAGGAGGAAAGGCAGGTAGCTCACAGGTAACTTACCTAAACCTTTATTGTTCTTGGTGTTTTTCTTTCATGTTGCAATTTAGTTGGGGGGGGGGGGGGGGAAGGTATTTACCCACATAATGTCTCTTCCTTTTGCTCACATTTACCTTTTGAGGGAAGCCACCTGAGCATTTAGTTTTGGGTTGGATAATTGTGTGGGAAAATGGAACCAAGAACTTGGTTGTGGTTTCTATTCCTGAAACCTAGTACACACCAAATGAATATTCCTGAAGTACTAGGTGTCTGGGAGAAAAAGAGCAGGATTGTCTGAGACAGAGGATTCACTTTCACGAGGAAAAAGTTTCATCTGCCTGCCTTGTTCTCTGCACGCCCGTTGTTTCAGGTGCTGAAGAGCTATTTAACAGAGAGGAGATTTGTTTCTTCCATTTCTCTTTGCTGATCTCTCCTCTTATATCAAAATGACTTGATGACACATGAGAAAATAAAGTGCACTTGCTGAGCCTTTATGGAAGGAAAAACCTGTACACAGTTAAATGCTGTCTGTAGTGATAAATAGTCAGTTGGCAAGTGGCTGCTCTGGTTTTCCAGTATGTTTTTCTCAGAGAACCTGCAGCAGATTGGCTATAATTGCTCATTGCTCTCCATTAGTATATCTTCCTCCTGGCAAGTCTTTAATAGTTTACATCTCTTGGGGCTGAAAATTACTATTTTAATTAAAACAATTTGTTTTAAATGGGGCTCCCAAATCCCCATATGATGTTTTAGGAGCCTTGGGCAAAGAAATGAAAATGGAGAGCAGCAATTGTTTTTAGGGTTTAGAGTAAGGCTGAAAGAAGAAATTGGGATTTTTACACAATTTCCAAGGCCTGGACTTGCGGTGGGGAGAATAAATCTCAAAGTACTGAAGTTGAATAGGACTGAGATTTTTGTCTTCCAAATATTCCATTAACTCACCAGTGTGGAGAAAGCTTCCCTGAGTTTCAGTTTAGCCTTTTTTTGTTCTTGTACATGTTGAGACAAACAATGATTTTCTGGTGAAGGAAAGACGAGAGCCAAGAGGAAGGGACCTTGGATGCCTAAATGCTACAAAAATACACTTTAGTAGTGGGAATGAGCAGTCAACAGCCACAAAGGAGATGTGTATGTGGAGAAAACTAAAACCAGGTGTGCAGGGCAGAACCATAACTTTCCAGATCAACACTGTGTTTCTCTTTCTCTGCACCCAGGGAGGCAGGAGACTTTGAGGGAATGTGTGATTTCTCATTCTCTGAGGGTTTAATATACAGCTGCTGGAAGCGCCTATCGCTCCTGCTATGTGGTTGAGAAAATATTTTGCCTGCATAAAGGCATAGGACTTGCAGAAGTTTTCATTTCTGAGGTTGAGCCCTGAGATTCCAGTGTGGCAAATTTGCTGCACCCTGGCAGCTTTGAGAACTGCACAAAGCTTCATTCCAAACAAGGTTCAGTTTCTATATAAATGTATGTCTGCTAAAATGTGGATTAAGTCTCGTCCTCGAATATCAACCAAGGTGGGTATCAGCCTCCTCGTCCACCTCGAGGGAAGCACTCCAGCCACCACCCTATACCCCAAGGCCCATTCAACCAAGCTAGGAAACCAGGCTCCTTTCTTCTGTCCCTTCAGTCTCATAAATATTGCATTTCTCTTTCAAAGCTGTCTCAGCTTTATTTTATAGTCCCTCTTCCCTGTCAACCGCTCTCACCATTAGCCTGTTATACTACCTAGCAGAAAAAGCAGCTCCCTCCAGTAAAGAATAGCCTGGTTTCTGGCATGCAGGGCTGTGATTTAAGCACCTCTTTGCAGAGAGTGGTTTCAGACTCTCCAACTGTATCAAACAGGCATTTAATTCATGTCTGCCAATAATTCGTTTCCCAGATCTCTCTTACTTGCTCCCAACATGAATCCTGTGATTCCTAAGGTTCAGTGAAAGGTGTAAGTCCTCTCCTTCTGGCTGATATTTTTCAAGTACATAACCCTGTCCCACATTGTGCATTAAAAGTGCTGAACGGTATCATCAGTATTAATGAGTATGAATTAATACAGCATGAAGCACCTATGCTAGGGTTCTTCAGCAATGCTCCTCTGTAGGGGGACAGAGCAGATGAAGCACTGGCTTGCCAGGAGTGTGGAGGCATGGGAGGCACCTTGGCATCTCCCCAAGCAGGGTTCATTGGCACCCTATCCCCTCCACCACAGTGATGCCCTGTTGGGAGCTGGGGGTCTAAAGCCAAGGGTCTAAGACAGCACATAGCTACTGGGAATGTCTGTGAAGGGGTTTTGGCAGTCTGCAGCAGCCCAGAATGCCAGATTAGGCAAAAGCTATTGATTCATAGAAGGTTTGCCTTGAAATGTCTTTTTAACCGCTACTCAGCTAAAGAGTCTAAGTGTGCCTGGGCATAGAGCCTGGGTGAGGCTGGAGCTGCTTCCTGAAGACGTGATGCCTGAAGTTCCTGTCTTCCCTGGCTGTGAGAATCTGAAATGGTAATGCAAGCGACCTCTCCATACTGTACCATGCAACAAAAGAAAAAAATCTCAAAGGCTAGGATTACCAAGGACTCAAGAAGTGTGACACCATGCAGAATGCAAGAGAGTCTCAGACTGGGGAAAACAAAATAATAATAATCCTTTGTGTAAGTGGTGCAGTAGTCACAGTGCGTGGTCAGAAACAAATCAGCGGAGAAAACGCAGTCACTCTGTTGCACTGCCTTGGTCCACAGTAGTGAGAGCACAGGGTGACTGGCCTGCTGTCTAGCAAGCTCTCAGCTTTGCTATTCTTTAGGCTTGTGAAGAAAATTAAGCTGCTAAGGCAAGAAAATATATTTATGCATTTCCACCCAGGGTGGTTATTTCTGACTTCTTTACTTAAATGACCATGAAGCTGTAGACGTTATTTTTAAAACATGCTGAATTATTAGGGATGGTTGTCTTTATTTTGGCTTTGTAATGAGTTTTATATGAGTATTATTTGTGCTGCCTTTGTTCTTGTTTTCCCACTGCTGTCAAAACTGTGAGGTATGAATTGTTTCTGGAATGTTTAAATCATTATTTGTTTGTAAAAATTTGTCTGCATGCTTAGGGTTCCAAAAAGACTTCACTTTCAAGGATTTTGATAATTTAAGATTTAATTAGCTGCTCTGTAAACGTATTTGACTGTTCAGACTTCTCCTATCCGTTACACAGTGCCCTTTTTATGTTTTTGCCACAGATCCTATTCCAGTAAGTAATGTGTCAGACCTGCCAAATTATTATGAAATTGCTGACCATCTGTTAGCCATGGGTTGTTGGTCTCTGCCAAGTAGTGCACCGAAAGGCAAGAGACTGGTTTCTTCATGAAAATGTGATTCTGCCTTCTTGAGCTCTCCCAAAATTAGTCTCTGTCTTTGCTGTTGAAACGTAGGTACCATAATGGCAGGATAAACCTACTATCAAATATCTTCAATACTAAGAAACCAAGCAAAAAAATAAATTCCATGTTGGAAACACAGGTTCCCTTACAAGCTATAGGAGGGATATTTTTTACCTTACTAGTTTCAGAAGTGGCTTTCTTTCCCCACTTAGTTTAGACTCCCATCCCTTGTGCAGCTGAGCAAGGAGTACAGAGAACTTCCAGGCTGTGTGGGTGTGTGGTTGGCTAGGAGGAACCTTGGGGCTGCTGTGTGTCATTGGAGCTCAGGTTATCTTAGGGCTGTGGCGTAAGGCTTGGGACTGGACACCTGTGCTGTCTCATTTGCGCTTCTCTGCAAGTGTACCTGGGTTTGTTCCTACAGCTCATATCTGTTAGTCAACCTGGATGTGTGCACAAAATTTCTGCAGTAGGTTTCTGATATATGTTTTTGCACCAGTGTGAGTTCAGTATTCAATGCTGGTGCCTAGTCCGTTGCTCTCCACACACTCAATCATGGTGTGGATATGCACGGGGTGCCTTCTGCAGGCTGGCTGGGTGTAGGCTCTGACTCATGTCCCTGTGATGCTGAAGTTACAGAACCAGAAAGACAGTGAGTGATTACTGCAGAATCCTGTAGTATCTGAACAGCCCAGAGAGACTGCTAAAGTTTAAAAAGTAATCTAATTGCACTGAAATCTATTTTCCTGGAATAGGTCCACCACCGTCAGGACAGAGCATCGCTTAGCTCCGTGGGAGCTCCAAGGTTGCTGTATTGTGGGCTCTGCTTTTGGGGCTTCTTTCCATTCACCAGATGTGCCGCTTCTCAGTTTGCCACTGTCTGACCAAAGCATGAACGCCTTGTCCAGCTGTAGAGAAGTCTTTGCTCCATCTGGTTTCCTAGGAGCAATGCTATTGCCTGCTGGGGCGTGAACGTCACAAGTCATAACGCTTAACCATACCCTATAATTTTGTTGTTGCTCTACAAAAAAATCAGTATATACACTTTGGTTGAAAGAAAAACACACGCTATGATTCATAGCACCTAATTACAGATGACAGGCCATGTTGTTGTTGTTACCTGTGCTATTAGATGTTTTTTCCTGATACATGATGCTGCCACTTCCCTGCAGCCTTGAACAAGTTTCCCTTTCATTACACCTGGAGACGTTAGTTTATTATCAGTATTTGTCATAAGCTTCCAGCATATTTAGCAGGAAAAAACAAATGAGAAGAGTTTTCATTTTATTGTTAGCTTTTTTTTTAACAAGCGAATACATACAATCAACTTACAGTTGTTTTAAAGTAAACGTGGTTGTATTATGATTTTCTTCAGATAGTCATAGACAAGTTCTGGAGGCAGCCTGGAAAAAAGGCCTAGAAAAAGCCTGGAGAATGGGTTTGTTCTGTTGGATGTAGAATGTTTTTTGCCATGATTTATGCTATCTTTACAAAGACACAAGGAATTCTTTTGACAATTTAAATCCCTACATTGAAGTAAACTGGATTTTTTTGTGTGCTGTCAGCATTATAGGACAAATATTAGAGTAGGTACAAAATATCGAGATTTTAAGTCTGACTAACTGAACTGTATTGTGATGGTTTTTTTTGAATGGATTTTTGTGAAAATAGTGAAAATTGCATCCAAGACAAAGCTATACCTTTAGTTTTAGTCCTGTGTGGTTTTATGGTGTCTGATGAACTGAAAGAAAGAATATTTTTCTGACACCAAATATTTTGTGACACACAAACATGCACACACTGCCCAGTACTATGTAAGGCTCTTGCACATTTCTACTTGCATAAATGTTCTTTTAACAGTTTTGTCATACCACACAATATAACATTTTTATGTGTGAAAACATGAATTGCAAGCAATTCTTTAATCAATTAATTTAATTATTAATTCTAGATTACTTTCTTATCAAGATGAAATGAGCACTAACGAGTGCACTGTGCCTAGTCAATCTGACAAGCAATGAAAAATGAGGAGAAAACATGGAACTAAATACTTGTTTTTCATTTAGGATATTTTAATTGTCTTGAATTCTTGAGTGCTGATGAAGACTGAGATAAAATATGATGTCCAAGCTAAAGTAGTTGCTGCAACAAATCAAATCAGGTCAGGATATGACAAGAGATTTAGAAAACTTGACCTGCAAGGCACAACAACACATGCATGTATTTCCTATAACCTCATATATTACTTTCTAAAAGTTGATGCGCCTTTGGTCAGTATCCTTTGGAACAACATTGAGCTTCAGGAAGCATACAGATTTTCAGATGATGATTCTGATTTAGTGATTTGCCATGTTGGAGGCAATATTTTTGTTTTGGAGCCAAACGGGTCTGTTTAAGATAACAGCAACATAGGAGATGGTTGATTTTTCAGATAGATTAATGTTAAAGGACTAATAAATCTTTAAAAACTGAGTTTAAACTCAGCTTTTAAAGGAAATAAAGCCATTTGTAAGAGAAATTAAGAAGTCAATGTTGATTTTTTTTTTCACTCCTGAGTATAACACAGTGCCAGAAGTATTTTTTGAATGTTTGGAGCCTACAGTCTTAG
This sequence comes from Dromococcyx pavoninus, assembly GCA_033558185.1. Classification (NCBI taxonomy): domain Eukaryota; kingdom Metazoa; phylum Chordata; class Aves; order Cuculiformes; family Neomorphidae; genus Dromococcyx; species Dromococcyx pavoninus. Next base: position 944,801 of record JAUMJL010000346.1, on the reverse strand, counting down.
ACTAGAGATATAAATGCCAGCTGGAAAGAACTATTATTCCAAAGCCATAAGAAGCTGAAAGCACTGTTCATCTGATTGTCATATTAACTTCAAACTCAAATGTAGCTCGCTCAGTAGACCTATAATAAAATGAATGATCATCTCGTGTTCTGCAAAGCATTATATATAGCAGGCAAGTACTATGCTATCAGCACTGGTACTGCTGTGAAAATATATATGAGAAAAACTAATTGAGCTTTCCATGCAACAAGAAATGTTTTGTGTTTTTCAGTATTGATTATTGTAAAAAAATGTACTTTGAAGCTCAAAATTTAATATCCATTCAAGAAAGCTGCTTCCTTTAGAGGTTAAACAAGAAAGTAATCCTGTAAAATGAATAGGATTAATTAAAACGTACATGTATTTGGGAAGTATCCACAAGCATTACATACTTTCCGTATGGTACTTTCATACCATACTGAATAAATTTCCATGAATATCCTGTGAGATTTTTAAGGCTTTTTATGACCTTGTTTATAAAAGTAAACTAGGGATTTCCATCTCAATTATTTTGAAGAAAATACTAGAATGAACATATTTGTAACACATTTCTATTTATTAGATAATTATCATTCTAAATAAATATATTATAAAGAAGAATTTGTATCTGTTGCATTTCTAGTTCAAAGAAAGATAATTTTTATTCTGTAGTTTTTAGTAATACTTTACTATTTACAGTTAAACAATGTGACTGGCTTTCAACTAAGAACAGTCACTTCAACTGCCTTTCTATTTGACTTCAGTGAGAAAAAGCTGTTCCCTTTTTATAGCACCTTCATGCTGCTTTTCACCAGCTTCCTGCCTACAAAATGTACCTGTTCTGCATTGATGCCAGCCTGTGCAATTGTTCCTGGGAAGCTGATAATCACACATGTGCCAGGGACTGGTTAGTGGTGATGTAAACAGAGTTCCCTTCAGATCAAACCACTGAAGACTTGGGTTTGTTGCCACTCCAGCTGTAGAGGTACAATTTATGCTCTATGACATTGGCTTGTCTTTCCAAACTTGAAAAATGGGGTTGTTGATTACCTGGAACTAATCAGAATTTGATTTTTTTGGTGGGGGGGGAGGTGGGGGGAGCAGGGAGAGGGGAATTTTTTTTTTCCAGTGGCTAGACTGAAAGATCAAGAGGGAAAGGATGCCCCCTTAGTTAATAGGTAATAGCAAATTCACAAATGGTTAAGGCATTCTGAAATAGATAAAACACTGGAAAATGTACCCATTAGAGGCTACTAAATAAGGAATAAATCATGTTTGGCAGTTGCTGGAGTCTGAGAGAGTATTCTAGAAAGACATAAGTATGTTCTTTCCCTTACAGTTTTCTGTAGGTACCCATCACTGGCCTTGGCTCCAGACAAGAGAACACCGCTCTTTCGTTTTGGAAAGAGAAGTTCGGTATTAGTGGACTTGAAATATCCCTCCACTCTCAGGGGAACATCTGAACCATTGTATATGTGATCATCTGCAGCAGACAGCTCTTCTATCTGTTATGCTTCACTTGATGCAAAGAACTTCAACGCCAAGAGTAATTCAATCATCCGGTATTTGGACTCATCTCTTGTGGTGGTGGAAGGACACCTGTTTTTCTCTTCTAACGGGTGGTGAAATAACCAATGGAAACGAGCAGAGAGAATGAAAGCAATCTCCTTCAAAATATATTGTAAGGTGATGATGAGTCCTTTTTTTGGAGGGGCAGAGGAACTGGGATGTTACGTCCAGGTCACCAATGTGTTGGCTAGAAAGATCTTATTATAGTTGGGCTGTTGGGTGGAGTAAAAGCAGCATATCCTCACCCCTGTTTCACTTCAATGAGAAAAAAAAAATCTGGGTAATTTCAAATTATTTTCTTTTCCAATTTGGCTACTAAACAGAAAAATCAATTATTCCTACAGCTCTGCTGGAGATTTTGGGTTGAGTTCTTGTTTTGTCTGCCAAGGTTGCAGTGCAAAGGATTTATAAAGCTACACTAGTAAATCAGATGCCATTGTCTTTTGTGTACTGCATTCCTAGGCTTTGGACATAATTGCACTGTTTTGCTGGTCCTTGTGATAAAATATCTACAGAAAATTAGATTTGAATTCTGGGAACTGGATGCTGGATGAACAAAGTGATGGAAGGGAACACAATTTTGCAGATTGCAGTTTGTGTTGAAATTATTAATTCAGGAACCCTGCTGAAGAGCCCCTATTCTATGAATACAGGCTGAGAAGCCTGGGGTTGTTCAGCCTGTAGAGAAGGCTCTGGGGAGACCTTATTGCGCCCTTCCAATACTTAAAAGGGGCTTATAAAAAAGATGGGGACAAACATTTTAGCGGAGTCTGTATCTAATGGGGACAAGGATTAATGGTTTTAAACTAAAAGAGGGGAGACTTGAATTAAATGTAAGGAAAAAATTGTTTATGATGAAAGTGGCACAAGTTGCCCAGAGAGGTGGTAGATGCCCTGTCTCTGGAAACATTCAAGGTCATGTTAAATGGGGCTCTGAGCAACCTGATCCAAAGGAAGATGTCCCTGCTCATTGCAGTGAGTTTACCTACATGACCTTCAAATGTCTCTTTCAACCTAAACTATTCTATGATTCTAAGGTCGGTCTAGCTAAAACAGGGTGGATTTTTTGCATTGGATGATTCAAAACAACTATCGTAAATATGTGCAAGCTCTTCTGATTGGTGTTTCTTAGCGAATATTCTCTAGAGGCACTTTAGTGAGGGCTTCCTTGACCCTTTCTGCCAAATTTCAGGCAGCAAATTGGGTGAGATGAAATAGCAGTCTGAGATATTATGACGAATACTAGTAATGCTCTAAATGCTCATAGGGTTACAAGGGCACTTGGAAGCCCTCTGAAAGCTGCAAAAACTATTGGAGAGAGTATTTGTCAGTCCTGTTTTCTGTTTTTCTGGTATTCTTTTGTATTTGAGTTGTGGTACTGGCAGATTCTGAACACTTAAGCAACTGCATATATAGTCTTGTAGTATCCAACAGCAGCCCTGAAATAACCCTGAAATAACCTTTTTTTTCCGAAAATGGGAGTTTTCTCTATTTAGAAGAAACAAAAGATGAAATGCTGTATAAAGAAGAAAATGAAGTGCGGGTGTTTGTCTAGAGCTAGACATTAAAAGAGCAAAAAAAAAAATTATCCCCCTAATAAGTCAGGACTGTGTTAAGATACAGTTCTGTGTTACATATTTGCTGCTGGAATAAAAAAGAAACAGGGAAGCGAGCAGTAAGATTAGCAATGCAATGGTGAACTGAAATAAAAGAGGTTCAGCTGTTACACCTGAGGACTTCACATGGGGAGCCATGGATTTGGGAGTGGGGAGGGGCTGTGCTATTAGTTTTTCTATGATTGCCATTTCTGAACTATTTTGGTGACATTCTGCTTTCACTGACTTTTTGAAGCTAATCTAGTTAAAAGATATGTGTATGGGGTGAAGGTGGCTCAGATAAATATCTGATTTAACCAAACTTTTTCTTTTGGAAATATTGATGGTAGTTTCACAAGAACTTTCTACAAAGAGGTCTTTTTTCACTCTGGTGTGCAGCTATGGAAAGCATGTCTGCTCTCAGGAGCCTCTGGTTTTGTTTATAGGAAAGAGGGGGGTATTTCTATTTCTGATGTGTTGTGCTCTCCTCCAGTGATTTCTACCCACTCTATTATACTCTTATTTTTCAGCCTAGGAGGAATAGCTGGTAAGTGTGCAATTCATTGAGAAGGTAGAGAATTCATGAGATGATCTGTTCCTGAGTGACTCTTCCGTTCTTTTTTTTTTGGACCATAAACTAAGTGTCATACATATCCCTTTGAACTCAGAATATTTTTATCTTTAAATATATATTTGAAATACACATCTTTGGAATCCATATTGGTTAACTTATTTCTAACTTTTTTAAAAAGTCTCTTTTGGTGAAAATCTCTCATTTCAGAAGTCACTATAGTTTTATTGAAGAACCTTAGTACATTTGTTCCCAGAAAATAAAAACTGAATGCGAGAATGGGGCTTGTTTTAGTTTGTTGTTTATTTGCTGGTTTTGTTTTTTTTTAAATGAAATGTGTCTTTGCAATACCCAAATAATGTTGCATAAGAGAAAGAACTCAATTCTGGAGGATAAATTCTCTTAACTGCACTTGATCTATACTTACAGTATGAGTTTAGGAAACTGCCTGTTAACGTCTGTCTTGATACTTGTACACATGAATCCTGGTTATCACTAATCAATTTATTCAATCCCATATTCAACTAAATTCTTAAATTATTTGCTATCTATTTAAACTCTTGAGCTATAAACATGGATAAACTGCAAATTCTTGTTAAAATTAATCTTTCTGATTTAGAAGGATTCAGCTTGGAGTTAGAGATATTACTCAAATTTCTCCAAGGTTACAGGTGTCACTTTACTTGTGCTGCTTACTAAAATGAAAATTATCTGCATGTGAAAGTAATTATGCAGCCTGACTCCTCCTGTAATGCCTATTGGATCCTATAAAATTGCTAAAGGTTTCAAAGCCAGGGAAAATATCATTGTAAGCACCCATCTTGGTGCTCCTGTGGAGTTGTAACGAGGGAGATCTTCAACCATTCATCTGTATCCTTGCTTGTGGGTGTGAATAAATCATTGTGATTCAATATCAAGACTGAATCCAGGCCTGGTCTGCATGTTACTGACCTGCTTGGAGTCAATTTTCAGCCTTGTGAAGATAAGCTCAGCATACAGTCATGGTTTTGCATCAGTATTGTGTAGTCACCTTCAGAACAGACTTGTTCTTGGAGAAGCTGTTAGGTGAATCTAAAAAGAAAGCAATAAACATCAGGTCTCTTTCGATATATTGTTTACATACTTACAATGAAATAGCCAAATAATTGAATAATAATATTTAAGACTATTTAACATATCCCTCTTCATTGTTCTATTAAAATCTTCTATTTATTTTTCTATTAACCTTCATTTCAGGTACAGTATTTCAAACCTCCACTCTCTGCAGGTTGGGACAATGGAAAGAAGGGCTCTATTCTTCTACTACCACAAACCATCAAAAATGTTATTATTGAGCACTATGAACTGAGGTTAGGGGCTGTTTACCTGGCATAGGAAGGGGTAGTAATCTCCAAACTACTGCTCAGGAGAGAGATCTTGGTGTTGACAACAGCAATTTTGTGAATCACCAGCTCCAAGGAGAGAATAGGCTTAGACTCAGGCTGGTAAAGGGATGCTTCAAGAAGAGTAGTAATGCAGATAAATATCATCATCAGTAGCTGTAAGAAGGTGGATTGGGAATGACACTTGGCTATTTCTCATAGCAGAGATCTTACAATAAAATTTCTGAGGGGGAAAAAACCAAAACACCACCTTAAAAAAGAAAAACAATTGGAGTGCTTAGCTAAATTATGGAACTGCTAAAGGATAACTGAAGTGGAAATAAGTAAAGAGGTAATTATGGAAAATAAGCTCATGGATGGCTATTAAAGTACAGAAGGACGCCAATATCATAATCTTGATCAAAATCTGAATTTACAAGTTGCTGAAAGTCATGAGGGTGTTTCTGAGGGGAGATTTCCTGTATTGTGATGTGTGGTTTTCTTTCTAACTCTTGGGTCATCTTGATATAAAATGTTCCTTTTGACTGTGAAGAAAGAATCTGTTTTGTTTAAAGAAGATAAATCAGAGAAGAGACAGATAATAATAACAGTTGATCCAGCACAGACACAGTCAGTGATACATTGTGTGACACACAAAAATTATAATAAACTATCCAAATCCACTAACCCTAAACATTCTAAAACAAAACACTACCAGCCATTCTGTCTGCTAAGGCAGATTCAATGTGTAATGGCTTTTAACATCAGTCACTTTACAGATGTGTTTCTCCTAAAAATGTTCTCCTAGGCTGAAGAAATCACAGGCTTGTACTTTGCCTGATTCATTTCTGAGCAGAATAATTGAATATCTTCCCTAGAAATAGGTCAACTCATTTCTGTAGTAGAGCTGAAGCTTGAATCAAATTAAGCAGATGTTTACATTTTCTGAAATAATGTCAGCTATGTCTGAAGTGTTAAGTGTAAGAAACATATGCGGAATAAGAAAACTCAGTGTAATATTTCTACAGTGCTATCAGTTGACCCAATCTTGGCTGTATTTAAAAGTCATCATTTTGAAACTATTTCTGCATGGTTTCCAAACTGCATACTTAAACTATAGACTTGGTGAACCACCTAATTTATTATGTACTTTGCAGAGAGGCGAAGAAGTTATATCGTGTGAATTTATTGTACTTGCTTGTCACCGGTAGTGTTAATTTTAGAGAGTCAAATGGACAAGGGGGGAAGGGTGGGGAGGGACACAGAAAGGAAAAAGTCCATCAGTTTTCCATGAAAATGTCTCTTTTGCAAACAGACAACCTGCTGTCATGCCCGCACAAGATAAAAACACAGTAAGGTGTAGGGTAAATTAGAAATTTGCCAAGGAAGTCTTTTGCATGAAGATTACTCACTTGGTCTTGCAGGCAACACAAACTTAGCTATTGACATATATATGCTATACAGAGTCACTATTTTTGTTCCTTTATATTACGGATCAATGAAGGTAAGAGGAGAGGACATGTCTTTGTTACTACAAACTTTCTAGAAACTGCTTAATTTGGTTAATGTTTATCAATTGATGAACAAAATCGGCACTGAGCACCCATAAATAATAAAAGGCAATGTCTGGTTCCCTATAGACCCAACAGAAGTAGTGGTGGGATCCATGACTTTGCCAGAAATTTTGTCTTGGTTTTATGTGCTTCATAAGTAATGCTGGGCACACAGCCCCATTCTTAGCATAACTCTCTGACTGCATCCAATTGCCTGTGATGGAACTGTGTTTCTGTATCCTTCCTCATAGCCTAGAGAAAGGACTGGAGCTGGAAACATCCTTTTAATAAATGCAAAATTACCACAAAAATTTCCCTTGGGTTCAGTGCTTTCATGGAGATAAGGCACCTGTGACTTTGTTGACCTCTGTTGTGCTCCTCATCAATCACGTTTTTCCTTCTATAAAAGGCCTTGCTTGCATAGTCCATCCTGACAGAGAAGACACTACATGTTGTTCTACACCTGGAATGACTTTGTTATCACAGCAAGATTTTACCAATCCCTCTTTCAGGCAACAGTAGAGTCATGGCCCTATTCAGCAGTGAGGAACTGTGAGAACGGGCAGTTTGGGTCCTCATTAGTCATGCTGAACCATCCCTGCTTGGTTTCTTTAAAAGCCTCAATTTGAAGAAGGAGTTCAGGAAAAATTGTCCTGGTCATCCAAGTAAGTAAGAGTCCATTACCTGGATCAGGCTGTTCCACATGCCTGTTGATAGCTGCAGGTTTGTTAAGGATGTTTTTCCCTTTCTAAAATTCAAATAGATAATTCTTATGCAGGTGATCACTCCTGTTTTTCACTGTACTTTCTACTAATCCTAGTCAATAGGACACTGAAGGCTATCTATATAGCCTTTTAATTTAATTGTAGAGTGATCACAAATGAATAATTATTCGAACTTTCTTTTCTGTCCAGAATATACATATTCACATATAGTGTAATACACTGTGCAGTAAATACGAAAGATGTCTGTGTAAAATTTAGGTAATCTCAGCTGTCTGGGAAATGGCTTTCTTTGGACATCCTGAGCTTTGAACAGGACCCTTTGAACCAGAAAACAACTGCAATTTGTTCCTCTCCTCTCAGATACAGGAGTGTTAGCCAAAGTATTTAAGTAGTTTACACCAATTTTTTAGCTATATCTCTATAAAATGCCAGTTTATAACCTTCTGTGTCATGAGCCATGGTGTTACCTCTGGAGCTGGTTGTTCATTTGTAGGTGGGTTGTTGATACTAAAAATGCTTGGTTTGGTTTGGGTTTAGAAACCGTTCCAGGGAAAATGCACTGCTTTCATATACAACTCATATTTATTCTGTGGGTTGCCCCAGTTATTAAATAATGAAAACAGAAAGTGCCATCCAATACTCCAACTGCATTTGGAAACTACCCATAAAAGACCATTTGCTCTTGACCATTTCTCTTACCCCCCTGTTCTTTTATAAGAAGAAGTTGTTCAGAGTGTCTTAAGTATAAAACAAATTTTCTATATTCCTAAGTTTTCCCCAAGAGGAGCTGCTAGGTTGTTTTTTTTCAGTTTGGTGGGATTTTTTAATGGTCATTTTAACCAGGAATCTGGGTTGAGCTTGAAACTGGGCCTGGAAGCCCCATCACAGGAGTCTGATTTTACAAGTGAAAACCTGGGACTGGGGTCCAGTGACTGGGAACAGGGAAGAGAATGCATGAGGGGAAACATGTTCCTGCAGAGAGAGAAATTAAAAGAGAAAGAGGTTCCCTATAATTTGTGTAGTAAATTGTGCATTTATGATTTTGCCTCACTGCTATATGTAGTCCCACATTTGGTTTCAGTGCCTCTCTGAGATGGGAAAGGAGTTAATGCTAATATTCTTTGCTTCTCTAGAAAATGCATTGCCAGGACATGAAACTGAAGCTGAGGAACCTGAGAAGTTGAAGGGTTCTGCAGTCTGAGTTTTGTGGCAATGTGATGGACAATGTGCTGTGCCTGTTCCTGCTCAGCCAGCTCAGGCCAGTGTCACTAGACTGCTGCCTTGCTCTGACTATCTTCCTCTGCTACATCCTGGAGGTGGCCTTATTGCAAGAAAAACAAAAACTAGGAAGTGACAGGCTGGCTATAATTTCCCACAGATATATAATATTAAAAAAAAAAGAAAAAAGGCAACAAATGGAAAAGTGGTCTTGCCTAAAGGCACCTCTGAACAATATACTTGGTAAATGACTTTAAACCTGAAGAGGTCCTATCTTCAAAATTCATAGGGATTATATTCCCTTAGAAAGAATTAAAATCTACACACCAGCTGTTTCCTCTGTTGTTTGTATTCTATAAAGTTTTCTTAGGTTTATGAAGGTCGCCTCTGGTTCTCTTTCTGCTCCTGCTCTCCTGGTTTATGGGAAGGATGATGTGACTCATATTTTATTAAAACCCTTTCAGTCATTCTTTTCCTGAATTTTTGTGCAATTTCCAATCTGGTCTTCAAAATCAATTCCTGAATTGTTAACTTCGACACTTGGCAGAGGTTTGTACATGGTACACAGAGAATTTTGGCAAAGGAGAGATCTTTTTTTCTGTTTGTATATCTAACTGTGTGAGCCAATGGAGCATCACCTGGCTGCAGGGGGAGTCATAACTGACCCCAGTGTGCTGCATGGCAGGCTCGTAAGTGTGAGCTAGAAAGCGTAAATTTGGTTTTGCATAGTAACATTTTTGCATACAAATATATTATGAAAAATTATCTCAAAACCATAAGAACTATGGTCAAGTGGGTTACTTAAGATCTGCACAAAGTTTTAGAACAGTAATTTATTCATTCAAGAGAAAGACTTCCAGTGTTTTCAGAGCATCAAATAATCTTGATTACGCTCATAATTTTTCTAGCAGGGATATGTTTAAGATAATTCAGTTCCTGAAAGAGAACATCCTAAACCTTGTCAAACTAAAGAAGGCATAATCACAGAGTTTGTTTTTTCCTCAGCGTGACAGAGAAAAATCTCAGTAATTTCATTGTTTATCTTTTCAGAATGATAGGTGTTCAAAGCTCACATAGCTACTAATATATTTTTGTGTTTCTCCATCTGCATGTAAAATCCATCTGTTTGCAGAAATTGTATTTACATAGGCTGTAATCCTATTGAGTCTCAGATATTAGAGACTGTGGTTATAACGACATAGGAAACCACTTTTATTAAGAATCAGAAATTGAATAAGATAATTCGATTTATTGATGGGAAATTAAATTTAACAGTTCAAAATTGCCTTAAGTTAACATAGGAAGATTTTCATTACTCTAAATGTAAAAAGTTTCTGTTTTAGTAGATGCTTTTAAGCTAGTGAGGTACAAGCTGGCATGCTTGCCTGGAAAACATAATTCTTTGATCATAGCAATACAGTTCATACCAGCTGCATAGAAACTGCACTTTCTATTTTAACAGCCTTCCAGATATTCAGTAACATGAAACACAACTGGAAAACAAAGAAGTTTTGTGTGTATGATGCACCATTATTGGTATGTCTATGATATGTTTCATATTCATAAGATTTTTTTTTCCCCAATCTTATGTTCCTTAACAAAATCTTAAGTCATTTAGGCTTGAATTGTCTGTGCAAGTTGTCTTCATTGCTCTGGCATCCAATTATAGAAGAAAAACATTCGTGTCTCACTTTCACCTAGACACAAGATGAGCTGGGGTGGGAAGGAAGGGTGCTGGGACCACAAGAAACGTAGAGTAGGCTTGAGAGGGAAGAGTAAGGTGTAAGGATGGTTGTTTCTGAGCCTCTGTTGGAATAAATAACCTTGAGTTCAAGGCTGGGACTCACCCTCTCAACACGGGGAATGGGGGTAACAGAGATATGCTCATGAGCAGCTCGGTGGTGGGGAAATAAGGTTGTATTATGGGTCCTACTTCATTCCCCTGGAGTATAACCCAACCCTTCTCTGCAGAGGAATGCCTGTAGTGCGCCTGAGGCGATGGCCACCATTGCTGTCATTACTTGTTATCTTCAATGAAGAGGTGTGTGTTGAAGATCTAATGGTCCTATTCCTGCTGCCTGTTCATTTAGGTTAAAAAAAATGAAGTAAACATTAGTAACATTTCATATTTTTAAAAAGCCAAAGTTACAGTGGCATGTAGGCAGTACATACATGAGAATATATGATATAACTGCAATTACAGCATGAGACCTCATAGAATAAAGCATCGATGCTGGCTGGCACTGAAGAAAACTACAGAAGTAAACACTGGAGAATGTGTGCTTTGACATCCTGTGTACATGGGACTGTTGGTGTTTACTGGAGAGCAGTAGCTAAGGGACATGAAACTTGCAGCTGGCAGCAAGTAAAAAGAAGTAAGGAGAAAAACACATTACTGGGACAGATGTCAGAAAAATGTGGTCAGCTTCCTATCAAAGGGATAATTATGATTTCCTTCCCAGATTTTGTGGGAAGCCTAATGCAAAATGCACAGATGGCAGCCTGGGAAATATCTGTGGAGTATGTCAGTAAGAGGAATATCAGAAGGGCCTTCTTAAAATCAATTTACTCTTTTGCAGATAGCCACTGTGAATGGTGATGCATAGACATTATGGTATTACAGTTGCCTAAAATCTCAACAGAAAGCAGGAGCTCTGTTCTGACAGGAAGCCCCAAATGCTCCAGCCAGTAGGGAGAGTAATTCAATGACTGCTCGTGACAAGGGTGCTCATGCTGAAATGCTGAGCTGGCCAGGGCACGGCTGCTGCTCTTTCTTACAGATAAATGTTTCATGTGATGCAGCATTGGACAGGCAAAACGTGGTAAAAAAATCATGGCAGCTGCTTCCTAAAATTCCCCCAGCAAATGAAGATATAAGGAAAATGGTTCTCTCTTTTGCTGACAATTTCTGACTGCCACAAGAGGACTTCCAGGTTGTCAGAAGCTACATATTGTCCTCACACCCTTGGACCATTTTAGACCCCACCTGGAACTCATGTTTTGAGGGCAGGAGCTGTAGTCACATTGGGCTTCAGCACCTTTACTGTGTTGTTTCAGCTTATGGCTGGAGATGATGCCGTTGCAAGACTCAAAGCAGTGGCTCCAGACACTGACCTGGGGATCACTGGTGACAAAAAGCCCACTGGTTTAGCAAGGGAAATGTATATTGTCTGAAGAGATAAATGCTTCCTTTGCCTCGCTGGTGTAGCTTGACATTATACCATGCACTCCTGCTTCTCTGCTGGTTGTGGTACTCAAGTAAACCTGTATGAGGCCCCAGATATATGCACATTTTAAATACTGGTGCAACAACTGTGTAAGTACTTTCTAACAGCTGCAACCAGTCGTATAAACAGCTCCCGAGGATAGTCTGTCAATACAGTGAGGTTGTGCTTGTATTAAATCAGCAGATGAACTTTTATGACCGTATCCAGATTGGCTTCACTTACGAAAGAAGATGTAGTCAATCTGAAATTTTACTGGTGTTCAGGGGAATTCAGTAACTAAATGCTGTACTTCTGCAGGGTCAGTCCTAGGCAATCAACTGACTTAATGAACTTCAATACGTGTTCTCTTCCCACACATCTATATTAAATTACATCAGCAAAATGTGCCATAAGTCATTCTGTGTATGTGAAACTTCATTAATTGCACAAGGAAAAATAGTTGTTTTACCTAAGTGCCCAAAGTAAAGAAAGCCAGAGCACTCTATAGGAGTTCAGTAAAAAAGTAAACTTGTCTGGTGGAAAGGAGCTAAAGTAATACCTTCGCATCTGATGTGTTTCTCTGTATTGCTTTTTTGACTTTCTAGTCAAACTTTTTGGGATCCTCATAACATTTAATTTTGCAGCATTCTCCAGCAACTACTTCACTGGAGTAAGTCATGACTGAGAAACAGGCTTTTCCTGCTTTTAGGATTCATTCATGTTTGGATACTGCTCAAGCCATCCTATTAGCAACCAGTGAGAGGAAAACCTTTCAAGGGTAAAAACCAAAGAGGAAGAGGAAATACTGAAGGGAGACTGAAAAATGTGGAAAGCCAGATTTGTGCCAATAAACACTCAAAGGGGTAGTATATTCCAGCAAGAAGGAATTATGTGTCCTGTAAAAATCTTGGTTTTCCATTCCTGTAATTTTTCCTGCATATTAGTATTTTGTTATCAAAGTAACATTGAACGATTATCCTTCTGTTTAATTATCATTAGTTCCCAATCCGATTTATAACTTAAACTGTTTTTTCCTTTTTCATCTTCATGCATAAAGCTACCTCGTATCAAGTTATGTCTTCCATTCACATGCTAACAATATTCTTTTCTTATCCATAATAATCTCCTTGTTGTTTAACTGCCAGCCTTTTCTTTTTGCACAATTTTTTCTTCAGAAGAAACTGTTCCTGCAAAAATCCAACTATTCAGATATAATGAACTCATTCATAAACTGTTATGTTCTACCATTGTAATTACTTTTCCGTCATGTTGTCTTTATTGAACTTACTTCCTCAGGTGTTATTTCAGATTTGATTATTTTAATATTTCAGTGCCTGTTTCTACATAGCTTTTGTATTGTTTAGTGATCTTTTATTGCATAATTGAATTATATTTTTCCGTTTTCTTTCAAACTTCTGAATTGGTGGGCATACTAGCTTGCTTTTCTTATATTTTCTTCAAAGCTTTTTGATTGATTCTGGCAAGGATCTATCTTCTATTTTTCTTGATAGTTCCTTTTATTATCTCTATAAAATCTACCATGTCAGTTCAATTGAATTAACTCTATTTGTCCCTGTGAAAATGCAGCTATCCAGTTTATGATAAAAGGTATTTTTTTGCAAAGAATAACATTAATTTGTAGCTTTGGAAAGTTTTCTTTATTTTTTCCATTTGATGTTGGCATCATTATTCTGTTTGAAGACACATGAACTTTTGGAGTTTAATTTCATACTCGGTGTTTCTCTTATGAGATGGGGCATCCTCAGGAAGCAGTGGTATCCTTCAGAAGAGATACTGTTCCTCCCTCTCTTTGGAGGTCGGCATTGGTCACTCAGTAAGACTAAGATCTCTTTCTGCAGTGGTTAACACCTTAGAGCTTTTGCACTGGTACACTGATCTGGGAAGCCTTTTCGGGTTTTTAAAATGTTGTCCCTCCTACATATGTAGAATATTGCTGATTTTTTTGAGAGATTTGATTAGTTCCAATGTAACCACCGAGCTGCATGTATTATTTTTTTACTTTCCAACTCTCTTTAATTTGCTACTTGAGTAAATTGAAGATAAGAGCGATATATAATAGCCTAATCAAGCAAATAGTATACCTGGCTTTCAGGTTGCTTTTGAATAGTAAACATCAAAGGATTTTATGGAGCAGTCATTATCACTGACTCCACTAACCTGACAGGGAGTACAGAGGTGCAGTGATTTATTTAACTAAGTTGCTGAGTGCAGGATAATAGCATCCATGTCTCCTGGGTTCTAGTCTTGTGCTGCTTACAGTATGTTGCACTGCTGGCTGACTGTGTGGACTTTTGTTTTTCAACTCATTTTCACTCTGGATATTTATTCTAGGGAAAATTAAATAGTAATTGTTTTAGCAAGGGATTTCACATTGCACAGTAAAACCAATATGAATATAATGTAAGGTGAATTCGAGAAGTAAGTTGTGACTGAGTAGGAAGATACAGGTTTTCTATTTGAGTTTTTGTGTAGCAGTATGCCTACCAGAAAGCTGTATCTGAGGACAAGCAGCAATATAATACTTTTAACGCTTAAATTATAATAGCACGTGAATCAAGGTATCTCACGAGTCTGAAATATTTTTCTACCTTATTTCTTCTGGAGAGGAAATACACCTAAAATATATCAAAAGAAATCTTATGGTTTAGTTTGCTAGCCTGTATATCTGATTTACAGGGAAGAGGCAGCAGATTGAACATTTATTCTTCAAAGTATTTGTTTCACTTTATGCATATGTATGGATATTGAGATGGGCATATGAAGAAAGCATGCAATTCCAAAATACTGCTTGGAATAAAATAGATCAATGTACATTAACTGATTAGGTTTGAAAAGTGAGGCTACTCAGAGACTCTCACCTCACATTTTGAGACTGTTTAACTCTTTGTTAGAAGGAAAGAATTCCACAATATTTGCTAAATATCTTGTGCTAGACAACAAGAAAATGGCTTGTAGCCTGGCTTGTGGTCTGTCAGGAAAAAAAAAAAGCTCTTGCATTATTTAAAATAATACGTAAGAGAAAAAATATATTAGTACCTAATAGCTCAGTGATTCTTAAGTTTAGGGCTACTTACAAATATAAGCACAGTATCACAGTTAATAATGCTTTCTCTCTGTGTATGATTTAAGTTTCCCTTCCATTACATGAGCTGTTGCACAAACAATTTCATACATTTTAATCCTTCCTAAATTCTTTTCCAAGCAAGGAAGCTACCCATAAAATAAAAGCCATGACTGGCAACAGCAAAATCTCTGTTATCATCAGTCTTAGTTGCGACCATTTGAAACCCCACTGTGAACCATGAATCTGCAGTCTTGGAGTGGAAAGTGTCCACTTATTCTATTGAAAATCACTGTTTGCTTTTGGTAAATCTTATGAGTAACTATGTCAGCTGCCAAAAGTGAAGGAAATGTATATAATCATGGGACAAATGTGCCATGGTAACTTCTCATTTTCTTAGACATGCATAAATGTGAAAAGTGTCTGGAGTGCTGCTGGTTTTACTAATGAACATAATTATGGTAGTTGTTTGCAATATCTCAAGCAATTCAGAAAGTGGGTACCTTCTATGACACACATCTTTATGTCCAGCCGGGAGTTCTCATGGTTATCAGACTTGCAGATGATGTTGACTTGTTGCTGCTTTCATGCAATTAGCCTTCAGGTGGCTGTGGTGTTACTTTCAGTACTGTCTTCTTCACTTAATGCCGGTAAATGGTTCTGACCAGAATGTTGTTAGTCAATTTCAGTTCATCGTTAAGCAAATACACACCTGACTTTATGCAACCTTCCCTAAGGTAACCTAACCTCAAATAAGCTAACCTAACATTACTATATCAGATAAATCGCATTAATTACTATTAATTATTGAAATACATCAATAACAATATTAATACTGTAATAATAACAATGTAATGTACTTTAGTTGCCAATTGCATCATGGAGCTGAATTTCTCTGTTTTTTCTTGCCTTGTGAAGTGAGGCAGAGTGGCTGCTTAAGACAACTTAAGACCATCACAATAGTGGATGCTTTCTAAGTCATTTGCATCAATTTAATACAGTACTCTGTAATTTAATACAATACACTGCACAATTTCTTTTCTTCTCAAATGCACTTAACCTAGATCATGGCCAATTTTAATAACACTTTTTCCTTCCTCGTGTTGCATTATCACTTTTACCTTGGCTTCTAGGTCTATTAAGTTCCTTTGCTTCTTATGAGCACCTGTAGAAAGCTGATTGCTGTTGTTTGAGGTCATATTGAATGAAAATAGGGTGTGTATAAAACCACTTTCAAGATACATTCTCTATGTTGTTTACATCTCTATGGAAGCTCCTTTGCGAAAGCTCAAGGTCGCTAGTGGGGACTTCCTCAAATGAGGCAGAAGGTACTGGGAAAGAGCATCCTCTCTAATAGCAGCCCAACCATGTACTATGCGTGTTTCCTTCAGGTGCTGGCTCTGCTGGCTGCTGTAGATGTGAATAGGACATCTTTACTGCATTTAATTACGGACCCGTAATGACGCTGTTAGTGGGAAGGAGAGCTTCCCTTTGGGTTTGTAGAGATATCTTGCTGTTTGTAAGTTCTGAAATTGCATCTGGACCTTGGTATGGGAATAGAAAGGAAATCATATCTGTCTTTTTTTTAAAAAAAAGTATTTTAAGTTTTTAATATTTTTAAATTCTCTTTCTGCTCCTATTCCAAGAAATGTTCCCCAAGAATACGAGAATTTTTGTATTTTTCTCATGGAGGGATAAGCGCTAGAAGCCTAGTCAGCCTCAGTGCAACCTAAATAAATAATAATGGATGGCTTGTGATGAGCCCCACTGTGCAACAGCGACCTCCAGAAGAACTCCCGGAAGTGTCTTTGCCCTAAAAATGCACCATTTCACATCTAAGACAAAAAGAAAGAGGTTCTCAATATTTTTTTGAGCGTCTAATTTAGATACTTTTGAGTCCATCACCCTCATTTGCTAGAGGCTTTTAGAGAACTGAGACTCCTCATATTCCAATACTGAGATTGTACCTAGAGTACCTGGGGTATTGCTGGATATTCCTGGTATCTGCATGTCTCCCAAAGAGGAATTAGTCTTCACCTTTGTTTCTCAAAGCCATTTCATGTAGGGTTTTATTGACAAAAGTATTTATATGGGTTTGTCATCTGTTGACAGTTGTGATGAACTTCTGGTGTATTTGCAGCTTGTATTCACAGTATAATTTTATCTGTTTCAGCAAGTACTGATTAATGTGATCTAATGTACTTTTTGGTTTCAGAAGGAGTAAATGCTTAAAGATGAAATATATTCCTCCTCATGTGCATGGAGAGAGTATATGCCTTATTTGGCAAAGTGCTGGTAGAATCTTAAGCAAAACTGTACATTAAAAGAAAAGGTTTATTTTCTGGGTTTACAGCTTCCTTGTTTAGCTTTTACTCATGTTCAATAACGATCGCATTTAGTTTTTTCATAAAACGTGCTTTCTAATACACATTAGGGGAAAAGGAGCAGTTGGGTATGGACAGGTAAGATTCTTTCTCCAGGTTGCACTATGCTTTTAATCTTACAATGGACAAAATTAATGTGTAATGCAAAACATATTCTGAGGAGTATTTTGGTATTAAAAAAGTGCTGTGTGTATTTATGCTGTATATATTTATGTGTTAGGTCCCATCCATCATTCATCCTACATGAAGTAACTGACCTTTTTATAGAGAACTTTGATCTCTTTCTTTAAAATATATTCTTACTCAGTTACAAATTATGTTCTTCATGCCGGAATCACTTTGTGAAACTTATAGCATGTGTGATGCATAAGTTCAAATAAACTATAATGGTCTCATCTGACTCAAAAATCTATGAATCTTTGAAAAATCTCATCCAGTTTAATAAGTGCGAAATACCACAAGGATTTCACTTGAGGTCTGTGCTGCCATGGGGATAAGTAACAAAAAACTGAATGCATCAGGTCCAACAAACGTAAGGAATTATGTTTCAGCCGTTGCTGAAGGCAGCTACTTTGAGGAGATTTGTTATCCTATTTTTGACTTGCGCTCAAAATATTTCTTCTCATTTCCTTTCAGTTGAGCAGAGCATGCAACTGGGCAGACTTTACTTGTTTGGGTGATTTTGGGAGGCCTCAAAAGCATTCTGGTATTTGTCAACATTAGCAACATAAGAGAGAGGTGTATAGATTTGGTCAGACTCCTCCAAACCTGCACATAAGGTTCCTCTTCTGATCTGGAGTAAGACATTTCTAATGGTCCTTGCCTTGCTTAAGTCAACCCTTCACGTGAAGAAAGGAACCCAAAAATAGGCTGGGCATCTTTGTTACCATGCTGCATCTGTGAGTATCTGCTGCTGCAGAATACAGTTACTAACACTTTCATCCCCTCCTTACTTACCAAAAAAGTTAAAGGAAAAGGGTATTTCTTTGCTTATTTTTATTTCTCCGATAAGATTGTGTATTAATTACTGAACAAAAGTATTTAATGTTGAAGGAAATTCGATTCACAGAAGTGACCTATGAAACAAAGGTCAAGTGATCTACTAATGATACTCTTTAGGGTGACCTTCATGATATAGATATTTTTGTCCTTTACCAATGCCTTCCTAAATCTGAAAAAGAGTGCTGTTTCCATTTTTACGCACTCACATGAATCTCACTCAAGGTATCTAAATTACATTTTTCCTTTGCCATGGGGAAAGTGTAACTACCATATGTTTCCTAGAAAACAAAATTTCTGCATTATAGTTCCCTAGCAAGTCTTTGAATGGAAATAATTTCATAGAATCATCTAGTTCCAATTCCCGTGCCATGGGGAGGGACATGTTCCACTGGATCAGGTTGCTCAAAGCTTCATCCAAATTGACATTGAACACCTACAGGGACAGGACATCCATGACTTCTTTGAGCAACCTCTTCCAGTGCCTCACCACCCTCACAGTAAAATACTCCTTCTTAATATCTAATATATATCTGCCCTCTTTCAGCTAGAAAACATTCCCCCTCATCCTATCTCTATCCTCAGGGATACAGAGCCCCTCCCTAGCTTTCCTGTAGGCCCCCTTTAAGTATTGGAATTTCTTCAAATTTAACTCTTTTGTGGTCTTTCAATGTTTGTGGTCTTTTCAATGTCTTTCACTGCAAGACTGTCAATAGAAATTTTTAGACATTGCTGTTTAAATAGAAGTGCTTTGATTATAATTTATCCAAGGAAATCAGCAGGCCAGCCAACACATTGGTAAGAAATTTTCTAATTATTTTATAGAAGTTAATTGTCCTTTCTAATCCATTTTACTGCTTCTTCTCCCTTATTTAACATGAAACGTATTTTACCTGGACAAGCAGCAATTGTCACTGTTCAGGTTGCAGGTATAAGGTCAAAGGTGCCTATAAAACATAAGTGGTGTAGGCAGCAAATCACGTTCGCGTGATGTAATTATTCCTACTCCTAACTTTTTACGTTCACTAGATTAATCAAAGACATCTCACGCTGAAAAGACAAGGATGGCTTTGATGGAGGGAGGCAAAATGGAACATGAAATGGCAAAAGAAAAAGAATTAAATCTCATGCCTTACTCCTGCAGGTTTATATTACTTACTCATTTCCAAAGAGCAAAAAGGCATCATCCAATCTTCATTTCCTTCACATCTTACTCTAGTCAGAAGCAGCTTTGTGTATGAACATATGGTTATAACCTGAAAAAAAACCTTCCTAGAAAATGTAACCAGGTGAAAAAAGAAAGGAACTTGAGCTTTTTGAGATGTTTCTCTTGATGTCTCAAGAAAAGAAGTGATAGTTGATGAAGCACTGCACATACACTGCTGGGGTTGTGCTGGACGCCTGAACACTGCAGTAGGCAAAAAAAGGGAGGAGTGATGTATGTACCGTGGCAGACACTGCTGCTGGAAATCACTCCAGGCGCACCTATATAGTTTTTTTAGCTTGAAAGAGCTTTTGAAGCAAGTCTCCTGTCTTTCTCCACTGAGAGTACTTCATTTTGTACTGTGAAGTGCCCAGTCTGCAGCCCCATGCAGCTTGATACGAGCTGGAAAGTTGCCTCAAGAACAAACTTAGTGATCCAGCTGCAAATGGCTATTCAGTCTACCTAGTCCAAAATAAAATAAACGAATCTCAAACCTCAAACGGGCAGAGAGAGGATGTCAGCACCACAACAGGAACTTTGTCCTCCTGCTCTGTGGTGTACCAGCAAAGGCAGGCACAGGCTGTAGTGTTTAAATTCAGTGCAGGTCAGAAGCACAGAATGGTGTTTAAAGCAGCAAGGTGAAGCCTAAGCATGATTTAATTGCTTTGATTTATATACGTTTTCTCTTTTGGGATTGCAAATGCAATATTTGCCTTTTTTTTTTTTTGTATTATGATCCTATTCCTCTCCAAAGTTGGGCATAAATCTGGTTAAAAAAGCTTATTTGGAACCTGACCTTTAAAGAACTACAGTCTTTGGAATCATGACTAATTAACAGAAATAATGTCCAGTAGAAATAAAGTCAGGAGTAGCCAAGTTAATTTTTTAACCTAAGACGTTAAAAAGAACCCAAAAATTAAAATTAAATTTTAATTTGTTATTCATTCCCATAGTTCCATTATGCAGTGTTCCCCTAGCAATAAATGTTTTAGTCTAGAGTGATTGTTAATTTATGAATGTATTCTGTATTGATTTTCGAGCAAAGCTATTTAAGAGACATCACCTTTCTTTCAGCATTTTATTTTTAGCAGCCTTAGTGTATTTGAATTTCTTGTCTTCTTGTTGGGGTTCAAGGATTTATTAAAGAAAAGCCAAACATAATCACATTAAAATATGAAATAAGCCTAATAATTGCAAGATATCTATAATACAACAGATGAAATTGTGGCATTACAGTGCATAAGGTTTCAGTAAGGAAGAGATGTAAGGCTTTTCAAAAGGTTTTAACTTTTTGTGTTTGACAAATTGAAAACTAGTGTACCAGAAGTGGAGGGCTGGGGTAAAGAAACCTGGGTTTTAGCTGATAAAAGAGGAAAATAATTGTTTAAATTACTAGTCTTGGGGGGTTTTGGTGTTTTTTTTTACTTTTACGTGTGTGTTTTTTTCAGTAAATGACAGTGTTTAGGGTTTTGGAGCAGAAATTCCAGCTTTCATAACTAAATGTGTACCAGGGGCTCGCTTGCTCTTACATAGTCACAAAAAAACTTCTCTGGCAACCTGGATAATACTTGCTAGGTCTTTGATGTAATATTTTCTTGGCCTGAAGATGCTACTCTGTCCAGACTGTATTTAGTTCAGCTTAAAGTGGCTTCTTTCCACTGTTTTTACAAAGCAAAATAATAGTGATAATTTTAAAACTGTTAATTCCAGGAAGTAATCTAGATAGTGAAAGGGATAAAAGCTCTTTTTAGGGCCAGGGCGAGCTGTAGCTATGAATTAAATGCGTTTCTCGGTTTGGGAGGCGGAGAACAGAAATGCAGATGTCAGATCAGAGAGGTAAGGGGAAAGCTTACAGAATTCAACGACGAGATTAAAAAAAACAACAACAAAACATTGCATTTTAGTCAAGCCAACACCATTTTATAAGGCTGTGTAATCTCTTCCTTCATTCTCAAACAACTCTGTATTGAGGGAGATGACAAAAGAAGACAGGAAAGAAAGATGCCTGGCATTGAACATACAGGACAAACAATAATGGAGTAATTGTGGGGGTTTTTTTGCTTGTTTCTGTAACCCTGCAAAAAAATAATAGTTTAAGTTAACAAAACAAAGCTAAACAACCCTGCCAAAAAGGCAGAGGATGTATTTTGTTTAGCATTGGTTAATTCCAAGAGATGCCCAAAATACCTGACTTATGGAAGAAGGGTTCACTGCAATATGTGCAGAAAATTTTATTTAGGCAGAAGTTAGTTTCTATGACAAAGTGAGCTCAGTAACTAAAGAAAAAGAATCCACCCCAATTTTACATTATTTTCCAAATGTAGACGAAATATCATGCCCAGGTGGTATTTCCCATTAATTTAAAGGCAGGTTTTTATTCCTTGCAGGGAGGAAAACCTCTGAGACCCACAGTTCTGGGAAGTTTTGGGCGTACCTTAATGCAGCTATAGCCTTCTTGGGCTGGTCCTTAGTTTTCATTGCATGCTTTGCTGCATTTTTTGGTATTATCATTTCCCAAATCAGCATTGCTATTTGTTTTGTTATATTTAAAAGCTTGTCAAGGAAACAGCTCAGTTTGATTACAGTACAGCAATAAACAGGATAAGTAATTACCTCAAGGCTCATTTCTTTGACCATTTATTAGCTGCAGCTTGTATAAATATATATACCCTTGTATAAAAAAAAAGAAAAGAAGCGAATCTTGTTACCCAGATCATCTGGGGCACTTTCCCAAACAACCTCCAGTGTATTTTTCTCCCCTCTCCATCATCCATTTTTTTCCCTTCTCCCTAGATTTTGTTCTAGGTGTGAGCAGGGAGGGGGCACAGTTCCACACAGAGACTTCCAGGGATGAATTTAATCTTTCCAAAGCCAAGGACACTGCAATGCTACACTGCAACGCTACGACTGTGCTATTTTGCCCACGTGGGTTTGCTGCATTTGGTGCAACTCCCAGGTCCCAGTGGGATCTGGTACCTTGGAAGTAGCATTATGTTGCTTCTGGTCTGGATCCAGTTTAACTGGGGACATCTTGTACATGTCTTGGCTTAGGTATTGTCCCTTTCGTAACCAGACACCTTTGCAGGCTCCCATTCCATGTGCTCTGTCCTGATGTGTCGGTGCACAGCAGAAGGTTTGTTAACCAGGGAAACGAGCGTGGCCTAGAAGGTCTTAACTCGACTTGATATGAAGTTTCATTTATACATCATGAGATCATGTTTTTATCATAAATCAGTACCGTAAATTAAATTCTTCCTCATGCACGACCACAGCCAATAATACAGAGTGGCATTTCTGAGTGAAATTTCCCGCATTGTAAAAATTAAGGACAAGTTCTGAGACAATGAGTAAAACAGTTTCTTACATTAGGAGATATATCAAAGACCAGGCCTGGCTGTGACTGTATAATGAGTGTTTTCCATGTAATTATTATATAAATTTAGAAATACCAAGCTTGGGAAAAACAGAAAACCATTCTGCATTAATAGGAAAAAGATTCTCTGCATATTCAGTGTCATCTGTCCGTTGGTACCCATGTGCCAAGGGCTATTCAGGAAGCAGGTGGATATTGGCCAGGTGATACCAGCTTTGTAGATGACCTGTTATCTACAATGAACTTTTCTGCCTTTATTTAATTTTTTGGTAGTTATGATTTCTGTAGCAATTTGAGATCGATGAAGGTTAGCAGCAAAGTCAATAGTTTGGAGTATCAAAAGTTGAAAAGGCTTTTGTAGACAGATGGCAAGACCTGCTTGATTTTACAGAATGAGAATAATTCCAGGGAAGAGTGTGAAAATCTTCTAGCCATTTCAGATTCTTACTGTGATCACACTCCTCCCCGTTATACTATATATTTTTGTTATAAACCAAACAAATTTACCTGGCTGTAAAGTTTTATGTAGGCAAACTGTTTCACAGTGAGAATAATCATAGTGTGATCTTAAATGGGACAAGTGAGGTAAGTCTAATTGCTCATTTGAGAGGACTCTTTTATAGATTTCTTGAAAAAGAAGAAATAAAACCTGCAGGTATGGCACAGAGAACAAAGTTTCATAGTTCTGAAAAGAAAAAATCATTTCTTGCAATATTTATTGTGCCAGCCAGCATTTAAATAGTACATGAGTGAGGGAGAGTGCTACATACTTTTAAACCGTGTGATTCAGAAAACAATGCTTTTGTTGGGTTTGGATTTTGTAGTTCCCAGAGCTGTTACATAATTTATTACTATGTTGTTACTTGTCACACCTGATTACTGTTTTTTTCAACTGCATTGTGTGATGCATCTTGGAAATTGGCAATGGCCAGGGAAATGTCAATTAAATACTGTATATTGTTGTATTTCAAAGCCTGTGGAATTGAATATCCAAAAATAAGAGAGGGCTTAGAAGAAGTGTGGCCATGACAGCTCATCTGGAGGCATACAGAGGTGAGTAGAGGGGACCACACTGTCTCCTGCACCCTTGGAAGGCACTCTGGGGTGCAGGCTGGGCTTTTCTGGATCATGATGAATGGAAGTGTAACTTACCTGGAGAATAGCAGGGCTGGAGGATGCAATATTCGGCTCTATTAGCTATGTTAGTAAAATAACTTCCAAACTCCACAAAACCCTCAAACCAAGCCAAACTAGAAGGTATGGTTTAAGCTGAGATAGACAAATGTTATGCCAATTAAAAGAAGGGTCGGAGGGAGGAACTACAAGCCTGTCAATCTGACCTCCGTGCCAGGGAAGGTAATGGTACACACAAGACAACTAGGTCAATGGGTTTATGAAAGAGAGGTCCTGCCAAACTAACCTTATCTCCTTCTATGACAAGGTTACCCGTTTAATGGATAAGGGAAAGGCTATATGGTTATAGTGTACACGGACTTTAGTAAAGCCTTTGACACCGTTTCTCACAGTATTCTGCTTGAGAAACTGGCTGCCATTGGCCTGGACAGGCACACCCTCTGCTGGGTAAAAATCTAGCGTGATGGCCAGGCCCAAAGGGTGGTGGTAAATGAAGTTAAGTCCAGCTAAAAGCCGGTCATGAGTGGTGTTCCTCAGGGCTCAGTTTTGGGTCTAGTCCTGTTCAATATCTTTTTATCAATGATTGGGATGAAGGCATTAAGTGTACCCTTAGTAAGTTTGTGGATGACACTAAACTGGGAGGAAGTTTGAGGGTAGGGAGGCTCAGCAGAGGGATCTGAAAAGGCTGGATTGTTGGGCTGAGACAAATGGTATGAGGTTAAACCAAACCAAGTACCAAGTCCTGCACTTAGGACACAACAACCCCATGCAGCGCTACAGACTTGGGGAAGAATGGCTGGAAAGCTGCCTGGCAGAGAATGACCTGGAGGTTCCGGGTAACAACCAACTGAATATGAGCCAGCAGTGTGCTCAGATGACCAAGAAGGCCAATGGCATCCTGGTCTGCATCAGAAACAGCAGGACCAGGGAAGCGATTGTGCCCCTGTACTCAGCACTGGTGAGACTGCAACTCAAGCATTGACTTCAGTATTGGGTCCCTCACTACAGGAAAGATACTGAGCTGCTGGAGAGTGTCCAGAGAAGGGCAGCAAAGCTGGTGAAGGAGATGGAGAACATGTCTTATGAGGAATGGCTGAAGAAACTGGGGTTGTTTAGCCTAGAGAAAAGGAGGCTGAGGGAGACCTCATCACCGTCTACAGCTACCTGAAAGGTGGATGTTGGTCTCTCCTCCCAAGTAACTAGTGATAGGGTGAGAGGAAATGGCCTCAAGTTGCATCAGGGGAGATTCAGATTAGATATTTCTTCACTGAAAAGGTGGTCAGGCTCTAGCAGAGGTTGGCCAGGGTGGTGGTTGAGTCACCATCCCTGGAGATGTATAAAAGACCGGTAGATGAGGTACTTGGGGATATGATTCAGTAAGTGGACAGGTATGGTCGGACTCAATGACCTCAAAGATCTTTTACAGCCAAGCAATTCTTTGATTCTAAGTAAACATCAAAGAGTCTGAAATACATGTAGTGTGGTGTAGGGAGGGCCAGGTTTCTATAGGTAATGCAAATAGAAGATTCCTGTAGTTGTATATTTTTATGATGATCCTGATTTGCCTTCAATAATGAGCTGTTCTGCAAGTGCAGTTTTATGCCTTTCTCTTCTCTCATCCCTAATTTTAGTTCTGGTTTTCCACTGTGTTGATTTATATCTTTACCATAAGTCTGATTACACATGGGAGCAGGTTAATTTTGGCAGAGCTGCATCCTCAGTGTGGTGCAGTTTCTTGGCTCAGGTAGTCTCTTGGGAACTGCATTGAGTTTTCCCCTTCTGAGAAGTGGAAATCCATCATACCGGCCCTGGCCCCAGCACATCACTCTGTGCCATTACAAGCCCAACGGCACTTGCTTTTGCCATCACTTCAGAAGGTAGATGCTCAGAAGCTGATGATACTTCATCAAAAGCCACCTTAGCAATTTTATTTGTTCTACTTTCCTAGGCAATTAAATTTTAAACAAATCCATTTTTCTCAATGTTGACCATCCTATTTGACTGTTAGAAAAAGTATTCCTACAAGTAAAACTATACTGAGAATATAATGAACATGATCTAAAATTCTTTTCAAATTCAGATGATAAAAGATCACCTATTGAGCAAGTTAATTCTTCTTAATGAATGCCTCAATGAAAGATTGTATATTTCTGCCATGTAATTCATACCTAACCTAACCTGAAACGTAAGCGTTTTGAAACAGTTTTTAAGAATTATTCCAGAGCAGCTGAATGTGTTCAAAACAGGAAGTAAAACCTAAGGAAGCTGATTTCTTCACATTCCCCACCCCGCAATGGTGCTTGAGTCAGGCTGCATAATCTATTGCAAGGATAACAATCCACATAGATAAAATAGATGGAGATACTCAAAGCGGTTTTCAAGTGGCAAAGGCCCTTGCCAGCCTTGGGGATTGTGATGG
Source organism: Dromococcyx pavoninus (assembly GCA_033558185.1). Classification (NCBI taxonomy): domain Eukaryota; kingdom Metazoa; phylum Chordata; class Aves; order Cuculiformes; family Neomorphidae; genus Dromococcyx; species Dromococcyx pavoninus. The sequence continues at coordinate 918,390 of JAUMJL010000346.1, read as the reverse complement.
GATTGTCAGCCCAGAGACTGCACAAGCTGTTAGCACTCCTTTCCCTCTTTTTCCTTTGTGGGAACGTACTTGTGTGTATCTTTAATATGGAGCGTTCCAGGATTTCATACAGCAGGGAGTTATTCCCAGACTGCCTTTAACTGTATGGCAAATTGACTTGGGTACATCCTTCCCACAACATCTCTTATTTCAAAACTCAGGGGTTTTTTTGTTTTTTTTTTTTTTTTTTGCTAGTATGGCTGAAAACCAAACACAGACCCTGCAGTTAAGGCGTCCATGTCTTGCTGCTGAGAAGTCATTGCTAAATCAATATCTGCAGCTGAATGTTCATCAGAAGGAGTGGGTGAGACTGTCCTGCAACTAATGAATAGTTTAAGCCACTTTATTGCACTCTCATAAACTGCCTTTGCACTACGTTTCCTCTGCACAGGGATGATGGACACCTGCGCTTCTTCAGGTAACAGTAATTTCTGGAAATAATCCTGCAAGAAAATCCCTAGATGGAAAACCCACACTTTTTCCTCCCCCCCAAAAAAGGAGAACCTGCTGTGCCAGTGAGGCAAGGAGCTAAGGACTGGGCTTTGTCTAGTCTGAGCAGAGACCTGGATCCTTGCTTTTTGGACTTAGACTCAAGGTAGGATTTATGCTTGGAAAACGCAGATTCTTTGATCTGAACTGTGGGTTTGTGGATTAAGGTACTTTGCTTTGCTGTCAACAACAACGCAACTGAAGGAAAAAACCAATTCCCCCATAAAGCATTCTGCCATTTTTAGTCTTGAGGTTAATATTGGATAGACATGTATTTTTTAAATATAAAGACCTGATGTCACTCCTAATGCTTTTTCATTGTTTTTAATGAACTCTGTATGAAAATTAATGTGGTCTTTGGAGAACCAAGAGTGTACACCTTAAGGGTCAGCACAGTTCTGCTACTTACACTTCTGTAAAATACAGCAATAGAAAAAGCCCTCCAACAACTTTATTAGCATTAATATGAAATACTATGTCTAATATAATTATTTCCTTTTTTTTGATCTGAAAACAAAATTGATACATTTCCCTTGAAGCTTCAAATCAATAACCTAAAGTAATTGCTTATCATAAATGGGTTTCTGGACTGATGCGGATATTTCAAAGTATGACTCTTCTCTTGGTAAATAAAAAAATGCAAATGTTATAGCAAAAAAAATTACAAGTGGAGTGTAATCTTTTGTGACTTCCTTTTTAAGGTAGAAGACTTGGGGCTTGTATGATTGGTTTGGGATGATATAAATTATTTGCATAACAACATAAAAGTTTAATTTATCTTTTTTTTACTTCAATTTAACTCTTTATTGAAGATGTGTAGTAGTTTTTACCTTGCCTGTAAGCAAGGTAAAACCTTTGCCTAATGGTTACAAATTGCTTTGAATTTCAGCATTAAAAGTCTTGATCATGCCATTTGATAATTACTGGTTGTTTCTACTGTGTGTAACAGTGAATACTGCTAGTTGTGAGTCTTCAGGAATTTCTCCCTCTTTGCTTTTTCAGCCATGAGTGAATTTAAAAATCCTGTGCTTTATATACCATGTGTACAGAGAGAGTTAATTTACAGGATTTTTATGTATGTGCATATAAAAATAACTTTCTCCCTTTAGTCTTGGGCTGATGTTAAAGACTGACAGAATAACAAAATAGTATGGAAAAATGAATTCTGGTGGAGGCTGGAGCTGGCTGTTTCTTTTCCTCCCTGCCTTTGCAGTTACAAGGGCTGGGAGTTCACAGCTGTCTCTTGGAGTCACATCAACACAGCCTTGTGACCTTTTTGGCCCCATGTCCCTGAGGACCGTGGTGCAGCCTGAGGTGACAGCAGCAGCTACAGAGCTGATCTATTAACATTTCTGTTAATATTCCCTGTGTTATTTTACTGTAATCAGTCTTGCAGGTTTGTCAGCCCCTGAGCAATGGGACTTGACTGTTTTGATACGGCTGTGCAGCACCAGCTCTTTCCCCAGGCCAATTGTGCAGCACGTGCCCTATACTGGGCTATGCAAGGGAAATGATGGATGGAGGGAGGTTTACAGCTCCTTTGCTTCTTGGCCATAACCTAACCTCTGTGATGGGAGCACCCACTGCTAATGTCAAGCCTTGGTCATCAGCGTGACAGGTGGTTTTAGGATTTATTTGCTTTGTTTGGTAGTAAAGGTACCACTTTACATCGAGACTTGGAGGACGGTTAAGTGGGAAATCCTTATTCCTGAATGCAGATTCCAACACAGCTTACTGCTAGTAGACTACTGAGTGGATCCAAAATATATCTGCAATAAAATACCTTATCAACAGTACCCAGTACTGTTTACCTGTGTGATGGTCTCAGAGCTGTCACCAAGGGTGCACTGATCCCCTTGTATTTTCAGAAGGAGCAAGGGGTGGAAAAACCTCTCTTTTGTTGCCGTGACCAAGAAAAAATCCTGCTTTTGACTTTCTTTTTGATTCACTCACAACATTTTGGTACTTCATTGAATTCTACTTTAATGAAAATTTAATTAAAGTATTTTTCAGTTAAAGAGAAGTATGTAATTAAAACACAGAAGCATTTTTTATATTCTAGGCATATATTTTTCTCATTTTCGGGGTTCCTTTTTTTGTTTGCATTTTTAGTGAATGTTGTTTTAATTATTATTATGTTGGCTGCCATTTACTTTTAGGTTAGGAAATTAATCTTCACATTTTGATGTCAAAAATTAATTATTTCTATGTGATATAAACAAGGCCGTATCCAGAATTTGACCTTGCTGATTAAAGTTAGAGAAATATTTTTTGTTTTCTTGTGGGAGTTTTTGTTCACCTTTCTAAGACCTAGAATATACATATCTAATGAAGTTCATCAAATAACCCAGCATATAGAACTGATCAGAAATATTTTAGATTTTAAATATTGGAGTGGTAATGGAACAGAACTCGTTACTTTCAGTGACAGAATATATTTCTAAATGTGGAGATATGTGTTTTTGATAGTAACAAGTCAATGATTTCTCTTATTTGCCACCACAACATGAAAGAGGTGAATTTTGTTTGTATATCTGAAACAAGAGCTTCCTCTAAGCAAATATTTTATGGCTTAAGTTTTTATACTGCATGTCGAGACTCTATTTGCCAGTATGTCTCTTCTAAGGTACTTCTATACACTGGATAAAAAGTCCCTAAAGTCTGAGAGGAGTGACTTGCACCTACTCCCTTTCCTTTCAGATATGGGTTTGTAGCTGGCAGTAAAGGATCATTTAAACCTGATAGTGGCATTCGTAGGGACAGAATGCCCATGATAACAGGGTAGATATAGTCATAGGACTTTCTCCCAGCACAGAAAATTTTCTTTGCCAAAAGACTCTGTGACTGAGTTGCTCGGGTTAGGGTTACTGAAAAAATAGTTATTATGGAAAGTATTTTTCCGGATACAGGGAACATTTCTGAAGATATCTGATGGGGAGTTTCGTTGTCGCTAGCTGGGATGAGTGACGTCCCTGTAGGTACTTAGCTATGGTTGTTAGTCCTCCAGAGTAAACTGAAAGTGTGCTCTTAATCTGTAGGAAAATGGAGCACAGACATTGCTCCTGGCTGTTCCTGAGAACCTTTCTTGAAAGATGACACCTGGTGTTACAGTTGCCTCCCCTGGACAGCTTCCTCTGGTCTTTGCAGTTTTCTCTGTGGAGGTACCTTTATATTTCAATGACAGGTGACAACTGAAATGAAGAGGTTTGGGCTGCATAGAAGGATTTTAGGACAAGTACTCTTTAGGTGGCACCAAGAAATACAGATTTAAGGGGAACATAAAACTTTCCGTTATGATTTCTTGCCTCACTTTTTTTAACACCCTTGAACATTTGTTGCTGTTTGGTTGGCATTTCTATGCCAAGAGGTCTTACCTTCTTGTGAGCAGGTAAAAAGGTATGAGGCAAAGGAACAAATATCAGGAAGTTTCAAAGTAGACACCCTTTTCTAACTCTGAATTTATTTTCCTTGTAGGTGGATGACAAACTAATTTGTAAATAGATGTGTCACTTCTGTCAGCTGAAAAAATAGTACAAAACAAATCCCCCCCCCCCCCCAAGTTTTGTGCTGCAGAAGTGTTTGTGCTCACATAATTAATATTGCGGTACATTTTATTTTCTTTTAACTCTTCATAAACAGTCAGGAATCAGGATTCATTTTTCTGGGTAGCCTGTGAAATACAGTGTGATGTGTTAATGGTCTGACCTCTTGGGTAATTTAATTATCTATCAAGTCCACTCCTCTGCACAGCTAATTGACCCTCTCAGCAGTCTGCATGCAGGCAGCTTTGGCAGAATTATCTCCATGCCACTGCCTCAGATCTTCTTCACTATGCCGTATGTCTTCCTTGAGAGCCCAAACCACTATGACAAAAGCCAGGAGTGCAGCGAAGGTAAAGTGAGGCAAAAGCCTGTAAGTTTAAAGTCTGCTCTACAAGCACAACATGCTTTCATCTCCAGAGAGGCTGTAGGTCATAAATCACGAGGCTGCCCTATTTTAAAAGATGTAGGGGACAAACTGCTACCAGTGTTATTTGTGAAATACCACCCTACCTCTCATGAACAACCATTACCAGGGATCACAGCACCCAGAATGAAGAGAAGCGAGCTGAATGTTGTTTTTTTAATTTGAATGGGACTCTGAACCATGAAAACTGCTTAATTTGGTTGCACATTTGTAGTCTTCATCAGCAGAAATTATGCACCTTACTGTCTTTTAAAAGCCTTATTCAGTCAGCAAACATTAAGCTTGCAGCATTCCAGCCTTATACCATCACCAGTTGCACAGTGTTATCATTAATCTTGAAAAATATAGTATGATACCTTTAATCTAAGCAAGAAAGCTGCTTCAGCATCAAATACCTTTGCAAGGCATTAAAGTATATCACACCCAACTCATTAACACCACAGATATTTATATTATATAAGCAACTGCACTCATTAGTCCCTCAACAGAGACAATGTATCCTGTTTTGTACTAAATATCATGTATCAGCACACACACATATGTGATATATGTGATGAAGTATTTATTTCACTGATATCCAAGTCAGTTGCAGAGATCAGCACAGCTCTTTGCTGGACTAATTGCTTCCTACCTCAAAACAGAAAGAAAGAAAGAGTGTAAGAATGGTTTTACACTGTGCTTATTCTCCACTTATTTTTTACTATCAAAAAGTCTATTAGTTTATAGCAGACTGTTTTAGTGTTGACATCTCATCTTCAGAAACAGGTGTATACTGTACTTCATGTATGCGCGCTGCAGATGTAATCCTCACATGGTGTTTATTTATGCTTGTGTGCATATTGTTTCTAGACTATCATTAATAGGCTTCTGAATATCAAACCTGCATTTGCGCTTTTCAGTTTTCATATTTTAAGATATCATGATGCAAGTATCTCTCCAAGGCAATGAAGATCAGATATTTCTAAAAGGTACAGCTGGAATCTTCTAAGTCGGATGAAGTCTGTAGGGTAAGTCTGCATGATTACCTTTCTAATGAACTATATGTTCAGAATAGAGTCATTTAAAAAAATAGAGCTGGAATAGTCTCCATTACTGTTAGAGAAACCTACTTTGATCCTCATTTTAATTTGGCAGTGGACCATCACGTGTTATCCATATGCCCTGCTGTTTCTCAACTTCAGGAACATTTTCATTTCCTTGATTTAAATTACGGTTGCTTTGAACTGTATTTCCCAAGCAGGATATTGCAGAAAATCTTGTATACCTCTTGCTAAGTGGTCTGGTTTGTGCTGCGGTAATTTAAACTTGTTCATGTTCTATGTCATATTCTTTTCCTGGAGAAATTCCATCAAATTACTGTAGTTTAGGGTGCATTCATTGCAGTTCCTTTTCATGGTCTGTGGAAAACCAGTGAGACTGACACATCAGTAAGTTTCCTCCATAGAAGCTCTTCTTGAATCTATTAGAAAGAATCAGATTAATTCATACATTCCTTGGTTCGTTAATAAACCTGTGTAATAATTGAGTTCAGCATTAAAGCCACTTGAATGACTTTTTGTTAGCCATTGGAGCATACTCAATGTTTCCTCTTGCAACACTGGCATTTTGCTTTTTTTATTCTTAACCACCATAAGACAATTTTAGCACACATGTTCTGTCAGATCAAGTGTATCATGAATTTCAAAAGTAGCTCACAATCAACAAAAATGCTCTCTGCACAACCTTTTTAATTTCTCTTCTTTAACTATGCAGCCCTCAAGTTTATTTTGAAGTTTTGTATACATTTTATTTAAGAGTGATCTGCTGTTAAAGAATTTAATTTCTGACCATGTTCTGATCAGAGTAGCTTGATAGTTCATATGCTGCATTGGTTTAACCAATGTGAAAATTATTCTACTGACAGAATTAATTATTCTACTGACAGAAAACTAAAATAGCTAAGGCTATAGTGCTGCATTTTGGATGATGTAATTTTTTTTTCCCCACTTTTAAAAATATTATTCCAGCATGGAGTTTTGAAAAGAATTGATGCAAAAAGACTTTGACAATGAAGATGAGGTTTGTTGTTTTGATATGAACTTCTCCATACATTCTTTTTAGGGGGGGGAAATATTACTTTAGATAAAACCAATTGTTGTGTAAAACATTTCACTTGGTACATCGATGTTTCTTTTGAAAGCTCTTGTTATTGACTACTTCTTCCATTTACTTTCTTTTTGAGATTATGTTTTTAATCATTAAAAGAGGATGTGGTTTTGCATTGACCATATCACAGTATCACAAGGTTGGAAAGGACCTCTGAGATCATCAAGTCCAACCTATAACCCAACACTAACACCAACCATCATCTAAACCATGGCACTCAGTGCCTCATCCAGTCTCCCCTTAAACACCTCCAGGGTCGGCGACTCCACCACCTCCCTGGGCAGCGCATTCCAACGGCCAACCACCCTTTCAGTGAAGAACTTTTTCCTAACATCAAGTCTAAACTTTCCCTGAGGAAGCTTGAATCCATGCCCTCTAGTTCTGTCACTGGTCACCTGAGAATATCTAAGAATGGGTTGCATATGGACAGTGCAGGGAATGCACTTCAGGGAGTCTCTCATCCAACCTCCTGCCCAAAGCAGGGTCAGCTCTGCAGTCAGATCTCTAGGGTGGACTGGCAAAGCCTCTGGGGATGGAGCCTGCACAGCCCCTCTGAGCTCCCACTGCTCCACTGCCCTTCTGTTAGTGACAAATTTGCAGATAAAATATGACACAGATCAATTGGACTGTTAGTCTGTATTTCATTAGTTAACTGGAATAATATAGTGCACTACATTAAACAAAGCACTTGTTTGCTTCCTGATGCTTTGAGGAAAATTTATGAGTAATGAAAATATGTTCAGAAAGATAAATTTATATTTTATTCTCTTGATTTTTGTCGCAGTTTCAAACTCCCGTATTAAAAAATCTGTTTATTTAAAAGTGTATTACGTAACCTCAGGGATGAAAGCTGAGTTTGGAAGTTACTGTAATTAAGCCTGCATTGTAAATACCTGCAAAAAAAAGAGGCTGTGGAAACACCAAAATGCTAAGTGTTTTTGTATCTGAATAAGCTCTTAATTCACCAAAAATATGGAAAAATATTCCACAAGTGACATAAATTTTATGTGTTCTTGATATGAATTCATTAAAAAAGATACAAAAATATTGAGTCATTATTTTTGGCAGCAGTCCTTAGAGACCCTTTTACCAAAGAAATCCTTTCATGAGAGAGATTACTGGCTCTGATTGAGATGGTTTGTATTCAGCACATGACAGTTTAAGAGCCTTTTTTAGTCAGAAAACCTTTTCGGATGTTAGAAAATGGTGGGCCTTCTACTATGTTAAGCCAAATTGCCCTTCCTTTAAATGAGTATTTATATTGTCTTGATTACTGCTATAAAGACTGGTCAACATGTTTCTCTGCTGTCTTTATGTGACTTACTTTTTCCCTCTTTATATATAAAAAGTTCTTGGCAGGATGATTTTGAAGGTCACTGCAGTACCACATTGGTTATTGCTAAATCAAATATTAAGTTTTTTATTGGTTAGGCATTGTCTTTGTTATTCTGCCATTTGCTGTCTTTTTAGGAGATTAGCTTTAAGCATTAGAGATGTCTTGAACTGCTTATTCACAGACTCTCAAATAATGACATACATGTTCCGGAGGGGAAGTAATATGCTCTGATTACCACCTTGTTCCTGGGACAGGGGAAGTGGAGAGAAATCAGCTGAAAATGCTAGGCAAAATTCCAAGCTTATTTTGAATTCTCTTTAATGCTGAAAGCCTTTTAGAAATCTTTAGAAACTTCTGATGAAAAACCATTTTATCATTAAATCTATGCCTGTACTACAAATGAAGAGCTCTTCACCCTCCTAAGTAAATGGATTACTTAAGATCTTCTTTATAAATATAGTTCTATACTTCTACATAGTATACTCTGCAAAGATGCAGTATCTCAATCAGAATAACATATGCTCACGTCCCTTTTCTGTGACATAGGAATTCACCTAGTGAATAGGACATTATCTGCAGCAGTGCATTTAGGATTTTTCTTGGCTTTACCAGTGACTGCATGAATGATTTGGGTAATTCTGACTGTGTCTTCCAGAATTCATCAAATGGTTTCAATAGATTTTGTTCCTAGTTTGCTCTTATATCCATGCATTTAAAAAAGAATTTATTCTAAATATTAATTAACCTAGAGTTTTATGATGCTTTCCAGTATGTGGTACCAGAGTGCTGCTCCAAAAATAAGCTCATTAGGAGCTTACTGGGAGCCAGAGCAGAGAACTGTGCACACAGTGGTGTGAACACAGACAGCCAAGGCTGCATTCTCCATCGTATTCAGCCTCTCTGCTATTTTCGCCATTTGACTTCAGATCAGATAAAGCACAAGTACTATTTCATGTAAAATATAACGTAAAATTCATTGCCAAAAGTATCTGTGGTGGTCTAAATTAAGATTTAGAGTAATGAAGGATGTGTTTATCTGTGATTATTGAGCATGACAGCTTCAGCTCAGGATTGATGTGATCTATGGTGTTTCTAATAGCCAAGGACCCCTCTGCATGGGTTTTATTTCTTCTTTCCATAAGTATCTGCTGCTGTGCTGCTAGTCACCCCTGAAAAAAGGTTGCTAGGACTGATGGACCTTGGATGAGTGAGGATATCACCAGAATAATCTAATGAGACTATCTGGGCTGGTCTGAAGTGGCCTGCCTCCAGGATCTGAGGAGAAGTTCGATATCATGTCCTCTGAGCACACATATATGTACATATTTTATTCTCCTCCAGAAAGCATCTCAAACATGAAAAGTATTCAACAGAAGTTCTAAGCACATATCTGTGCAACACAGATCATACAACTTTCTAGCTTGGAAATCTGTACCTTTGTTACAGAAGGAGTTTAAGAGAAAATTTAGTAGAGCTTAAGACTGTGTTCTTGGCCATGGCAACACACACATCCCTGGCCAGAAGTCAGCTGGAGGTGGATTAGAGGCAGTTAAATGACACTTCTTGTCTGTTAGCACTGCCTGAGAGATGAAATGTGGTATCGGCCAGCATACCTGTTCAGATATGTACTGTGTGTATGGTAGGTGCATTGAAATGCTGCTGTGTGCTCACTAAGTGACCACAAGGACATAGCCTTTCCCATTAATCCACTTCCTAGAAATCTGCATACATTTAAGGCTCAGCAGATTTTGACTGTGAACTTTTGTATGTGGTTTGAGGGACTTTTAACTAATGTACATGTGTACTGTAGCAGTCCTGCCTTGCTCTCAGATTGCTTCCTTGAAGCAGGAAGACTTTTATTTTGATTTATAGTATCAGTTTAATTGGGAAAGAGATATGAGACCAAAAAAAAACAAAGCGGAAAAAATAATACTCAGTGCATTCTGTGGAAGACTGAATCACTTCTGAATGAATGCATGCTAAGATAATCAGATAAGGAAAATGATTTCAACATCCCGTTCCCAATGCAAGAAGCATTCAGTCAAATTTATCCTGATTGTATAGCAATGCATTACTAATAGGACTTAATGCAAGCCTTTTAAATCCAGAGCATATTGTTAGAAATACAGATCTCAGGCATCGCATTTGTAGACAAAATTTCCCTTGATGTAAAGTAGTCAAAGGAGATAATTTGGTACCACTTGGTTCTGCAGTCAGTATTTCTCTCAATTACAAAGTTTTCTATGAAACCTATGAAGTTCAATGAGCTATGAATTTAGAATTATATTGTCCAAGGAGTTTTATTATAGTAAAAAACGTGTAATAACTGATACACTCTAGCTTGTTTCAAAACCGCAATGTTAAAAATGAGATGAAAAACTGCAAAATGGTTTCACAGATGTTTTTTAAAAAGTCTTAATACACTAGACAGTAATATGCTTGTCCATTCATAACAGTTTGCACATTGCTGAATTTAAAGTCTGTGAAATTAAGAAAGATGTGCTTGTTAAGAGTCTCCGTGTGCCTGTGCTATATTTACATTTATATATGTAAGGTGCTGGGAATTTTTCATATGTAATTACAACACCAGTTGATAGAGGGATATTAGAAGCAATTTTCTAAGTTGTGCGCACTAAAGAATAAAAAACTTGGAAAGTTAAATTGATCAATTTTTGAGGACTGATCAAATCAAGATTTTGACAGGTGATATTATACAATAGGCTGTGATGAGGTGTACTTCAGAGGTGTAAACAATCACAGCCATTACACTGTTTTCTGTAGTAGTAGAAGTTCACTGAAAGGAGAAAATATATATGAATGTGAAAATATATATATTCATGTATATATATGAATATAGATGAACAGGAAACTCTAAAACTTTATAATTCTAGTCCTTGCAGTAACATCTACCCTTTCTGAAGGGTGTTAGGTTACAGTCATAGGCAGGATGGGAGGTCTTGCTTGGCCAAATGACATAGATGGTGGGGCTTTAGTGTTGGATCTTGGTGCCATTTGCTGTGACAAGTCAGCGCTTGGCCCTGTGCAGCTGTGACCTCCACCAAAACCAAGAAAATCCATAAGGAAAGAGGAGTTTCTTTCATGTTTCCTTTTGACACATCTAAAATAACCCTTTATTTTGAAAGATACGGGTCTTTACGTAAGTATTCTTAAAATTTTTTAAAACAAACAAACTTTGGAAGCTCAGCCTCTGGCAACATCACTTATAACCAATGCTGGACTGTTGCAGCCCTTTTCTTCTTAGATTGAGCAGAATAGGTGCAAACAAAGGAAAAACATATACAGGAAAGTACAGCTGTGGCTGTTTTTCTGGGCTTCTTATGCCTTTTTAGCTGCATGTTGGCAAGAAGTTACACTTAGAAATTACAGGCACAATACCTCTTTTTAGGTATTTTGGCTCTGTGAGATGTTTTTTCTTTTTTCTTCTTTTTCTAGTATGTAACTGCAAAAGACAATACGTGACCTAGACGGTAGCTTCTGTGAGGGCTGCCAGCTTGAGTTTCTGCATGTCAATGAGTGTTTGGCCTTCAGAAGACGTGCTATGTTTCGTTATTTATACATACCCTGTTGTGACAGAGGTGTGTAAGAGGTGATTTATTCTTGCTCTCAGTCTTTGGCTGAGAGGAATCTTGAGCAAAGGCTCCCCACAGAGCTGGGTGCAAGTCTAGAGCTCTGCAGGGCTGGTGACTGACAGCCAGTGCCTACATCATCCCATCACCGGTATCACCTCTGCCGATGAACTGCCAGGCAAGTCCATGTCTCCCCTCAGTCAGTAGAGGGGCAATAGAGCTAACGACTAGAAAATCAAATGGATATGTACTCAAATTAGTTATTTCAGTCCATTATACTCTAACAAAAAGGGAGATAAAATAACTGTAGCATTGAAAGGCATCAGGCTCCTTGACCCTCAAGTCATTTCTTTTTCTTACACTTCCATTTCCACAACGTACTAAGACCCCACAGCCCAATTCCTGTATATGCACATGCAGATGTGTTTGCTGTTCTGCACATTATTCATCAAAATGGAAATGAGATTATCCTTGGCATTTCACAAGTGCCAGGATCAGGGTAATGCATGGCTATTGGCTTCATGAACTCAAAGGTTAGCTCTGATTTCCTGACAGCCAAGAGGAGCCAAATTTTCTGCTAGGCACAAAGAACAGATGTCTGTAACTGGAGATCTGTTTTTCCTGGAGATATTTTTTCTGCTTGCATATTATATATTTGAATGAAGCAAATTCTTCATAAAAAGCAAACGCATTTTATTACCATGCAGTTCCAAACACTCATCTGCCTAGGTTTTTAGAGCAGTGCAGGGTTTTAGTAGACTGTTCACGGTAAATTTTCTTGATTATATCACCATGCCAAAAGTGAAGAGAAAGATATGCCTAAAGATAATATATACTGAGACAATATAAATATGAACCTCTAAGTAGTTTGCTTGCAGGTATTGTATCAAATTGTTATAACGTATCTGAGCTTAGACTGCTGGTCAAGGCTGGGTAAAATATTTGTGGCAGAGTTTGATGAAGTGATTAATTTTCAAGGTCACTACATTTTTTTGAATGGATAAGAATAGCAATTAATAGTGCTAGCAAAATGACTCGATCAGCTAACAGTTATAGGCTTCAGTACATGCAGCTAAAACTCTAGAGGGAGAACAAATCTCACTTTCTGAGCTAAGCTGCCCATCTTGTTTAGTGATACGTTATTCCTCTTGCATTTGTTACGTGGTGGGTTTGGTGCTTTAAGGTTTTGAACTTGAAGTTTCCTAGCACCTAGACTTGATCTGAGAAATATTAGTACTAAACAAACCAACTTATCACAGTATCACAAGGTTGGAAAGGACCTCTGAGATCATCAAGTCCAACCTATAACCCAACATAACACCAACCCATCATCTAAACCATGGCACTCAGTGCCTCATCCAGTCTCTCCTTAAACACCTCCAGGGTTGGCGACTCCACTACCTCCCTGGGCAGCGCATTCCAACGGCCAATCACCCTTTCAGTGAAGAACTTTTTCCTAAGATCAAGCCTAAACCTCCCCTGAGGAAGCTTGAGTCCATGCCCTCTAGTTCTGTCACTGGTCACCTCAGAGAAGAGACCAACCCCTGCCTGGCTACAACCTCCTTTTAGGTAGTTGTAGAGAGCAATGAGGTCTCCCCTGAGCCTCCTCTTCTTCAGACTAAACAGCCCCAGCTCCCTCAGTCGCTCCTCGTAGGGCTTGTGCTCCAGCCCCTTCACCATCTTCGTTGCCCTCCTCTGGACACACTCCAGCATTCTGACATCTTTCCCAAACTGAGGGGCCCAGAACTGCACACAGTATTCAAGATGAGGCCTGACCAGTGCCGAGTACAAGGGGACAATAACTTCTCTGGTCCTGCTCACCATACTATTCCTGATGCAGGCCAGAATGCCATTGGCCTTCTTGGCCTCACTGCTGGCTCATGTTGAGCTTCCTGTCAACCAGCACTCCCAGGTCCCTTTCTGCCTGACTACTCTCCAGCCACTCTGTCCCCAGTCTATAGCTATGCATGCGATTGTTGTGTCCAAAATGAAGTACCCGACATTTGGACTTATTAAACATCATCCCATTAGAATTGGCCCATCTTTCCAGTCTGTCCAGGTCCCTCTGTAGGGCCATCCTACCCTCTAACAGATCAACCCTTCCTCCCAGCTTGGTATCATCTGCAAACTTGCTGATGATGGACTCAATCCCCTCATCCAGATCATCAATAAAGCTATTAAACAGGATTGGACCCAACACCGATCCCTGGGGGACACCACTGGTGACCGGCCGCCAACTGGATGAGACACCATTCACCACCACTCTCTGGGCTCGGCCATCCAGTCAATTCCTAACCCAGCACAGAGTGCTCCCATCTAAGCCACGGGCTGCCAGCTTCTCTGGGAGTCTACTGTGGGGGACAGTGTCAAAGGCCTTGCTAAAGTCCAGGTATACCACATCCACCTTCCTCTCATCCACCAGGCGAGTCACATGGTCATAAAAGGAGATTAGGTTGGTCAGGCAGGACCTACCCCTCCAAAACCCATGCTGGCTGGGCCTGATTTCTTGACCGTTCTGCAGGTGCCGCATGATTGCACCCAGTATTATCTGCTCCATAATTTTACCTGGGACCGAGGTCAGGCTGACAGGTCTGTAATTACCTGGATCATCCTTACGGCCCTTCTTGTGGATGGGCATCACATTGGCCAACTTCCAGTATTGCAGGACCTCTCCGTTGAGCCAGGACTGTTGAAAGATGATGGAGAGCGGCTTAGCAAGCTCATCCGCCAGCTCTCTCATCACCCTAGGATGGATCCCATCTGGCCCCATAGACTTATGAGGGTCCAAGTGGCTCAGCAGGTCTCTAACTGCCTCCTCATGGATTGCAGGAGGGCCATATTGCACCCTGCCCCTATCAACCACTTTGGAGGACCAACTGTCTAGTGAACAGACTTCCTTACTCTTGAAAACTGAGGCAAAGAAGGCATTAAGTATCTCAGCCTTCTCTGCACCTTTGGTTACTATATTTCCCTACCCATCCAACAAAGAGTGGAGGTCGCTGCCGCCCTTCTTTCTACCATTGATATATTTATAAAAGCTCTTCTTACTATCCTTAACAGAAGTGGCCAATTTAAGCTCCAGCTGGGCTTTTGCTTCCGTGATTTTTTTTCTACACGACTTAACAACATTTTTGAACATGACGTGGCTTACGTCCCCTTCTTTCCAACGGCGATACATCCTCTTTTTCTTACTTAGTTCCTTCAGAAGCTCCCTACTCATCCAGGCTGGCCGTCTGCCCCTACGACTCCTCTTACAACACATGGGGACAGCCCGCTCTTGCGCCTTCAAGATTTCATTCTTGAAGTGCATCCAGCCTTCCTGGACCCCCTTGCCACTAAGAACTATTTCCCAGGGTACTTTCCTGACTAGTTCCTTAAATAATCCGAAATCTGCCCACCGAAAGTCCAGCATCGATGTCCTGTTCCTGCCTTTTCTTGTTACATTGTTTACAGAAAACTCAATTATCTCATGATCACTACACCCCAGACAGCCTCCGACCACAACATCACCCACCAGCCCTTCTTTATTTGTAAACAGGAGGTCAAGGAGAGCCTCACCCCTGGTGGGCTCACTCACCAGCTGCGACAGAAAGCAGTCCTCAATACACTCTAAGAGCCTCCTGGACTGCCTCCTGTCGGCAGTGTTAAGTTCCCAGCAGATATCCGGAAGATTAAAGTCTCCTAAAAGAACAAGGGCAGCCGATCTAGAGGCAGTCTCCAGCTGTTTAAACAACAGAAGATCCACCTCCTCATCCTGGTTGGACGGTCTATAACATACTCCAACCAGGAGGTCAGACTTGACTGCCCCTCGGACCCTTACCCATAGGCACTCAATCTGGTCATCACCGATCTCAACTTCAACGGCATCCAGGGTTTTCTTAGTATAGAGGGCTACCCCTCCACCCCTCCTCTCACGCCTGTCTCTCCTGAAGAGCCTGTAGCCTTCCATGGCAGCACTCCAGTTATGAGAGTCATTCCACCACGTTTCTGTGATAGCAACTATGTCATAGCTCTCCCGCTGAACCAGGACTTCCAGCTCCTCCTGTTTGTTCCCCATACTGTGTGCGTTTTGTGTACATGCACTTCAGTTGGCTTACTGATGACACCCTTTGAGATGGCTCATCCTCCACAGCAACACCTTTGGTGAGCCTAGTTACTCCCCCCTCCCCCTTCATACCTAGTTTAAAGCCCTCTCTACAAGCCCTGCCAGCTCCTAGGCTAGAATCCTCTTACCCTTTGTAGTTAGATGAGACCCATCTGGGTCAAGCAGGCCAGGTGCCATAAAGGTTTCTCCATGGTCGTAGAACCCAAAATTCCTTTGCTGGCACCAGCCCCTAAGCCATTTATTAAGAGCATGGATTCTCTTGTTCCTTTTGGTATACATCTCTGCCACCAGAGGGACCGAGCAGAACACCACCTGTGCTCCTGCCCTATCCATTGACTGACCCAGCTCCTGGAATTCCTTTTTAACGACCCTTGACCCTCTTTTAGCTAGCTCATCACCGCCAGCCTGGACCACCAGAAGCGGGTAATAATCTGATGGTTTATTTAAGTCCGGGAGTCTCTTAGCAATATCCCCTACCCGTGCTTGGGGAAGGCAGCAGACTTCCCTATGAGTTGGGTCTGGTCTGCATACAGGTCCCTCTGTCCCTTTCAGAAGGGAGTCACTACAACTACCCTCCTTTTCTTTTTTTTACTCGATATTCTGACCTGTCTGACAGGCAAAGCGAAGTTAATAACCTCCTCAGGTGAGTTCTCTGCAATACTGTCCTCCACCTGAGCATCAAATTCCAGCACCCCAAACCTGTTCTGTATGGGCAGCTGGAAAGGTGGCATCTGAAAAGGAGGTCTATAATCCCCACGACAGCAGATCTGCTCCCAGTCCTCCTCACCAACCAGGTCACTCCCCTTATCCTGTTGGTGAGGAATATGGCGTTCCTCTGCCTCCTGGGGAGGATTACTGGGAGGAGAGAGGGTTCTACTCCACCAGTCTATCTCCCTTTCACTGTCATGGATACTCCGCAGCCTCTCTACCTGATCCTTAAGATCTGCAATCATAAGGAGCAGATCTTGGACCTGTTCACACCTCACACAGGTGTTTTTTGGATGGTCCTCAGGAACCACAAGCAGGCTGAGACATTCCTTACAGTCCCGGGTCTGGGTGGCCGCATCCCTTAGCAGAGGCACGGTTTGGATAGCTACACTCCTGGTAGAAGAGGTTTTCCCACGCCTGGTCACCATTGCCGCAGGGCAGTGGGAAAAGCCAACCACCTGCCAGAGAGTGCGGCTTGAACCACCGTGCAAACTGCCTCTACTGCGATCCTGTTCGCCGCGCTCCGGTCACTGGCGCTCCCAGGGAGACGTTTTAAATGTCCCGCGGCTTCTTCCGGGATCGCCACCCTACCACGCGGTCGGCCCACGTGACAGCTGCCTGTTCTGGGGTTCCAGAGAGAGTCGCTCTGCCGGGGTCCTCTCCTGAGCTTTTGCCTTGCACAGGCAACTCTCCACCCGCCTTGATTGAGCGCCCCGCTACAGTTCTTACCGTTTCTGCCGCTGATCTGCGCCGAATCTTATGTGCTACCATGCTATAGATAGTTTAACCCCTTATATGAAAATTCCTCTTTAAATATGAGGAGGTTGAGTCTCAGGGGAATAAAAGGTATCCTGAATGAATCTTTTCTTAGCCATGGTCAGACAGATACAAATATCTGTTTTTCTATGTATTAGCTCAGTAAGCGTGCAGTACTTGTTCTGCAGTGGGTATTCTACAATGATTTGTTTGGAAATTGTGATTTGGGAAAGTAAAAAAATCATGTAAATCGTGAGCATGGCAACCTGTTTAATTTTCACAGATATTTGAAATGCCCTGGCTTTAAAGATGTGTCATGCTGTGTGATGCATAAAAGAAATACAAGAATGAAAGGGATGTGTTTCACCAGTTTTTACTATTCTGGATCTGAGAACAGTGGACTGAGATATGAGGAAGATATTATTTAGTAAAACTAAGTTCAAGTGAAAAAATTGCACTGACATGAAACAGATCACGCAGTATTTAGTTTCTCACTTATTTAAAAAAATAATCATGTATTGATAGTGATATGCATTAAATATAACAGAACTCAAACTATTTAAAACTCTTCTACATGAAGTAATGGAACTCGTATAATGCATTAGTTGAATTAAATAGGAATTACCTAGATAAGAAAAATGTTTTATATATTATGGTGTTTGAACTATTCAAAAAGTGTGTTACACTCTGCAAACCACTGCACCTTTTGCCTCTTCTCCTGAGGAATAAAGTAATGTTTAGATGGCAAGTCCTGTAACATAGAGAAGGAGCCTTTCTTGTAGGTATATATAAAAGGAGTGTTTGAAAGCCACAGCACTGCATCAGACATGTTATAAGTAGAAGAATTAGTTGACAATTCTGGTGGATTAACAATCAACTGTGCTTCATGTAACACAATCCATTTTTCAGTATTCTTTGGTATGTTAACTTTGGAGCATTGTGCTCCTGATCACACGTGATTCAGAATTTCTCATCATACTGACTGGCTTGTTCTGCTACAGGAAAAAGAGAGGAAGGAATTTTAAATCCTTCACCGTCTGGTCTTGTGGCACAGTTGGACATTTGACCCCAGTAATTGTTGCTACTGTAAATGGGACCATTTATATATTTATTTATATATCCTCAACTATATCACTCCCTCATCTTTTTTATTTCTTTCTATGGTTATTGCATACTGAGATGTTCCTTCCCACTGCAAACATGGCACTGGGAGTAAAGATCTACAAGTAGAAAAACTCTGATATTAAAGTCAGATCTGCCTGAGAGTATTACAGTAAAATTTTGCATCCCATCACTTGCTTATATTCCTCCGGGAGCAGGTGGCAGCGTTGTCATGTGTGTTTTGCACCATGGTGCATTGCCAGTGCCTCGTTTGGGGCAGAGGAGTGAGTGCATCAGCTGAGCAGTGCTAAAATGTCATCCACTGATGCAATCTGATATCTTGCAATGTTTACAGTCTTCATTTAACTCTGAATTCCAGTAAACAGAGCTGAAGACACAGTCAGTAATGTATAAAAGCACAGTCTTTATCAATGTCTAGTCTTGCTGGCAGTAAGGTATTTTGATTCCAATAAATAGCAGTGAATAAAGTGCTTGGGGCAGACAGACAGATGTTGAAGTCAGAGGAGAAGGAATGAGGTCATCCACGTCATTCCTCAGCAGTGTCACAGATCCTGTGAAATGGGAGGAGACCTTCTGCAGTGGCTTTGCTGGCTTTGAGAAAGGTCCTCAGTAGAACAGACCATCTCTCAAAATTTTCTTCACTGCTGTATCTCAGCCTGCAATTGTCACAGACCTCAGAAAGGTACTGCAACAAGTGCTGTGAAACAGAACTTAAAAAACTATTTTGATTGAATTCCAAAATAACTTTTTAGTATATCTCAGCTCCTGTGTTTGCAAATGAGGTTGGCTTTGGAATAACAAAATCTATTGTAAAAAAGGCAAGGGATAGAAGTTTGATATCTAGGATTTATAGCATTTATACCTTGTTCCAATTCTGTAAGTTTTATGATGTAGTCTTTTTGTAAAAACATTCTGTTCAATGATAGATTGCATCTATATACACAATACAGTTTTTAATTTCAATCATATAGTCAACATGCCAAAAAGGGAGCGTCTCTGTTCATAACCTACAGAAGTGAGTCTTAAATTTTATTGCTTGCAATTCAATAGACTCTTTTAATTGCATGAATTCCATTTCTCCATTTAATTTCCTAGAGATCTGTGGAAGTTTAGCAGCATCATCACTTTTTGCGGTCATATTTAACCCAAATTAATGTATAAGTTAGCCTAGCTGACAGAAGGACATCCGGTTACTAGTGGTTTGTATCAGTTATTTTTTTCAGTTGAAGATGTTGATGATCCAAATAGGTTTTGATCTAGATATGTTTTGAACCTCCCTGTACTCATTACACCATCATCATGATTTTCTGGCCATATATGTCAAACGTGGTTTAAACTCTTAAGCATATATGTGTTAAACCTTTATGTTGCAAATGCATAAGGAGGTTGGACTGAGTCTGGAACAATTACTGATTTTCAGGGCTTGACTTCATCACATTTGTAACATTATTTTGGAACAACTTGTATTTCAAGTGTAGACAATATAAATACACGTACATAATATTATTGTTGTATAAATTCTGTATTCTGTAATACAGACTGTCATGTAATACAACATAGCTGACCTGAAATTTCGGTTAAAGGGATTTAAAAAAAAAATTTCTATTAGTGAATCACAAGAAAATGAACAATTAAAGAACAGACTAGTCCTCCAAAATGCTTAAAAATATTTCATCTCTTCACATAAGAATATATAAATATTAATTTTTTATGCCAAAACTTCTATATGATATATCTGTCTGTAGGTGTGTTAGGTCTGTAGGCTCACATACTGCTGTTCTTATTTTAACCTCTGTAACAGGAACAAAGTGCTAGGGAACAGCTAGTTCCATAAAAATTTCAGTATGCTTATTTAATCTTTTCCACACATCTGTTGAATTCGTCAGGTTATAGAAGCCATAATGAAAAACCTGTATTTATTGAATAGTGTTTGATTCATAAAGCTCTTAGTTGCACAATTATTTTGTGCTAATCTTCATGGCAAGGATGTAATTCGAGCAGTAATATGTTTCTCTTCATTTAGTCCCAAAACAAAAATGAAACACTAAACATCCTTGGATGTACCTTATTGCAAATACAGGTGTATGGAATAGAAATTGTTTGAAAGATGAGAATGATGATGTCCAGCACTGCTTCAGTGGTCAAACCTTGAATATGAAACTAGTTCTTTTTCATAATTGACAAGATATTTTAGATATTGTGCAATTTTTTTACATATATATATGTAAATAATCTGCCAATATTTTTAATTTACAGTGCCTCTGGAGTTTCAATTTTCTGCTGACTAAAAACTTGATTGTTGATGTTCCTTATGTGACTTTCTGATTTTGAAACTCCAGATGTATTCTTTTTCCTTTACCAATGGTTTACAAAATACTGTTTTCCAAGACAAATATTTTGGACAAAATGTTCAAGATTATCTATCTGAGTTTTCAGAGGTTTTTGAGGAGTATGATGGAGATACCTAGAAAAGTGACTGTTTGCACAATCTATATCCAGTTGAACTGTTGGATTTATTCATGTTTCTTGTCTAACCTCACTGTGTGCTTTCTTGCAGCTTTTTAATTTGACTGTAGGACTGTAAAACCTAACACTTCCTGTAAGAATTTTACAAAATGAAATTAATTTTAGGGTTATTTTATTAAAAATATTGGAAATAAAATATTTATAAGTAATTTTAATATTTTCGAAAGAAAACTCTCTACAAACTTTTATAAACCAAATTGGTTGCTGTGTGAGTTACAGTCTGAATTTGAATTTAGCAAAAAGCTAATCTTGAAACAATGTTTTACTCACAATGTCTGTACAGAGAAGTCATAAGTCCTTTCCTTCAAACTCAAGTATTTTCCATGTCTTATTATTGCAGGGTTTTTTTAGTGTTAGCAATTTCATGGTTTTTATGCAAAGTATAAAACACTTTTTCATTCTTACAGTTAAAATGATCTGCTTCTTTCACTAGAAATTACTGAATATTCAACCTTAACATCTTGATTATTGTTGTCACACCTGACAATTTAATTGAATGGTTTATTTTGTGCTTGGCAGTTTACTTTCTGATACTGTAGTAGAACCAGCATTTTCTTCTGTCATCTTTATTAATAGCAGAAAGGAAAGTACCTTACGTTCTTTCCAGATTTTGAACAATTCCATTGATAATTAACAACCAACATCTAGGTTGCTTAATTAGACATTATTTCTTTTAAAAGCATTGATGCAAGGCCAATGCATTTTAACAAATTTTACTGTGCAATTTCACAGCATTTTCCTTCTCTTTAGTAATGAAAAGATGTTTGTTTGGTGCTACTAAATGAAAACCCAGGCTTGATACTCATCATTTGATATTTGCCTACATCTATGCAAATGAAGGATAAGTCCATAGCACTTGAGATCTTCTGTGAAATATTGTCCTTGCCTGGGTAGTACAACTGGCAGTTAGTGGTGGGGCTGCATCCCAGACTGGTAGTGAGGACAATATGAGAATTTGATCGTCCTTCATCTCCTGGACCTCTAGGATCTTGGACAAGCTGACTAGGCTTGCCCAGCGAGGAGAGAGAGATGTGATTGCTGGTTTGTGGAATGTGCTCCTGCAGGCTCCCATGCTCCTGTGCATACCGGTTTGTGCCATGGCAACATTTCTAGATTTTTTTTTTTTATGATGTTCCTTTGAAAAGTTTCTAAGGCAGGAAAATAAAGTTTTGTAGCCGGCACTGCCGATGAATTCTAGAACGGCACAGGGTGGGAAAATCAGTTACAAGCTGGTTTTAGGACAAAATTATTTGATCAATTGTATAGTGATTATAGTATAATTGACAAAAAATAGATAAGGTATCCTGTGGTGATAATCTAGTCCTGACTCTTTAAGCAAAATTATACCCTTTAAAATAAATAATACCACTTTTAAATAAATAGCATATCTATTGATTAGGAATGGATGCCTATGTCACAGTTTCCTAAATTATCTCTACTTCCCATGACTCGAACCACATTTCATCCTTGTGCTCCTTGCCTCATCCTTCCGAGTCTGTATGTCTCTCACTCTGCTTTTTTTCTTTGACTCTTCTTTAAACAGTGTTTGAACTAATGGAGCCACAGCCAAAGTTAAAACACAGGCTTTTGCATGATTAAATAAAATTCCAAAGAGGTTCCCATAGCAGAAATTTAAGATTCATGATTTTATTAATTAAATCCTGATATAAATTTTGATTTCAATATTTCCTATTTGCCTTGAATTTTAGGGCAAAAGGCTTTCATTTTCTAGAGATATGGCTTTATCAGTGGGTTTAGAAAACTTGGAATGTTTAGTAAGGAATGAGAACAGGCTCTTCTGTTTCAGACACCTTGGGATAAGGAAAGGTTTCCAAAGCATTTTGTTCTACAGAACTTGTGGGGTGTTGATTAGGTCAGAATCTCGGCTGAGCTGCCAAACTTTAGTCAATTTTCTGTTCTATGGTACCACTTTGTGTCAGACTAAAAGTACAATGACATTTTCAGTAATTTCACACCTTCAAAGGTAAGAAATGAATCAACTGATAATTGGAAAATAGATTTGTATCCTATTTTGTTCCACTAAGTGGAGATGGAGGTTGCTTGAATAGACTGGAAAATAAACTATAACTATAATAATAAAAGAATGTGAAATTCCTCCTTTCCTAATTTCCCTTATTGTTCACAAAACAGAGATGTAACCAAAAAAAAAAAAAAACCAAAGAAATAATTGCTCCTTCTTGTTCATAATGGCAGGGACCTTGTTAGCAACAAGTTTTTTTGAGTCTTCTAGCACTCTTCCTATGCTTGACTCCTAAAAGACAGTGGGAAAAGCTCTAGGAAAAGATATTTCCCAGTATCTTGTTATTAGTAGCATGGTAATGCAGACATGCCAGGAAAACACCTAAACGGCCCAGAGATTTGTGTTTAAAAGGCAGCATCTCTTATAACTCACCTAAAGCTTCCACTCTGCGATTGTGAATACTGCAAAGGTTGGGTTGGCAATACTTTTTAGCTGTTGAATGACAAGATAAAAAACATGAAGTGATTTACATGAAGAGTTTTACATGGAAAAATCAAGAAATCTAGAGTTAGCTTTACAGTGTCGTGCTCTACAATAAATGTGTTTCAAAGACATGCGGTTTGGATGTCAGTCACAAAGACTCTTTTGTGCTTATACAGAATATAGATTTGCTGGCAAGTGGGAAACACTTTAATTTCAGCTTTTTTTTTTTTCAGAATTTATGGGACAATACAAAAAATGCATGAGTCCTGATATGCATGCAAAAGTTATGTGCTAATCCATTTTGGATGGGCAAGTTCTAACATCTGGTTGTGTAAACCACTATGGGATGCACCCACTGAGACATGCATGGGTGTGGACCATGCCTTGAAAGTTTGTCCTTGAAGGTCCTTGAAACCTCAACCACACTGAGAACAAGATTTACAAATTCTCTTCTCAGGAAGAGAATTTAAATTTGTAGTAATTTTTTGTGACTATATTTAAAATACAGAAGATAATGCGTGAAATATATTTTGCACATTAAGAAGGTTGGTGATTTTCTTGGTGCTTAGAGCAGATGCTGTACCCGTGAACAGCCTGAGCAGGACTCTGCCCTTGAGTAAAATCACCAACAACTTGCCATAGACATAGAGGAGAGCTCGTCTCTTCCTGAGATGTTCTTGCATGCCTCCATTTGTGCCATAGGGTGACACAGGATTTACTGGGAAGAACAAGAACATTCCTCTAGGATTTGCATAGAAAAGTCCTAGCAATAAATATGGGTCAGCTATAGCCAATTCTGAACCGATGTTGTCAGTGAAGAGGCAAGCTGAATCCAACTGAGGATTACCAGGAGAAGCAGGGTCTGGACCTTAAATAGATGAAGTGGAAAGCCTGTGGTCTGACCAAAGTTTTAAGTGCAGAAGTGAATTGAAAGAGTGCAAATAGGTTCTCAGTTTTCAACATGTTAATTTTGAATGCTCATATATTTCATCTGTGCCATACAGACGCGAGAGATTTAAAATAATTGTGGAACGGATGCCTAGAAGCAGAAGGCACGTCATGTTAAGTTTCTTTAGTGGGACTGAATCATTATTCTTCTCTATTGTACTTTCCTGTTACATCAAATGTAAACGGACATGAAAGGTATAATTTCCCTGGAGACTGAAACGACACTTTTGTCAAGTTTGGCCCCTCATCCTGCCGTTCTGTCTCCCTCTCTGCTTGATTTTGTCATATATCTGTCTGAGCTTTCTATTGATAGTTACATAATTGCCTGAAGCTCTACTAATTAATAATTAGCTTTAACTTTTCTCTTTTTCTTGAACTAATTTTAGTTTTGTGGGCTCTGACAGAGCTGCTGCCTATAAGGGTGCTGAGCTGAGTTTCTCATAGAGCAGAACAGTCAGCATTCATTAGCGGATGCTTCATTAGGCCATCTTCAAAAGAAAATTGATGCCTTGTTTTCTCTGTGCTAGGGATCCCCTGGAAAGACACTCTCCTTTCCTTTCTTCTCCAGGTCTTCTTTGCAATACTGATCAAACAACGGCCCTGTCAGGTCTTTTTCCTAATAACGGTGAAGCATGTGGCCCAAGGATATTGCTCTGATTTCCTTAGTAATGTCAAGCATAGTTATTAAAAAAGTTGTTTAAGTATCTGTTGTTGTTAGGTCGTTCACATGTAACACCAAAGAACTTTGTGTCATTGAAGTCTGTTGTAATATAATATATATTGAAAAGTAGCTATGATTATATTTTCAAAGTAAAAGGAATGGATATTGAAGGTCTACAGTAAGAGAAATTCTAAATCTCTGTTGAAAATTCCTTGGGGCGGATTTTTTGCACGTAATTTGTGTTGAATTGAACCTATTTTTACTTTAAACATGAGGGAGATTCTGTTAAGAATGTTGATGAAATATGAAAATAATATAAGCTGTGTGATTTTCTATTTTCCAAGTAGTTCTGCTATTGAATCTCCGCTGTGGTATCTCTGCTAAGTATGATTCCTGTTCATTAAATCTAATGACACAACGTTAGAATTTAAAATAAATGCTATGCAGGGGGCCCTGAGAGACCTGGGCTCTGAATTCACTTCCTGCTTTCACTTATGTACATTGAACTTGTAACTATTTCTTTAATTTCCATTTTCTTGCTCTGTTCGAGAGAAGCAAATAGAGCTTTCCGAAGTTAATGTAAGAAGCCTCTTGGGTTCAGGAGATTTTAGAACAGACCCTAAATAAAGAAACACTAATCCTAAAGAAAAGGTCTGCCTTACAACAATGAAAAGAAGTTATTCATTTATTTACTTATAAGGTTTATATTTACTGTTGCCTCAGATGTCAGTAATTAGAGTTGTCCAGAAAAGCATACTTTTTCATAACTATGGATTGACAGTTATAAAATCTGCATTATGACTTCTTAGTGAAGCTTCAGAGAGTCCATTGTTGCTGAACTAAACTGAAAATCCTAATAATAACAAAGCTTCTCTGACACTAAGGCTATGCAATCCTATTTAATTCCCTATCTTGGGATTTATTCTGCTTGGTCAATGGAGTAACTGATGTCTTTAGTCACTTAGCAGCAAGTTATGTCAGAAGCATTGTGAAATTAAGAGCAAGAAGTGCATCAGCTTTTGTGACAGTTGATTGAATTTGGAAGGAAGACTTCTAAAAGTTCAGTTTCTTGGTGTAGTTAAGCCTCCTCAGATGTTAGTTGTGGCCAAGAGGGAGAGTCCTTCTCTGTCAACAGCTGCAGCATCCATTTCTTGCCTTGCAACTGTGTTACAATTTGTCTGATGACCCAAGGATCTAATTCAAGGAGCTGAACTGGCAAAATAAACATCTGGTGATTTTGGAGAGCATTTTTTTCCTGAACCAGGTGGTGGTGGTGGTAACAGATAAGCACTAGTGCTGGTAGTCTCCTGTTGGATTGTCTCAACTGCCCTGTAAAGCCTTTCCTTAAGAAATGCCTAAGCCATGTCTCAGGGCATTGAGTCATGAGTATTTTGTCTTCAAAAAATGAGTTGAAGAGATATCCTGGTCCTAAAAGTTCTTTTTAGTAACTGAGACCAAACTGTGAGGAAAAAACCTTTTACAGCTTCCGAAGGTGCAAAGGCGCTTTCTCCTAAGGCAAAGAAAGTTGTCAGAAGTTCTCACTGCTGTCACAGCACTTACCTCAGTGTTTCACGGCGTTGAGATTCTGTCTCTGGAAAAAGGGACCAGTTTTCTTCTGCTCTACAAAATGTTCCATTCAACATCAGAAACAACTGCAAAAGATGCAGTGGGAAAAATGATTTTGATAAGCACTTGTGCTGTCTGTAAAATCCACAAAACCTTATGTGAACTACTCATATGGAAAATACATTAGAAGTTTTACTTACATAGGAAGACATTCTTCACAGTGAGAGTGGTGAGACACTGGCACAGGTTGCCAAGGGAAGCTGTGGATGCCCCATCCCTGGAGGTGTTCAAGGCCAGACTGGATGGAGTCTTGAGCAGCCTAGTCGGGTGGGAGGTGTCTCTCTCCACAGCAGGGAGTTGGAACTGGATCATCTTTAAGGTCCCTTCCAACCCAAACTATTTTATGATTCATTCTATGTACATAAATATATATGTGTTATTATTACCATAATACATATTATTTTAAAAGCGTGTTAAAGTTTTTTTCAGAAGCCTGTCAGAAATTCAGTGCTCTCTGCTCTAGAACTGTTCCCTCTTTAGAAGGATGCTTCATTTAAAGTATGGAGGAATGATTTTGGAACATAAGTAGTCACTTCTGCAGGTGGGGAAAAATACAGAGTTGTTTGGTTTTTTTAATTCACCAGGATTACTTTTCTGTTTCTGGAGAATAGATCATTTCAGATTTTAGGCATGAACAAAACTGCTTCACTTTCTGTTTTATTTAAGAGAATTTTAGAAGGTATCGTGACAAGTAACAGCCAAGGCTTCAACTTACCTGGTCTGTTGACTTTTTTTTGTGAGGTTGCACTGTTCACTGCAGATAACGATCACCTTAACCTTCCCAGCATGAGGAAGGGGTGGTTAATGCCTGAATTTCCCAAGCTGCAGTTTACTGATATTGAGTTTTAGAAATAGGTACCTTTAGTTACTGAAACCATATTCTTCCTGGTCCAGCATTGTATGCATGCAGATCAATAGCTCTGTGAAACAAAATATAGTGCAGGTTGCCATGGGCTTGGCAGATGTTCAAGTTGTTCCAAAGCCTGAGTGGTAATCTTCAGAGGAATATGTGCAATGCATCACCCTGCTATTATTTATCTATCTAGCAGAACATGATATATGATTTTTTTTTCTGTTCCCTAGGTAAGAATCAAAGCACAAGATATTTAATCTTTTTTTTACCATTTTTTTCAATTATATATTATTAAGTACTATTAAAACTTTTATAACTTTTAGCATTTTTACCAAATTTTTTTTCTTGGTGTTCAGACCTTAGACAAAGCAGCCCCAGGTAGACAAAATTTGTAATTTTTTTTTTCCCAGATATTTCTGAGTTTTTCATAAAATGCATTCTAGCTTCATATTGTATTCTTGTATTCCGCAGAGTTTTAAAAATATTGAAGCCATTTATGTTAAAGCTATCTATTAAAATTTTTGCCTGCAAGAAATTGTTATGGTGATTGCTTTTGTAATATACATACAATTAAGATGTCACTGACAGCAGAAAATATCTATTTAGTACAGTAAAATTTCTTTCACTTTTGAGCATTTCTGTAAAGCTTGTTCCTACCAGTGTAAGTTCTTATTAGAAAATGAAACTTTTCTGTACCTCTTGTGTTTTCCAAATGTTGAGGGAAAGTACACAAGGTGCAAGGGTGAGTAAGAACTTGCTACTTTTCTTTTCCATTTATTTTTTTATATTTTTCTACAGTTTCTTGCCTTCTCATATCTTTTCCATCTCTTCTGACTCTCTCTGTTCCTTTCCTTCCTGCATCTAGTGACAACCAAAATTGAAACACATTTTGCCTTTAGTAGGAATAGGATTGATCCTCTGTTTGCTTTTCTGTACCTTTTTCTCCCTGGTCTCTGCTCTTTATTAATTCATATCCACAGTTTTAGTATAAGAATTGGAGATGTCCAAGCTGGAATGGGACTGGCTTGAAATTCAGAAGCCATCAGATCCAGTCTGGCTTAGTCTCATATTACTTATGATTTAGTTCTTTTCACAGTCTCAGAGTCCTCCATGCTCTCAGTGTCTTATCTGTTATCCGTTGTTTACAATGAAATGGCTCAGACCTTTGCACTGCACTGGAATCTCACTGAAAGCAATTACAGATGTTGTTAATTGTGGGAAGCATCCTTCTGATGGTCCCATATGCTGTGTATGGGTATACACCCATCACTACCTTTTAGTGGTTGTTCAAATGATATGGCTTGTCTTTATTTTTAAATGGATTAGATGTGCTCACCCAGTCACTCCCAATTGAGAGCAGTAACTTGAAATTGAGCTGTGATTAGCTTTTGAAACTACCTGAATCTGATGGCAGAAATACATTGCATCTTTTGTTAATTAGGAAATTGATTGCTTGCTTGTGCATCCCTGGTGGTATGTATGATAATCTTTAACATAGCAGTGGATCGAAGGTTCAGGGGTTTGATTTCTTTGTGTTAAAGCAATCAAATCTGAGTATACCCAAAAAAGGCGGGGTGGGGGGAAGGGTTTGAGGAGATCTAGGAGTTGTATTGCATCCCTCCTTAGTGCTTCTGAATGTGTATTCAGACTTCAGATACTGAAAATCAAAATTTGAAGCAGAAGTAATAACTTCTGCCTTGAAACTTTATTTTTTATTACCTTAGGGATGTCTCCACTTCAGCATTTTTATCTTGTTTTTGCCTTCAGGAGACGCTGAAAGATGTGTATGCCTTTAGAAACACCAGAATTTGATTCCTATGCAGTAATTACTCTAGGCAGCTGTAAATGACCGCTCTACCAACCCCTCCCATAAGTGTTTCAACTTAGTGAGTTTTGTTGTTTTTGTTTTCACTGAAACGGAACTCACTTCTCTGAAATGCAAGAAGCTATGTCGACTTGGGTTGTAGTGGAATATTTTATGTACCTTTGTGTTAAGAGCAGATTAAGAAAGTAAAGGGAACACATTTGCCATTGAAGAGCCAACCACCGTGTGCCTTAATTGGCAGTCTTCAGTTAAATCCTTCCTGCACCAGCTCTAATATCTTCTCAGTACTTGACTGTAACCTGTTCTGGATGGCATTCTGATACGGTCCTCTTACGTCATGAATCACAGCTGTGCCAGGCTGATGCTTTTCCAAAGATTGCGTAGTCTATTTAAGGAATGTTAAAACCATCACCAATCTGTTTTAAGTACACGTTCAATCCTGACTAATATGCATTTCCATGTCTTTTGTCTAATTTTTAAGAAAAAAATATAAAAAGTGATTATGCACTTGGTATAGATGTTTCCTTTCTCAATGTGAAACTAAGACCTCCTTGAATTAGTTTAGTAGCAACTTGGTGTCTTACCAAATACTCATTGTCAGAAATGTATATATAGAACTTACCTTGAAACTTGTGCCTGATGGCAGATGGTTGGTGGTAAAATTAACTTAGTTCATTTTGGAAAGTCATGCTCGCTATAGTTCCTCAGAGGACCTGCTACAGTGGATTTGAGCAATGTGGAGGCACAGCTGATTCTTCCTATTAAGCTTGTGCTCCTCGCAGTGACTTGAAGTCTCCTCAATATTTTACACAGTGATATCCCTCAAAGACCTGCCCTCTTGAAAAAGTAGGCTGAATTTGAGGGGAAGGAGCACAGTAATACAAAATCAAATGACCTCTTTCTAGCAAATCTGAACTTTCCAGTTCAAGTGGAAGCATATTTCCACAGAGACTGGTAATGGTTTGTCCTTCTTCCCATAAATCAGTCCTGAATTATGCAGCAGGTTGTTCAGGAATCTCAATGCCTGAAACAGCTAAGAATGACAGGGACCAATTACTGTTTCACTATCAGCTGTAAAAAACCTGTCTATATTCAACTTTTTTTTTACAGACGAAAGCTATTACTGTTTTACAGCAGGAGCAAATCTTTAATATCCATTACAGAAAAACAGTTCCAATCCTATTCTTTTATATATACAGGAGAGCTATTGCATTAACAGCCTTAGGTGTGGATGGGAACACATTAAAGCAACCCAGCCCAGAAGTTGCACACTGTTCATCATTCCTTGTGAAAAACTACTGAAGAGTTACTTGAATGTCTCAAATCCCAACTCTTACCATTATTTATGTTCCACTGTATACATATATTTTATCATTTCTACTTCAGTTTGAGCATTAGAGTCACTTATTGAAAGACAAAATTTTGATTCAATACTTACTGGTTAGGGCTAAAGGTCTGAAGAAGACAGACAAAACCTGCATCCTCTCTGCAGTCTTTTAAGGTGAGATGAGCTTCCTTCACCAAAATGGTCATATTAAGAACTTGTACATGCTGTAAATTTTTAAATCTTATTAGCTGCACACAATTAAGTCACAACACTTGAAATGGGCTGAGTAGTCCACAAAATATATAAAATGTGAATTTATATATAGGAAGTGATCTCTGGTGAGATGTCTGCCCAGGGGAACCTGAGGTGAGCTGGAGTTTTACAGAATTTACTGATCTACTTTAAGACCAAAGCAACTAGTGAACCTAGATTCTTTCCATGTGTTCTTTCTCTTTTGCATTTGCTAGCGTTGGCAGAGATGTCATCTACTTTTAGTAAAACTCTACTGGTACAGGGGAAATGTCTTTCAGAAAAGTCATAAATAACCATCTTCACCATCTTTATCATATATAGAAAGTACAGTCTCATCCACAACTGAAAGAGTCTATCCCGAAGTATTTTTAAAACACAACCAGTTTCTAAAGATTTCTTTAATATTGTGCACCCTAAGATCTATTTCAGTGGTCACTCATCGCTTGTAATTACAGGCCTATAATAAGACACAATAATTCCCTGTTGTTGGAGGCGTAGTTCTGATCATGAAAGGGCTGAAGACTTTGAAGTAAAATAAACAGGGAAAATATGATTAGAAGGAAGATGAATGAGATCCCACAGGAGAGGGAAAATTGCTGTCACATTAGATTTTTATCTCTTGAAGCCCTGTGTGATGATCAGCAGTGAACTAAAGATTTCATTTGAGGCTCAGGTTCAGGATAATAGGTCAAAGGGGACTATTACCGGTGCTGTTAGACTAAGAATCTATGTTCGCTAGACATCATGGTCGTTAGTCATCACTAGTGGTTTGAGTCTGGGTATGTCTTTGCACAGATTTTGTAAAATAGGATCATGGTTCCCGTGATACGCAATCTATTTTATACATAACTGTTAAGTCTCATTTAGTTAATTTTTTTAGAATTTTTTTAGGATTACTAACTATTTGTTACAGATAAAAGTAACTTTTAGGATCTGATGTTTTACAGATATTAACAGCTTATATGTACTGAGGACCATTCAAGGACCACTGCAGTTTGAAATAGTTTCATACATATCTTCTTCAAAGACATAGGTGAGACTCAAAGCTAAAATAAATGTGCAGAAACAACATTGGCATTTTGAAACTCAAGATAATTTAGAACATATTGCATGACGGAATTACAACCTAATATCTCATAATTTTTCCCTGTTGTCAGGAAAGGTCATACAATGCTGTAAACAATCAATAGTTTTCATGTCTCAAACGAAGAAGTTTGAATAGTTTTTCATGAGCTGTGAAGGTTAAATGAGGCACTTGCCAAGATCTATTGAGAGTCATCCAGGCTTTACATATTTTATAGTATGCTTAGTGGCATACTCATTACCATTACCATTAATGGCTTATGATTAATCACAAAAATTTGGTTTAGATCCTGCACATGTAAATCATATAATTTATCTCACCTTCTGGGGATTATCCCAAAGAAACTGCTAAATAAATTATCTTAATGTGTGCTGGAGTTTATATGGTACATTGTGTGCAGCTATGGCAAACATAATCTGAGAAAGAAAAATATACTATTTGTGCATAATATCACAGCACGCGTACATTTGCACAAAGCTATGGTTAAGTAATTCTTGGCATGTCTCTTATAAACCATCTTTGTTACAGGTGTATGCTTGGCCACATATAAAACACTATAGGCTGAAATTGTCATTTGACTTGTCATGATTGGGTAGCAAATTAGATTTTGCCAGTTTGGGAAGATACTGATGTGGTTGTGTGCTTGTATAAACTCATATATATTTACACAGTGCATGCTTATAAAAGTCTTGGATCTTTGGTATACAAAATGGCAGATGGGGATCTTGCTTCAGTGGCAGCAAGTTCAAATGGGTTTTATAGTGGGTCTTCAGAAGTAGCAATAAGTATATTTGGGGTCTCACAGGAGGGACCAAAAGAACATAGAGGGGAACAGTGGATGCCTTCAGAGTACTTCACTTTAAACCATTTTTACAAATTTGGGTCTCAATGAGAATTGGGAAAACACAGTCAGCTTCTCTGGGGGTAGTGCAACGTCAGAATGCAAGGAGAAAGGATCCAGCAGAGGCAGATGACAGGTCTGCAAGCAGACCACCCTGGATGTAAACAACTCCTGCCTTTCCAAGGAGTGATGGCCTCCAGAATTTATCAGACTAGGATTTTTTGCAGGAGAAAAGAGCCAGGAGCTGCTCTGCCCATGAAGAGCTGCTGTCAGGCAACAGCTCAGCAGCTCCTGCTTCTTGGATGGGATGAGTCTTGGTCATCCCACCCTGCACTGAGCATAGTCTTTGCTGAGTACCCAGAGGTGTGTTGGATGCAGCCATTTCCCCTCAAGCATCAGTGTGGCAGTGCTTTGAAAGTGGAAAAACAACACATTATCATGCGATACTTCATTACACAGTAAGCAGCAGTAGGAGATTTGCAGGGTACATGAAAAGCATTGCACCTCAGCTTTTAAGTAGAGCAGGTTTAGTCATTATACTGGATAGATATCACCCAAGAACACTTTAAGAACCATTTCTGTCAGCCCTACAGTGTGGAGGTTCCTAGAGATGTCAGAATTAACCCAGGCACTGGGCTCAGGACCTCGTTGTCAAAGCTAGTTACCTCCACTGCCCTCCTTGTGGTGCAAAGTGCCTTTCAGCCATTTCTCAAGCCAGTTTTTGTTCTTGAGAGGAGAAGCTAATGCCCACTCTCAGGAAGGCAATAGCTGTTCTACAGCTCTATACCTGCCTTTTAAAAGAAGGCTAAAATATTGTCAGCAACCTAAATCTTAGACAGGGCACAGATGATAAAGGATTAGTAAATAAAGCAGGGCATCAGTTTGGCCACTGGGTCAGCTTAGTGTCTAATCCTTGCTATCTCAACTTGACTCTCCATAGAAACAGAAGGTAATATCTATTTACAGATCTCTTGGAGTCTTCGGGAGGGTTAATCACTGATTGTTCATGACCTATTTTTTAAGTGCTAAGTATTGTGAGTGACTTGTGGGGACAGAGCTGTAGAATCTGATATGTTCACTCTCTGTTTTCTTCAGAAGGATTCAAGAAATTACATTGTATGAACTTTCTTTTACTACTTAGCATTTGTATAGTGACCAAGCAAGCAGCACGAAGTTATAGATAACCAAAACACTGATTTATTCTGGGTCTGCTGCACTGAAGTGATGCAAGTCTAGTTTCTGGTTTCCAGACCTGAGAACTCCTACAGCACCTGATAAGAGCATGGATCTCCATCGAGATTCTGCTTCTTTTATGTACAGGAAATGCCCAAGTGCCTTATAACCGTTTACCAGGTGCTAGTCTTTCTCTAATTAAAAAAAAAAAAAAGAAGAAATGCAAATAATTCAAAACTTCCACAAACTCTTCATGCCCACTTCTCAGTGTAAATAAGTTTGAGATGATCTTTGAGCCTTGATTGAAGGAAGCCCAGGGATGGTGCCTGAGCATGAGCTGTTGAGGAACATCAGCAAAACTCTGTTCTCAAGTTGTCACTATACAGGCATGGTCTTTATTCTTAAATTCCCTGAAATTAACTACTTCCAGCAGTTAATTTTAATATCAAAGGTTGTCAATAAATATAATAAGCTTAAAGATTATAACTATGAGGTCTTTGCAGTGTTACACAGTGCTGGAGAGAGGTTGTTATGAAAAGGGATTTTTTTTTTTAAGAAAAAGACACTTCCGCTTATTTAAAAATATTGCTGAAGATGTCAAGGGAAAAGATAAACTGATCTTGACCTGGAGCATCACTGTCAGTTTTCCCTGTTTGCTCTGCACACCAAGTTTGCAGGATATTGACACTGGCATTCGATAGCCCGGCTGTACATGCAGGCAGCACTCCAATGTAAATCAAGCAGCACTGTGCTCCATACTGCAATATTTTCCTAGTCTATTAATAGTAACCCTGCCCAAGCACTCTGTAGCCTTCAATGCCTATGTGTTATGGACGACACTTCGGAGGAAATCCAGAGGCCAGTGAAGCAGCTGCTGTGGTCAGGCTGAGATTTCATCCTCAGGGTTTTAGTCCTTCCATAGCGCTTAACCAAACGATGTGTTGTCTTACCATGATGAAAAGAATATTGGTTTTTTTTGCATATAAATGAGGTGAAAGGGTTTTTTATTTCATGAGAAGGAATAAGTTGAGCATGCAGAGAGAGGATGAGTAGAAAGGCAGAAAGTTCATATATCAAAATCGGTGCTGTTCAAATGTGAGACGATATTCAAAGGGTTTCACAAGTTGCTAGATTTGCTGATCCTATTTTTCAGTGAGGAAGAAATATTGGTTAATAACACCAGGATTCAAAAATAACCATTGAAGCTATGAAAGCTTAATTTGGAGTTAAAAGGAAGAGTCCATGCAGATAATAGCCTATGCCATTTTAACAGCATTGAATAACAATATAGACTTTGAACCACTGTTAAAATGATACAACATCTCTTTCCTTTAAACCATAAGTAATTGAGTTTTCTCATTACACAGATTATTTACTGTTGATCAAATGCAAATTTTTCTTTGCTGCTTGGCCAGAGGCTGCTGTTTGATGTCCTTGTGAACACAGAAGCTGTGCATGTCAGCACGATGAGGGGCAGTTCCTTAAGACACCTCTTGTAAATGAAGTCACTCTGATTTTGCTAGGAGCTCAAAATACTGCAAATTTTGAGACTTGTCTGTGGTTCGGGTTTTGGGTTTTTTTTGCTATGCTTTTGTTTGTTTGTGTTTTGTTTTCTTTTTCTACAAGTTGTAGTG
This sequence comes from Dromococcyx pavoninus, assembly GCA_033558185.1. NCBI lineage: Eukaryota > Metazoa > Chordata > Aves > Cuculiformes > Neomorphidae > Dromococcyx > Dromococcyx pavoninus. Next base: position 882,923 of record JAUMJL010000346.1, on the reverse strand, counting down.
GCAAAGGAGGTGGCCAAGAACACACTAGGAGAAATGAATGAATTTATTGGACTACTTGCATACGGTAATGTTATTCTGCTACCAAAGATGGCAGTGTAAATCTCAGAGAAAACAAATTAATTTCAGAATGGTTATGTACATGCAGATTATTTGTATCCTAACCCTTGTGAATGCCTCCCTTGCCCCAATAAACAAACAGCTTTTTCTTTTACTATTGCAGTCTCTAAGGATGCTTGCAGAGATAAATATGCACTAAAATCCTTGTAGGATGGAGCATTGAATAGGAAGAAAAACAAAAGAGACTATTGTCACCATCTTTCCTGTTTAAGAAGCATAGGTACTAAATTCTCTCTATTGAGTCAGAAATACCCTTCTGGACCAGATCTTGGCTCTGCACTGTCTAGTTTGTCCTCATCAGGAGCAGGACACTTTTCTCGGGGACTTAAAGATGAGATTAGAATGACTGTGCCTGGAAAAAAATGCAGAGCTTTCCCTTTTGCATATGCCTATCACAACAGCTGTGAGTTTTGTTTTTAGAATAGACTCCTCACCTCCTCTTCAGATGAGGGAAAAAAATCCCCCACCTCAAATCCCAAGCTGGTAGCGTGTCCTTATCAACCAACAGAAGCCTGAAAAAACAATTAAAGAATTATTCCCAGCAGTAACTTCGCTATTGAAACAGGAGCTCCAAGGAGGCCCTTAGAGATTTGATTTTATTCTACATTATGAGGCAGGAGTTCAGGGACAGCAACGAAGAATACTAGCTTAAAAGTCTCTGAAATAATTTACAAAAATTTGCTCTCCCAATTTAAACCCTAGGCAGGTGGGTAGGTTTGGCCATAGGGTGGAAACCCAAAGTGAGGAAAAACCTGTGAGTCCCAGGGAGCCTGTGAACCTGTAATTGAAGTTCATTGCATTCCATGGGGTGTGTAGTAGCATGATGGGGGTTCGTCTCTGTGTGTCCTGTGTTCCGCTGTCCCAGTAAGGCAGCAGAAAGGCTGGACCAAAGGGCATCATTGTCATCAACTCCCATCTTGGATACATAAAGCTACAGTTTGCCATTGTCCTTTACAGCACAGATTTGAGTGCCTTCTCTTCTATATCAATATACCATAATATTAACAACTAGGTATAAATATTGCTATGTAGAAATAGTGTAAAAGTAGATGTAAAGAGTTTATTTATTATTATGTGTTTCGAAGTGTATGACAAATGAATGCAACTTGTGAAAGACAGGTTCATGTTTGCCCTTTCAGATTGTGTCCAGTCTCCCTGTAGACAAGGTTTTTCCTTTTTTTGCTCCTCGTTACCAGCATTGTGGTATCCATCAAATCCTGCACTCCTCTTGCATTTGCTGAAAGAGTACCCAGCTCAGTGTGGCCCTGCTGCTGAGCTCCCTGTTAGGAGTATCAGGCTCCTCCAACACATCATCAATGGAAAAACCCAAAACACTTTATCCATTAAAGTAGAAAGGAAGAGGGCTCAGGCAGTAATGTGTAGTTAACAGTAAACTTTGATGTGTCTCATTATAACAGTACTGTGATGAAATTCAATTATGGATTCATTAAGCCTCTCCATCTTTGTTTTAAAAAGATCATTTTCCCATCGGTGTGTGGCAGAACTTCCACGTCCTGTAATGTAATCCGTCTTTTCCTGTCTCACTGCTGAAGGCTGATGTCTGAAAAGATTTGAGTTGTGCACATTTAGTTTCTGCTTTCATGATTGAATCGTCTGCTGTTACATATATCGCTGTGAGTCAGGAAGGAGCTTACTGTGAATGAAGTCCTTCTGGGAATGAGCTTTCAGTATCAAAAGCTAATTAGGTAATGCAATAGGTGTGTTTTTTAATAACGAATCTCCAGTGTTTCTGCCAAAAATGAGTCACATCTTCAGATCTGCACACACATTCATCTAATTGTTAACTCCAAATCTGTGCTTAGTCACTTGAATCTGCCTTTTAAGACTCTTCTTTTTCCACATGGCACAGGTAGAATGAAAATTATAGGTACTTAGCACTCCTGAAAACATATGCATTTCTTCTTTCTATGGAACACATATACCTTTACATATTTAGAGGAGTGATTGTTGGCATGTTTACTGAGAATACAGTCCTCTAGTACAGACTGGTTTATATTTCTCCTCTTTTATCTTGCCTGAGAATCTCCCCAGAAAAATTTTTGCTTGGCATTCAATGTGTCATGATTTAAAATTTTTTCTGATTTCCATAAGCAATAAAATACATTTTAAAAAAATGATGATAGCAGGAAAGAGATTATTGGATGCAGAGGAGTCAGTTTTTGCTGAATGAGGCCATCATGCTGTAACTGGCATCTGAGGCTCCTGGGCTACAGACAATTTCATCACTTTACGTGAAGGGCTGAGCTGTTCAGCAGTACTGAGGCTGAGTTTTCCAAGAGGAAAGGCAGAGTAATAAATAAATAAAAACTCAGGTAGCTCAAACAGGATGCTTTCAATCTTCTTTTATTTTTCTACAGCAGAACATAGAGAGATTTAAAATGAAAGTTACATCTGATAGAAGCAAAGGTGGTTCCTCCAGGTGAGCTTTGTGCCAAGTAGTTCTGCTGGTGCTGAAGCAGAGTGATGCACTGTTCATGCTGCCCACCACAGCTGCCTCTTGCAGGCTGTGTACAGAGCCACAGGCAGAATCTCCTGCCCGGATGGAAAGCAACAATATTTATGGAGTTGCAGTAGCAACCGCTTCTTTTTCAGTAATAAATAGTTGATCTCAGAATGTCATGATAATGTATAATGCCATTCTTCCAGTAATGAATGCACAATAAATACATACGGTTTTCTGGTGCTGAATTTATCAATACAGGATTCTGGTCCTGCTAAGGAGCCTCATGAGATCAGGCACTAAAACTGTATGATAACGGATTTTTTTCTGTCTACTGCTAGGGTGTCTATTGATGGTTGCTGAGGGGTGTTTGAATTAACTAACCTGAAGTCAATCACTAAAATACCCAAAACCTGCCAAAAGACTGCATGAAGAGACTCTTTAAAATGGCCACTGCTGTAAAAGTTTCTTGGCGGTTGCTACTGTGGAAATCTTTAGAAAATCTGGATGCTTACAGCTGCATCTTATAAGAGATCCTCATACACAGAGACGTTATACAAGAAATCAAGAAATTTAACTTATTTCTAGCTAAGAAAATGTGCTCCTGTAATTTGATTAGTTGGGTTTTCATTTGCACTTATTTCCTTTGCTTCCTCTCTCTGATCGCTAACAATATCCGTGCTGATGGTTTGCCCCGGTAAATAAATTTTAGCTTTTGTTATCATAATTATGAGTTCACAAAAGATTCTGAGCAGGTATACATCTTACTGCATAGTTAATTCCTACATTCCGGAAGACTGGAAGTTGGCCAATGTGACGCCCATCCACAAGAAGGGCCGTAAGGATGATCCAGGTAATTACAGACCTGTCAACCTGACCTCGGTCCCAGGTAAAATCATGGAGCAGATAATCCTGGGTGAAATAATGCGGCACCTGCAGATCGGCCAAGAGATCAGGCCCAGCCAGCATGGGTTTAGGAGGGGTAGGTCCTGCCTGACCAACCTGATCTCCTTTTATGACCATGTGACTCGCCTGGTGGATGAGAGGAAGGCTGTGGATGTGGTATACCTGAACTTTAGCAAGGCCTTTGACACTGTCCCCCACAGTAGACTCCTAGGGAAGCTGGCAGCCTGTGGCTTAGATGGGAGCACTCTGTGCTGGGTTAGGAATTGGCTGGATGGTCGAGCCCAGAGAGTGGTGGTGAATGGTGTCTCATCCAGTTGGCGGCCGGTCACCAGAGGTGTCCCCCAGGGATCTTTATTGATGATCTGGATGAGGGGATTGAGTCCATCATCAGCAAGTTTGCAGATGATACCAAGCTGGGAAGAAGGGTTGATCTGTTAGAGGGTAGGATGGCCCTACAGAGGGACCTGGACAGATTGGAGAGATGGGCTGATTCTAATGGGATGATGTTTAATAAGTCCAAATGTCGGGTACTTCATTTTGGACACAACAATCCCATGCAGAGCTACAGATTGGGGCTAGAGTGGCTGGAGGGTAGTCAGGCAGAAAAGGACCTGGCAGTGCTGGTTGACAGGAAGCTCAACATGAGCCAACAGTGTGCTCAGGTGGCCAAGAAGGCCAATGGCATTCTGGCCTGCATCAGGAATAGTGTGGCGAGCAGGACGAGAGAAGTTATTGTCCCCCTGTACTCGGCACTGGTCAGGCCTCATCTGGAATACTGTGTACAGTTCTGGGCCCCCCAGTTTGGGAAAGATGTTAGGATACTGGAATGTGTTCAGAGGAGGGCAACGAAAATGGTAAAGGGGCTGGAGCATAAGCCCTATGAGGAGCGACTGAGTGAGTTGGGGCTGTTTAGTCTAAAGAAGAGGAGGCTCAGGAGAGACCTCATTGCTCTCTACAACTACCTAAAAGGAGGTTGTAGTCGGGCAGGGGTTGGTCTCTTCTCTCAGGTGATCAGTGACAGAACTAGAGGGCATGGACTCAAGCTTCGCCAGGGAAAGTTTAGGCTTGATGTGAGGAAGAAGTTCTTTACTGAAAGGGTGATCAGCCATTGCAATGCGTTGCCCAGGGAGGTGGTGGAGTCGCCGACCCTGGAGGTGTTTAAGGGGAGACTGGATGTGGCACTGAGTGCCATGGTTTAGATGATGGTCGGTGTTAGTGTTGGGTTATAGGTTGGACTTGATGATCTCAGAGGTCCTTTACAACCTTGTGATACTGTGATACTGTGTGATACTGTGATACAGCATGTGTTTATGTGAAATAGCTGAATCAACAAAAATTAACAACTTAAAATAAGAGAGAAAGGACAAAGCTCTTGGGTTTACGTATTTAACCAAGGTTTTAATTGCCAGCACTTGTGGAACAACATTTGAAACATGCCTTGCCTTGCTATGCCAAGTACTTGGTGATTATTGGAACTGGGAAATGAGTCCCTAATCTAGTTTTATTTTATTTATGAGCAGTCATCCTGGCAGGCAGGGGCCAGCAGTCAGTATTGCTCCTCTCCATCCTGCCTTTGGCTGCTGCTCCCTCCTGGGACTTTGCTCATGGTGCTGCTCCCAGGCAGGGGCATGCTGGGCTTTTGGAGTCATGCTGGGGTATCTTCCCCACATCTGGGACCAAGCTCCCAGGAATGGCTACAGGGACCACTATGAGCTCTAGTGCCACCTGTTCTTATTACAAAGACAGTCCTTGTAGATGATGCTACCTGTTTTTCATAATTGTTACTCAAAACCAGGGACCTGTGTTCTTCATCACACTGCTCTAGGGAGCTTGTAATTGACTGTAATAAAGTAAATAACCACTAAACCCACAATAACAATTTATTTCTTTTGTTTTTTCTTCCATGAGGAGCAACATAAGAGTCCTGAGAAAATGTCCGTGACTCTAACTGAAAAAAAGACAGAAAGTTCTGGATAAGCAGACAACTTACAGCGTTGGTGATTGCCCAGGGAGGGAGCGGATGGGGCTGGATGGAGACTGAAAATGGCTTTGCTTCACCTTTACTGGCTGCCTTCCCCTCACATGTGGAGAGATGTCTTTTCAAAACCAAACTGTGAAAGAACAAGGTGAGGCTGGATAAGGGACTTGGGGAAAACCTTGAGGAAGGCCCTCTCCGTCTGATTGGTGTTAAGATGAGCACTAGTGCAGTGGTGTCTGTGGTGAGAAAGGAGTGATGCTGTGGAGGCCACCAAACCAATCTCCCGTCGCAGGAAGGATTTTCTGCTCACAAACAGCCTTTGGCTGTGTTTTCCTTCTCTATTTTCCTCTGTGTGCCTCTCACATCTATTATCAATTTTTTTTGGGTCACATCTATGTAAAAACTGATTAAATTTAATCTAGATTCAATGAATACAATGTGGGAATAAATGCAGTAATTAAAGGAATTTTGGTTACCATTTTATCTTTCAGTGTTAAGAACTTCAGACATTCACAACTTCCATACCCAGAGTAAATCCAATGTTTTCTGCTTTATCACGAATGATATTTAATACATTAACCCTCTCAAGTTCTGATGAGTAGAACACCATTTGTCTTAAATACATTTTTTAAAAAAATTGTGGGTTTTTGCCCTGGCTGTTAAAATGCAATTAATCTCTAATATTGTCAAAAGACGATTTTCCACTTGTCATTCAGTGTCTAATATTCCCAGTCTCATCCTCATGCTATGTTGTTGTTCTTCTCTCAGAGTTAGGAATAGATCCCACAAAAGAGAGACCTTTTCTTGATCCTCCACAGAGAAGGTCCCACCTCTTGCTTTTTTGTCCCAGAAGCTAGAATGCTAGCAGGAACCACTCATAGAAATATATATTTCTGTCTAATAGCATTGTTATAGAGAAGAAACTATGCAGTTTAATGAGCTGTACAATTTAATGATGTCCTTATAATAGTAGAATAGAAGATATTATGTATTTTTTTAAATGCATAAAAGGCCGAGAGTAATGAAGTGTGGAAGGATGAACTGTTTAGGTGGAGTATTCTGAACTCTTGAGTCAGGCAGCTGGACTACTTAAAAAAAAATCAGATATTTCCCATAGTGACATTCCCTGTGATTTAAGAAGCTCATTAAACCCTCTCTTAATTTTAACCCATGTGATGATGGTTAATATATAACTTAAATACTATCTGTCCCAGATGGTCTGTGATAAGTTAAATCTAGTGGCACAAAGTAATTCTAAGCCTCCTAATGACATCCAGATGATAATAACCATTTTATTTACTGGTAATATTACTCACCTAACTGTATACTGAATCCAAGAGAGAAGGAAAACACAATCTGCACAGAGCTAACAGTGAATGGATTGAAAGAGAATAGACTGAAAAACTGAATTTCAAGCAAAATGACTTGCCTTGTTTAGTTCTGAGAAAAACACAAAGGTTATTTTTCTTCCTTTGTGTTTTCACAACTCAGTGCTGGGAACTGCTCACAGACGTTTGGATTGGAACTATTTTGCATAAGTAATATACATTTATATGAACAACAGCAGATTGCCCCCCTAGACCCCTGCTTCTGATACGTTCAGGAACATGGCAGTGGCTGGACACTCAGACAAGATCTCACAGGATCGTATGAAATACATGGGTTTTGCTGGCATGGTTGTTTTGTAAATGACAGTTCTAAAGTGAACCTCATATTGTTTTGCTTAGACATATATTCAGATCTCTGTTCTCAGAGGAGTTGGGTTCTTAGGTATTGTCTTTCTGCTGTATTTCTTCCCTGCACAGGGAGCTAAAAGGCTGTGACAGACCCTTGGCATGGTCTCCCCGCCACAAGGACCCTCAGGGAGCCAAGGAGCAGACCACACCAACCACACCTCATTCAAATGTATTTGCAAAAATTATAAATAAGATTTTCTTTTTCTTTTTTTTTTTGGTGCATGTAGATCTCTTAATAGGAAAATAGCTCAGATGAGAGTGTGACCTTAAGCATCTGCAAGACACTGTAACACTTTGCAGTGGTTTTCATTACTGTTAGAAATGCATGATGAAACTCAACTGAAAGATGAGGATCAAACTTCCAAATTATTCTGTTGGGTTCAGGATATACTAATTCATCATCTGAACTTCTAAATCTCATAGGAATTTATCAGGTATCAGTATAAATTACTTGTTTGTGGTTTTTTTATGTCATACAGATTTGTTTTTTCTGAACCTGCAAGCACTTTCATCAAATATTTATTCAAGTGGCAATATTTAAGGGACCAATACTCACAAAATCGCTGCTGGCTTCTTAACTGCTCGGACAGGCAGAGCGTTTCTCAGAGAATTGGTGGGCAGAGACATGCAGAGCAGTGAGACCTGGAGCTGTGATCTCCCCACTCCCCCTTCCAACTCCTTCCCACACCTGCAGGAACTTTGGCTGGTCCATATCTGCTCCTGATGGACCTAACTCTCTCCTTCATTACCCTAAGTTGTAAGGATACCTCTGTCATACAGTAGATGTGAGACTTTAATGTGGAGAACTGAGAGGAGAAACTGAGGAGTTAAATAGAGAATATTAGCAACGGGGTAAGATTGTGCTTGCAGTGTGTTCTTCAAGCAGCCATTCTGGTGTACTGTCAGGTAGGAATGCAAAGAGAAGAGAAAAAGTTTGCAGGATCTTCCATTTCAGCTGCATAAACAAATGCTAACGTACACATAGCAGAATCCTACCAAAATTCATTGTGCATTGGATTTCTTGGTAGCCCATGTAACTGGCCTTCAAACTAGGATCATTTTCAGAGAGAAATTTTCCACAGAAATGTTGCTCCAGAGGCTACAGAACAATTTCTGAGCACTCAAACCAGGATAGGGTGATTCAAGCCCTTATAATTCAACCTTATATTAAGTAAATTATTTTCTGTAGTAGAGCTGAACTTGCTGAGGCAAAGTTTTCTCACTCTCTTTACAATGGTAGAGGAACATCATATGTGTGAGGACCTGCTGGGAGGTCAGAGGAAGGACAGAGAGGACCTGTAGAGCACAGTGGGAGGGAAATACTTAACACAGCTCTTTAACCTGGAACTTTATTCCCTCTCCAGTATCTCTTATGATGATTTATACAAGTGTGGTACAGCAGTGCCAGATTTGCATGAATGCTTCTAGAATCAGAAAAATTCCCACGTGCTTGTCACAAAACACTTATAATTTTTTTAACTGTTTTTATAATTATATTTTTATGCAGTACCATGTAGATTTTGCAGGTTTTACATAAATATTTATGAACCCTTGCATATCTTTTATATGAAAGTAATTTCTCTTATGATTCTCATTCCGGAAATTGCAGCCTTCTCATTAGGCATTAAGAAAGCCCTTGCTCCTAATATCCCTTCTTTCCCCTGGCCTTGTGTGGAGGAATCATTTTTTTCGTCCCTTCTGAGGGTGACAAAGTGCAGGCACAGCACAATTATTATTGGTGCTAAATGATGCATTAGGTCTTGTGAATTTTGAGTGCATCTTAACTTCCCATTAACATCTCAAAATTGCTATGTAATGTAATTAAAGGGCCAGCCTTTGTGATGGAACTCTGTGGTGGGAGACTATGGGTCTGCTGGTAGGGCAACTCGCTGCCTCTGTCTCCATGGGGTGGGCAGAGCATCAGTGTGATGCCACTGAACTTCATGGAGTGGCACCCGGCTCAGATTTGTCTCCCTGCAGTTAGTCCCTCACCCTCACAGGCGCATACTTTAAATTGTTGAGCCACCTATTTACTGCACCCGATAATTGTTTTAGGAATTATTCATGCTATGTGCTTGACAAGATTCATAGAGGTTTCCTTGGGAAACTACAGATCTTCAGGGACTGAGCTAGTTTATATTCACAGAGCTCATTTTTCAGAAATATCCAATTTTCTAACTATTCTTTAAAAAAACGAAGTATTCTTTCCCCGTCTGAGCTAGAAACATATTTTTCATGCAGAAAACATGTTTTCTTCTACATTTTGGCAATTGCATTATAAAGCAGAACAACAACAACATATTAGTGCTTTCACAAGCTGAAAACCTCACCCACAAATCTGCCCAAAGCTGCTACACAGGCTTCTTGGTATATGGTGATATTTCTCATGGCAGTTCGCATGGCTTGGAAATTGGCTTGGAAATTTAAGCTATCTTACAGGTCTTGGGATTCTTTTGAGCAAAATAAGTCCATCAGATGCCCCCAGGATCAAACACTGATGAGATGCTGGAAGCAACCCAAGTGAGTCAGATTATACTCGCTAACAGTCATGCTTTGTGGGCTTGTGGGCCCACTCAACATCATGTTTTGTTTTGACTTCATTATTGTGATGACATATGGAAAAGAAACTGCCTGCCCCAGAGTGGGGTAGCATCTCTGTGGGTGGAAAATGCCATAGTTTCTTCCAAAGGACTTTCTGGCAGCTCATCCCAGCTGAAGAACCAACTATGTGTGCAGTGCTCTTTGCCACCTAAACCCAATAACCAACTGGGCCAGGGTTTCGCAATGAAAGGTTGTTGATCCTCCCACCATAGGCTGCTCAAGGACTCAAACCCAGATGAATTTCCATGGGTGTAAGCCTGTGAATGAACAAGCACTTTGTCCCAGGTCACTTCTTGCACACTTTCTGTTTTCAGATAGCTTTAAAAACACATGATGAGATTTCAAACTGGTATTTAGTTTCCTGGGAATGGACATTCATTTTTCCTTTCCCATCACCATCATCTCCTGCAGATAGGGTTCCTAATGGTATGCCCAGGGTTGGCTTCTACTTTTTTTGGCAAATAACACAGCTGTCTCTGAGTAACAATGACCAATATGAGGTTAAACTTATGATTGTATCATTAAAAAAAAAAATCTTCTAAATTGCCTTTATCTCCTGTATGAATTACTTGAAAGAATTATGAAAAAAAGGGTGAGCAACAAAGCACATAAAGTAATGGCCTGAATTTGCTCTTTCTGACAGCATATTTTTCAGTCATGGCAACATGAAGCAGGGCACGATAGGACATAGGACCAATGTCCCAAGTTATCATGAGCCTTGATTCAAAATCTGAAATGATTTTGAGGGTAGTTGCATTAATCCCTCCATAACTATTCTCTTTTTTAGATTTTTCTGTCTGCTGCTTTTTTCCCTATGAAGACGAAAATGAATTATCATGGAAACGCTGTTTACGGTCTTCATAGGCAGGAAAAAAGCAGTTGAAGGCACAAAACCTGACCTTGAATGTAATAAGATTAATTACACCTAATATACTAAAGGGAAAGTCAGTGAGGATCTATGCTGGTATAGTGAAAGTGTTTTAAATACCTGGAAGTTATGCAGATCTCTGATTTTGCTCACATCTCTGACTCTTTGGGATGCAAATTGTGTCTGTTTAGTCTCCTTCAAGTATCGATAGAAAGAGAGTGGCTGCACATGAGGGATGTTACAAAATAGGCTTAATTTAAAGTGGCTACTTCATGCGTTGTGTGAAATTTCATGTGTTCTGGATGGAGAAGGTAATTTGATTACCTAACTGATGCTTAAGTGAGACAAGGGTATATGGTATCACTGCAGGAAGGAGCCCAGACTAAGGTATGGGAAGGAGGCTGCTATCCACAGTTGAAATCTGTCATTGCAAGTAATACAAACCAGTGCGAAAGGGGGAGGAGAGAGCTGGTATACTGCAAGCCGAGTCGTTTGATTCGTCATTTTCACAGGTGTTATTTTAATTTGAATGTATTATCCTCAGGAAAATACAATCAGTGATCTGGATATTGAAAGAGGAACATACATTGTGAAATGTCAAAAAATACATCATGTTTTCTCTGCGAAAAATGGTCCAGCAGTCTGCGACCCAGCCTGCCAGTTAAAGTCAGCCAAAAGATGAGACACGGAGTACTTGATGGGTGATTTTTGTAAGTGGAGCTTTTGTGAAAACTGCAGAGCAAAGAGAAAAACATATTTTTAAGACTTCAGTTGCTGCGTCTTAAGCTGATACGTCCTGTCAGATTGGATCTCTCATGTCAAGTTACAATCTGACTTCAGGTGTCACAACCCAGCACATTAGCCACATATCTGCCAAGCCTGTTCTTCATATGAGAGTAGTTCAAAGAAGCAGGTTATGGGAAGAGCTTTTATTTTTGGATCCACTTCTCACAGAATGTTTCAGACCAGATAGTTTGTCTAAAAGCTTTCCTAGATGAAAATAAGTGTGGTGTGTATATACCTGAATCCTGCAAGACAGTTTCAAGTACAAGACAAATGTCTGATATCTTTTAGGTCTTGTTTGTCTCCGGCTGTCATTTTCTTCTGTACCAGCTATCAGGTGCCTGATCACTGCTGTGTTCAATGCGTGAGACCATTTTTATGCTTGTGGGACACATTGGCTTGAAAAATTTGCAGGTGCCAATATCAGATTTTTTTTTTTGAACAAAAGCATTTACCATGTCCTTTCCAGATCATGTCTCCAGTATGAGTAAAGCCACTGCTTTCAGTCCAGGGAGGCTGCTTACATTGCCTCAGGACCTATCCCAAAGCTCCTCTTGAAGTTGAGTTGTCTGCTATTTCTGTAAATAATGCACTTGGGCAAGTTTATGCCAGGGAAATGCTGATTTGGCAAGCAAAGTAAACATTACTGGCAAAGTATTTTTATGCTGCTATACACAACTTGAGCATATGTTGGCCTTGTCTCAACACAGAAATGTCTCCTGTCTGTACTGGAAAGTCTGTACTGCAATTTAGGCTCAGTGGTTATCTGGGCTCTGCTTTGCAGTGACAAAACCCATCCCTTGCTTTTTATTGTGTTAGCTTTATGATGTGCTTTCACATCATATTAAATGAAAACCAAATAACTTTAATTGTGCTTGAGTGACAGAGCAGACTTGTGCTTCCACTTGGAATTTGGTTCTCACAGATGCTAAAATATTTTGTGTTAATTATGTATGCATATATTAGATAAATACCCAATATTTTTTTTTGTAAAGTAAGATAAACTAAAAGTTGGTCTATAGCTGAACTGTGGTAACTGTAGTTGGTCTATAGTAACTACCTGTTCAGTGGATGTGAAGGCACAAATGGGAGAGTTAAATTCTATGTTTAGACTTTTTAACAGAGATCTGTTCTGCAATGAAATCCCATGTTGGTTCCTCATTTTTCTCCTTCCCTTACATTATTTACTGTCCTCTTGCTGTGTTTGAGATGCATATGAGAGGTCCAGAAATGGGCCCCAGGAGGAGGCAGAGGGTCACTGTAGAGAGCTGCAGCCACAGAGAACATCAAAGGCTGCATCTGATGCATCCTGGTCCTTCACATCTGGTAGATGTAACCTGGTTCACCTCATCAGGTTCAATGAAAAAGGCTAACTTCATTCCTGGGAATCACGGGCATAGGAAAAATAACATAGCAGTTATGCAGGATGCATTTTCAGAGTGCTGCTGACCAAGGATCAGACCCTTCCAGAAGTGAAAATGTCTTTATAAAACTCTTTCTCTTTACACTTTACTCTTGTGACTGTCCCCAGTGACAAGTCCATAACGTGTTTCCATTATGTCATCAGGCCAGAGATCAGAGCCTGTGTTGGTAATAGAAAAATATATCTTCTTTGTCAAGCACCAGCATCTGCCCTAATAGCAAACATTAAATTGATTGAAACTAACAATTTTTGCAACCTATTTCCTGCACAGTTAATTAATTTTCAAAACCAGAGGCTTATGCAGTTTGCTAGCAGTAGTCTTTTAGGACTATGGTTTAATTAGCATGACTGAAGGGAGGTGATTGGCAGAGCAAGGTGTTTGCATAGGCATTGTCTGACCAGCTCTAGGCATGTGGAGTTTAACATGAGTAAATAATTGCATTTGGCACCTGCTTAGTATTGCACTTCATCCACTGTTTCTCCAGACCTGCTTCAAGGAATCAAAACCATCATGTTATGTTTTACAATATTTTTTATGTATTATTGATGGCACCTTATAAAATTAAATTACATCACATTCATAATGCAATTGAAAAGTTTCAGTCTATTAACGTTTTATTGCTGGAGGGGACAGTAGCTGGTTGTTTGAGCTACACAATATATCCCAAAGGGTACAAGAACTTGCTGAAAATATGGAAAATTTAGATTTCAATAAACGTATTAAATTGTTACTACTTGTTCATGACAGTGGTTCACTTGCATTATAATATTATTTTCTTCAACATTTTGGAGACAGTGGTGTCTCCTGTGGTTTTTGCTGTGCACTGCAGAGATACCACAATACAACAAGAGGACAATATTTATATAAGCTTTTTAATGTTTCTCAATTGGCAGTGTGGGATGTTTTCATGAGAAAAGGACCTATTCTTACACTGCATCTCTATCTTAATATATCCACAGGATAGAGAGGCTTAATCTTTTTGAAAGGAGCCCTTTTTGATAGGAGCCCTTTTGTTAGGAGCCCTTCCTTAGACAAATGCAGAAAACCACATCCTTTTTACCATGAGAACTGCTTCTTATGATAAATTCTCCACTTGTTTTTAGAGATTTGCCAAGCATAAATTACTCATGCTGTTTCCCCTTAACATTCAATTGAGACACAGCGGTAGGGGTGCGGGCTGATGCTGCTGTTTAAGGAGCATGTTCTCACGGTTGCTTTCTCCACCGTTTATGCAGGAATGAAATGCTTCCCTACCCTCTGCTTTTCCAGAATGATGACCCCTAGATCTACTGAAACCCTTGCTGAGGACCAGAGGTAAGCTGAATGTAGGATGCTAGCTGAGTGAACTACATCTGCTTGGTGAGAGATGTTTCTTAAGTGAGGTGAGAAGTCTATGTAGCAAACGCCCTGCTCTCAGATACGAGAAAGGGCTGATTAGTAGAGAAGTGAGGCTCAAACCCAGCTTCACTGACAATGTAGTTGCTTGCTTAACTAGTGATATTGCTACAACTAGCAAACTTGATAAAATAAAATCAACGCTTTTTGTTTTGAGCTAAATAATATTTTTAAGTTAAAATGGGAAAAATATATGTAAATTAATTTGAAATGAGAAATTTCTTATCCAAAACTAGTGAAAAACTACTGCATAATATTTTTATCAAAAGGAGAGTGCATTATTATTACAGCCATGCTATTACATGTACAAAATACAGCTAAATAAATGCGTATTTATACCAATATAAATAAGAAAATCTTGTGGAAGGGCAATTTTTGAACCAAGTGGAAAACTTCAGAGAAGTGGATGGTATATTGTGGGTCAGCACTGCACACATCTTTCAACATCTTCTGTGTGTCACAAACTTTTTTGATTTCTGAATTTGTCAGAAGTCAAACTGTACAGAATAGAATGTAAATTGTGGGATAAAATAGTATGATAAATATCTTTGTTATTTCTTTTCCTGGAGCAAGAACATCTTTAAAACTGTCAGGCAAATGGGGACAAGTACTGTTGTATAAATGAAGGACTTTTTAAGGCCATATTTGAAACTCTAGTCTCTCCGTATTTGCATTCTAAAATGCTGATGATCTCGGAGTAGCCATTTCCGCTACTCCTAAGCACTGGTTGTTCCTCTTTCAGGACTACAGTTATCTTGATTAAGTAAAAACTTAGGTGGGCAGTGGAAACATGGATTGTCACATCTTTACTAATCATTCCTCATCAAACTGCCGGCTTGCCATGCATTGATTTAGAGGTGATTTCTATTCACTGTTTGTTTTTTATCCTTCTTCCCAAGCAAACAAAGCAACAGTGAGCCCCAGAGTAAAAATGCAGTGAGGAAGGAGAAATAAAAACTACTCACTTGAACTCAGTCTAAAGTTAAGCTTCAAAAGACCTAGAGAAAATATAGATTACAAAGGAATCCCACTAGATTTTTGTATTCAAAAGAGGAAGTATTCCCCTTCCGGTGCCTGAAATCCAGTTAGCAATGTTGAATGAGCACTTGAAAGTTTTCAGATGAAATCATCCTCAAGTCTGTGCAGTGGCAATTTTAGTCTTGGCCTCCACGTCAAGGAAAAGAAAACTTACTTCAGTGAAAGTTTCCACATTCAAGTAAAGGTTGAATAATTAAGATTTATGACATTGCTCAAATGCATAAAAATGCAATTCCTTTTCCCCCCTTTTTTTTTTGTTTTCAGAAAAAACCCAAGAACAACTTTCTCAGATTTCTGTTTGTTTTTATTCTTCTGGGCTGCTGATTGTGCCCAGAGTACTCAGCAGAAATTTCCCTCGCAGAGGTAGACTTTTAGTTGGAGGGAGCCTCTTGCACAACCACAGCCCCACACCCCACAGGTGACATGTCCCAGGCCATTTTCTTGCTGTCTACTGCTGGGAAAGGGTTCATGTGACTGTGTTTCCGCAGCTCTAAGCACAAAGTTGCCCTGGGCTTCCCTGGAGCAAGCCTAATGCAAATAATAACGAGATACTTGGGCCAAAGGGAGCTGCGATACAGCTCTGCATCACTGAGCTTCTATAGATAATAGATTCCCACAAGGATCCCTGGATAGTAGAATAATTTAGAGCAGCCTTGAAGCTGTTGTAATTCATGCTTAAGCTGGCAGAGTACCCATTAGACCTGGGAACAGTGAGTATCCCCCAGTGCTCTCCGCCAAGTAGAGCCCAACATCAGGCTGTGTTCAGCATAGAAAAGAAGATGTAGGCTTTCCTTGTTTGTTTTCCCTACCTTTGTGTGTAGCTACCTAATTGTTATTTTTCTGATGCAATTACACTGGTTTAATTGAAGGCAGCATGTATTTTTTCTGCTGGCACAAGTGTGCAGGAAGGTAAGAACCCACTCAGGTTTTTGTTCTCAGGTTTGCGGGATTAACAATAAAATGGAAAGAGGGGGCTGATCTATTTATTCTGGAGGACTGAATCTTTGAAAAACCCTCACTCTAGAGACATCAGAGTGAAAGAGGGAAGGAGAAAACGTAAAAGCAAAAGTAAGAAGGGACCACATGTAGAAGACTATAGACCTTTACTTTGGTTAGAAAATTTAGAGACAAATAGAATGAGATATTACTTTAAGTAAGCTTCACTCACAAATCAATAATAAGTAATTCTATTATAAAATTCTCACTTCTTGTTTACGTGATGAAAGGTCTTTAGAAAGCTTAATGTCCGTGTTTAAGAATACAAGAAAAATCTCTCAATATCAAAGGACTGTATCAATGTCTTCTTCCCATCCCTGCAAAATTCCTGTCAACTTCTGATTTTGTTTTTCCACAATTCAATTTTCTTGATGTTATTATTGAAACAACATGTGAAGTGCCTTGGGTATTACTCAAGTACAAGTTTGTTCTAAAGATCTGAATATGGTAATGACATGTTTTCAATCTCGTAGAATTCAGAGGAGTTTGAGAATTAATTACATTTACAGCAAGAGGCTTTGCTCTCCATACAAAATTGTTTCAGAGCACTTCAACCACCAGCTTAGAAAGGTTTACAGAAATGAGTGAGTTTCATTACTCTGTCGTAAAATCATAAAGTTTTGAAAACAAATTCAAAAAAGCAGTTGTGAACTGAAATGCTGGTGCAAAGTGAATGAAAACTAACAAAATTATTTATTGTTTTAATATTTAATATGTTTAATTTACTGGCGTCAGACTTTCAGAGTGTTTGCATTAAGCTGTCAACAAGAGGGGGGCAAACTGGAAATGGTGGTGGCGAGATCTGCAGCGTGGTGGGGGATGAATTGAATCATAAAATCATAGAATCATCAGGTTGGAAAAGACCTTTGTGATCAATGAGTTCAATTATACAGAGCTACAGAGAAATCTGGTGTAAATCCTGTCAGGCCAGTTGGTCCTGGCCATGGCAAACATCTTTCCAGCTGTGTTTTCCTGTAGCATTGCATCTGCAGCATTCTGCTTTGCTCTACCACCCTTTCTAGCAAGGGCTTTAGGAAGCACATATGCAAGCAACAAATCTTTGCTGGGTTTGTTGTCAAATATGCCAATGATATAAAGAACCTCTTTTCAGCAAGAACTATATTTATAAAGCTTGAAAGGATTAGCTAGGCATTAGCATTTCAGCAATCCAATAAGTATTTTATGATCAATTTTAGCTAACACTAGCACTTCTGCAGGCAATGGATCTCTGGTTTTGACAATACTTTTGCTGGATTTCACTGACATGAATGGGAGTTAAAGGGTCTCACCGCCTGGTGAGGATTAGATCACTGAAAGCATCAATAAATTTCTGAAAACAACAACTTCTGATAAAATTCCCAGAGCATGAACAGCAATGTATTCAGTTGGTATAAATAAGGGAAGTTCCACTAGGTTTAGCAAAGCTAGCTTACACCACTAGAAGGTGTCATCTCTTTTTCAGATGTTTTTGAGAAGATAGGTTTTGTGCATGTTTCTGAGCCTTTTTGAGTTACCAGCAAAAGAGGCCAGCCATGAAAACAAACAAACAAAAAAAGCAAAATTATCGATACAGAAAATATCTCATTCATTCTGGTTAAAACTAGCTCTTACCAACATTGTAATGAAACACGTTTCCAAACTCCCATCTAATTTAAATAAGTTTCACGTCTTACAGTTCAGAGGTGCCTGTGAAGAGTCCTCATGTTGGCTTTTCTTTGAAAAAAAAAAGTAATCACTGCTTGGTCTTATGCTGAGATGAATCTCTTTCTTCCTATAGCCTATAAGATGATGTTAATGTTTAAATTCAGCAGAACCTGGTAGTGATTCCTCACTCTTAAAACTTCAACCACCCACAGCTCAAAGTTTGGGTCTGTAGTATGCAGAAGTTAAAATTTAGTCAGGCAATGAATTAAAACCAAACAGCAGTTTTAATGGCATAAACAGAAATACATATTAATACAGCAGTGCCTGTGGTTTTACCTCCATATATATAAATCACTGCATTGAGTATGTATGCTTTCTGTATTGGAGATTCCTGACTCAGTCCCCAGGGTTTTGTTCATCATGGCAGCCACTGCCAATGGCTACAGGGAATTTTTCATCTGAATCAAGTATGAGATGCCTAACACTACATCATATGGGAGCAGATATGCACTGGCCTGGGCATTTGTAGCTGAAAAAAGATAGGTTTTTAAAATACTGCTTTTTATTCCCTAACAAATATCTCATATTGCAGATGGTATCAAAGTTGCTTTTCTGGCTTTTGATTTGTTTCAGGTTTTGGATATTTGAATGGTGTGTGTGTGTTGCGTTGGTAGTTCAGTTTCAGTTTCAGCTGGAACAGCTTTTCAGCAGCACACACATACTGAAAAACTTAACTGTTCGTTTTGCAGCTGTCAGAGTCTGCATGGTACACGGTGTCCAAACCAAAGAACCTATTTTGCTTATGGAAGGCTCTTTAGGAAGTAATTCTGATGGCTTATTCAACAAAGTACTTCTTAGTAGGGTGGGTGATGTTCTGTTTTTTGCACAGTTAGTCTTTCTGAAAAGCAAAATATGTGAAGTGCTCGATATACAGGTTTTTAAAGAGAAAAATAAGAACAGCAATAAAAAAAAATAAAAACGATTAGAACGTTGTATTGCAGCAGCAGAAATAAACACTGTCAGCTCATCCTAAGCATTTTTGTTCATGTGATATAACACAGCTCAACTTTTAAATCAAGTCAGTTCATACAATTTCATGGTGGTCAAATAGGAGAGTCTTTTCTTGTAGCATGGAGGATTAAAATGAGTAAGTGACATTCTGTCCCCTTCCAGAAAAAAAAGAGGAAAAATAATAAATGGATTTTTTTTCTAATAAGGGACAGATCTGTGGTTTTGTTTTGCACGTCCTGCCTTTCCCCAAGGGAAAGAGCAGATGGTTTGAAAAAGCAAGAGGAAGTTTGGCTCAGGTCTGAGTGCTCTCTGGTCAGGGAGTTTGGCAGGCTCCATGGTTGCGTGCTCTATCTGGGAATACTCTTAAAAAATCCATTACTACAAGAGGGGGGAAAAAACACATTTGCCTCCATGGCACAGCATGTAGTCATGAAAGGGATGGCACTGATTTTTGAGCACTGCCTTGCTACAGAGATAGGAAGAGTGGGCCGTGTCAGAATCAGGGAACTGATGTTTCCCTGTATCCTTAAATATTGTCTGGTTTTACATTTGGATTATTTTCTGTCAGAAACCAAAGAACACATTGTTCTTGCAAGTTCAATAAATATAAAATATTGGTTTCCTTTCCAATGTTGAACAAATACTTACAGACTAATTTCAGTCACGCTAGAGTAGGAAAGAGACAGACAATACTAAAATATATTTCCTGAATGATAAAGTTTTTGTAATAGTGGTGATTACCGTTAATTTAAGACCTAATTTGGATTTAACTCTTGTTTTTTATAATGCTTTGTGTAATGTAGTATAAACACTCCCAATTTTTACCCCCTGGTTTTCTGGCTTGTTTCTTGGCCAATGGGGGCATTCAATGGCACATCCCAGCTCCAGGGAGAACACCTCTGCTTGCTTCCCTGTCACTCCATTTGGCAGACAAGATGTTGTGTTGACCTTGCTCCTACTACCAGTGCAAAAATCTCCAAGAAGTAGCTGATTTATTTTATGTGGGATTTTAGCGATTACTCCTTCTGCTCTGCAGAATGCAGGCACTGGATTCAGTGGCAGCTTAGGCTTTTCCTTAGCTCGTCCCTTGGCTTCCTGACTGGTCTCCCAGCTCAGCCCCGTGAGCTCCAGGCTTGTTTCTTCGTTCATTATCTCTTACATTCAGATTTCCATAAGTTAAAAGCTCATGAACTTTCACTTTTGAAACTTTAATCAGGATATGTTCAGATTAACCATCCCTTGATAAAATAAAGGTGTGAATACTGATCCTGCCTCGTAATAGGAGCTACACGAGTTTTTTTTGCAATGGCATTGGGCAAGATAGCACAGCTCAGTCAATGATGCTGAAGGCAGCAAGTGCAGTACCCCATTAATCAGGTGGCGGGGAAGGAGCACTTCCCTTCCAGGAGTAAGTGAAACAAACTGCTCTTAAGGCAGTAGTTTTTCTCTTATTGTGGTATTAAAGAAGTGTTGAATTTCCACAGATAATGTCTTTGGTGTTGGTTCTCTGATTGGGTGTCATTTTAGTATCTTCAAGAAAAAGTATTTCTTCTTCAGTTACTACTGGTATTCAAAAGCAAGCAGCTTGTCTGTGTAGTAGATAAGAATTTATCTTCTTCTGTTACCTCAAATTCCATTAAACATTAAGAAAAGGGATCGGAAAAGGATGTTTTGCAAATATTTCCTGAATCGCAGATTTTAAGAGTGAACAGTTTTTGTACCATTTTCTTTTGGTTTTAGTAAGAATGAAAAAATGGTTCACAAATCACCAAATAACATAACCAAGTTGTAAGACTAGATATCAAAGCCAGAGTCATGCAGAAATCTACAGATACATTTATTTTACCTATCTAAGTAATTTCTCTTTCTAGAGCCATTTTTTAAAGAGGGAAAATTATTACAACACATGACAACACCATGGCTTAAGGTACAGAGCACCAACAGCCCGCTCAAATGGGTGTGCAGCTGGTAACATTTTTCCAGTCCTCTGTTTTGCAAGGTAGCACATGCTCTATTTATGTGGTCGTATCTAGGATTTGTTAAATTTTATGATAATGTTTCTTTAATTTTATTTTTCTGGACAGACAGAGTTTGTTGTTCTTATGTTTTATAAAAATGTTTTTACCACTTCAATATTATTATGCATTAAGAGCAACTGTGTATTTTGATCCATGTGTGGTGCCTGTAACTAGT
Source organism: Dromococcyx pavoninus (assembly GCA_033558185.1). NCBI lineage: Eukaryota > Metazoa > Chordata > Aves > Cuculiformes > Neomorphidae > Dromococcyx > Dromococcyx pavoninus. Next base: position 861,772 of record JAUMJL010000346.1, on the reverse strand, counting down.
TCTGCTGCAGAATTTGTGTTATTTATCAAATGACCATTTGAAATTTGAGGGCTGTGGATGTAAGCCTCAGTTGTAACAATGATTTAATTTCTTGTTGCAATGTGTCTTGATACGATGGTGTTAAGTGCAGTAGAAATACTTGTTACTGTGATTAGAACAGTGAAAAATAGTGGAAAAAAAGATAATAGAGCATAATGTTCCAACCATTTTCCTGCTGATCTGAGATGAGAAAGTTCCTGTGCATGGGCTCTGCTGTCTGCCTGACAAAATGAAGTATTTGCAGCCATTTTAGCTTTTGAATGTGCTCCTTATTTTGACCGTATAGTCACCCAATTTTTGTACATCACCCTATTCATTCCTTCCCTTTCAAAATGTTTTTGTTACTATGGAGACAGGAAAATAGTTCATGAGAGGGGAACTTAGCAGCGTGAATGGGGCATAGCAACAAATAGGTTTATAGAGTGGTTGGAAAATTATATGTCTGATAGTGGATAAACAGGTATTTCACGTAAAAGTTATATATTTACAATATAATAGGGTGCCTCTTTCATTTCTCTTTTTGGAGATTTATTAGTACCTGAAGAAGACAGAAACAGGCAGCCTTGATCAAAGACCTTATGGTATAACAACATCAGAAGTGACCCTTTCAAATACTGCACTTTTGCAGAAAGTAATAGCTTATGCTTCTCTGAGATTTTATTGATATCAGTTGTGTCATCCTAATGCTGATAATATATTAATTTACTGGTGTATATACTTGGAGAAAAAAATAATGTCTCTGAAACTGGAATAGTTCCATGCAAGATAAAAAAGAACACAAATAAACCAGTCCTAATCAGACTACAGAATTGGACCAAGGAGCAAGAGAGATCTCATCACAACCCAAATCTGCATTTAGATTTCTGAATCTGCTTCAGTTGCAGTATTTCTGTCCATGGAAATTATAAATGCGGGGGATCAGGCTCACACAGTCAGGCATACATCCAGGTGTCATTATTAAACTAAATTCCAATTTTAAGGCACTAAAAGAGAGGTATGCTTATATTAAAAGAAACCCACATTTTATATCTTTTAGCTCAAAGAAAATGTATTTATTCAAACCCAGCCTCTTTTATTTCTTGTTGTTCCGTAACTCAAAACTGCTTACAGTGTTTCACTCTTTGTCTTCTGAACTGATAGGATAATCAATGTTTTGTTGGTTTGATGATGCATAAAGCGGAGCAAGATTGAGGTGATGTATTTGGAATTGTTCTATATTTTAGAAGTATTGATCTTGGCTGTATTCCCTTTGGCCTTTCCTTGTCAGGTTATTTTTAGGACAGGTTGTTTATAGAATTACTAAAGAAAAGCTAACCCAAAATAAGCATTTTAGGATGTTTTGTGTTTTACAGCTGTTAACTCTTCTAATGTGAACTCTTTGAATTTCTAGGGGTAAATTTTTCTGGACAATAATCAAATACTAGACTTCCAGTTTCAGCATAGCAGGTCTGTGTGTTTGCCATGTGAATCGTGTTTGTAACAGCAAGTCAAACATGAGAAAACGATCTGCTCCAGCACCAGACACCAGTCGAGTTCCAAGCACCATCCCTGGCACAGCTTTGGCTTGCACCAACCGATGTCTTCTCAGGCTGTGTTCCGTGGATTTCTGTGCCAGATGATGGTGTAGTTCAGGAGACAGCACACACATTAGCCTACTAATAGGCATAGTATGGGTGAGAATCACCTCTTTTGGAAGAGAATAGGGAGGGCAATCAGGTGTGTATGAGTGGCATCACTTGCCTGAAGGCTCAAAGAGGAGACCACAGCCTGTTTAGCTAGTAGTATAGCTATAGCTTTATAGCTTGCTTCTCCTAAGTGTTACTAAATATTTATTCATAAATATGTTCACAACATATTAATGTAATTAACAATATTCAGATTTTGTCTAGTATCACAGTGAGACCTAGACTATAAGCAGGATGCTACTTACAGGCACTGACCTTGTGATATGCTCATTTTTCCTCCATTCTGTGTAGGACCTTACGGTCCTGATGTTTACATAGCATGGTACGGGGATTTGTGGTTACATGAGAGTTTTCTGGCTCTATTGTTGCTTCTCTGATACCTCAGGGGAAAGCATTGGAAGAAAACTTTTTTTTTTTTTCTACAAAGACGAGCTGGTTTTCCTGTATCCTTGGAACATTGCTGGGGCTATTTCTGGGCAGGAGCCCTGCATTGTGGGTTGCAACAGTCACCATGGGAAGGGATAGATGAGCCACACACAAATAGCAAAACAAATCCTCAAAAGCACCAGTAGGTCATGATGAATCCCATGGATTCTCACAGGGAATGGTGGCACTGGCTGTTTGGCAGGCTCAGGCTGCTAAGCGTTACAAAGGTTGTAGAAGGTCTTTTCCAACTGGAAGATTCTATGATAAAGGAAAACACCTAAAATAGTGACCACTTCTAAAAATGTTAGACTGAACGCCATTGTGGCATTCATGAGGAGCATATTTGATCTTAAACATGTACATGATTTTGATTACCACAGAGAAGACTACCAGAAGGTATGGTCTGCAATGACAAATATGAAGAGCAAGGGAAAATACCAGCATTAAGTCTACATAAAATCTGAGGATTTTCTTGCAGTAGGAAGATGAGTGCTTGTGAGCAGCGATGTTTTGAGATGAGGTGAAATTGCCTAGAAGAAACTCTTGTAAAATATTCAGCAAGTTGCCTTTTTTTTTTCTGATAACCAGGGTGATCAGAGAGCTTAATGTGCTGGTGGATAGAGCTCCAGATGAAGCAGGCAATGACTAAGCTGGTCAGCACTTTTGTGCAGAGCATGGTGAGACATATTTCTCCTCTAAGCATAGAGAAAGGCTTGATGATGTTGGTAGTGAGGTTTCTAAAGCTTCTTGATGGATCAAGTCTCCATTAAATGTAATGAGAATTTGTCACCCGAAGCCTTTTTCTAGTTTTGTAAATCTCACCCCAACTCACAGTGAAGTCTCAGTCACATTTGATGGGCTCTGGGGATTGCCAAAGGTCAGGATGCTGAGGAGGAAATAGTCGAGGTTCACCTCAACTCTGAACAGCTTTGTTTAATTTGTTATAGCATAATTTACAGGATTGCTAAATATGGATCCAATCTTTTTACATGTACGGTGAAGAGTATCAAACAATGTCTTTACACTGTATTCTGTCTTATGCACTTTGGATATTCTGTCTGTAATCTTGCTTCTTTGTACCCATTTAAAATTAGTGAAGAAAGCAGTGTTTTTCTTACCTTTTTATTTATTTTGTAATGATACTTCAACTAAGAAAACTGAACTCTAGTCCCCTGGTGTGTAACCATATGAGCATATATTATGTGCTCTTGAGAGTCCATCTCTCCTTTGGAATGAGTGAGGAAAGGCTAAAAATGGAAAAATCTGGAATTATTTATGCATTTCTGTTAAGGTTCTGGGATGTGGGAGCACTGGAGCCCTTGTGGCTCTGCCCCAGCTCTCGCACTGAGCACACAGGATGCTACTGCTCTAAATCTCCAAAGGACAAAACAAAATATCAGAGGCAACTTTGGTTCTGGCACATTCAGGTTTCGCAGGTTCTTGTTTCCTGGAGGTATGGTAAGTGGGGTCAAGCACTATTTTTCATAGATTTTTCCAATGGATATTCCTTTTTCTGTGGCCAGAAAAGACTGATTCATACAAAAGTTTCTACATATAAATCTGAAAAACCTTTTCTCCAGAACAGAAGTTACTACAAAGCTATGCAAAGATCTAGTCACTGAGAGTCAAACTATGTTTTCCATCACTGCATTGATCTGTTTTGTCTGTCAAAAAGATGAATGATCATATCAGAAAATGACAAGGTGGATTTGAGAGCGAAGAAGCTGGTGGTCTCAGACTAGAGTGACATTGCAAAAATCAGAGTTTGAATCTGTGATACTTCAAATGAGAAGTGATGAAAGTACAGAAATTACATTGGAAAAATGATGAATTTGAATTTTTCTGGCATAGTCCTGGCTCTTTCAAGAAATCAGGAGCCCTAAGAAAGAAAGGTGAAAAGTGATCTGCCCTATTTAAGAGGCTTTCCGAGGATGGACACAGCTTGTTGGCTTGTGAACGTGTGCAGCTCCTCTCATACCCTGAAAAGCCAGGAATGGGTTTATAAGGCTTTCATCACAGAGACACTGGCTTTGCCTAGGGCTGTTCCCTGCTGTTCAGTTGATCAAGGAAAACAGCAAGTATTTACAAACAAAAGCTACAAGGACATTATCAAGGGGCTATTAGAATGTTTATATACCTAATATGCTGCAGATTGTAGATTTCTTGCAATTTCTTGTTTTCTAATAAATGTTTATAGCCTGAAGCAGCAGTAAAAAAAAAAGATGTGGCACATTCTTTGACCATGAGCCATTTTTGTGCAATAAATCTGATCCAACAGTAAAAACATTGTTGGTCTTTCATAGGGATTTCATCCGTTGATCTGTGCCAGGAATGCGAGAGTCAGAAGGGGACAAGGTTCCATGGTGCCCCATGGGATGCTTGGCTTTGCTATTCAGAGGGTGCACTCAGGGAATATGAGGTTAGGAGCAGGTAAGCAGGGGAGCATGGCAGGAGGACCAAGAGCTTTGAATATCGCTGGGTTATGCATTCCAGGTACTCTCCTCCAGTGCTCACCACTGCCTTGGTGAAGCTGACTTTCAGCATAGGTCCTGTTGCAGATTTAAACAAGAAGAGAACTATTGAAGGGAGAAAGACCTATGCAAAGCTGACCCCCACCTTGTGTAGACCACCCTTGCAGAAGACCTCTGCAATTCCAGAGTCAAAGGCACTGCTCCTCAGTACCCTATCCATTCTTGCTGAAATACTGCCCTGGTAACTGTGTTTTTCATCTGTCTTTTATGAATTGACTGCTTTAGCATCCTGGAGTTCCTTGACCTTAACAAATGGAAGGGATGACTCCTTGTTTTCTCTGGTAACAATAAGCAGGATTGGAGGCTGTTATTGAATTGTCTGCTACTCTGTGCACAGTTGTAGCACAGTTTTGTGAAATCCAAGATGAGACCTGGTGTTTTAATTGGAACAGACATAAACTGAAGTGTTTTTAATACACATCAATATTAAGACTTCATGACGCTGGGCAGAACAGCTGTTAGACACTGATTTGCCAAAATACCTACATTTAATTTGGACAGTTGGTGAACTGTAGCATTTGCCAAATCAAGAACAAGACAGACACTTATTCCAATTATGCGGTCTTATTTGCTACAGCAATCAGTTTGGGGTCAAAGAGTTGCTATGTAAATTGAAAGTAAAGCACAGTGGCTAAGTGACTTAAACTGCATTTCATTCTCCTGCAGGACGCATTTAATGTAAGTGCTAGAAGAAAAATGATGAAAAATATTAACACTGCTTGAGCAGAATAGTACCAAAAGTGTTGACATGTTTATTCATGACTTTCAATGCAACAAATGTCATATAATTGAAACAGTTGATGGGTCACGAAATTCATACAAAGCATCTTGCCTTCAGAGTGCCTTTTCTGTAGAAACAGATCAGTGCAATTTAACGTCGAGTAATGGGGATGAAGGAAAGGCAATTACTTTGGATAACTTAGCATTTGGTTTTTTTTATTAGCTGGTGGGGAATAGTTAAAAAATTGTCATATATTTTTTCACATCAAGTGTGTGAACCAGCACAGGCAGGACACAGGAACAACCACAAAACCACAGATGAAGTGCAGACTGAATTTATTTTCATTACCTCATGAGCTGGGGGATCCCTGAAGCATCACCCAGGCAGGGGGACACAAGCTGGGACACAGGCGCTACAGAGCTTGGTCTTGGCTAGATAGTTATTGAACCTGCTGGTTTCACTTCTATACCAGGGATTTGAGCAAGCATAGTTTACAGCTATGCTTTGATTTTCCCACAGCAGGGCAGGAATCTCAAGTAGGTTCCAAAGGATGCCTCTAAGTTTATCACAGGCCTACATTATCTACATATGAATGTTCTACTTGTTGACCTTACAAGGCTAAACAACAGTTAGTATGGTATATGTGTTTTTTGACACCCCAGCTTCAAGTCACTTGAGTGCATTTACAATCCTCCTCTCCAGTCTTCCATTATTTTCTCGTACCCGGAGACCAGCTCTGTGTGCACATTTTCTCTGGACCTCAAGGGGAGATGTGTGACTGAGTGGCGAGATCGAGATGGTGGGACTGGGCTCTGCTTTGCTGACACTGGGTGGATTGGAACTGACAATGGGAAAAGCATTGAGGAAAACCAGAAAGAATCCAGAGCAGCAGCAGCACATGATTTTTTGGGGGAGGCTCTTCCATAACTCTTCCTTCTTCACACCAGCTCTCACCAGTTCACTTGCATTTCAGCTTCCTCCACCTCAACAAATGATGTAACAGGTAAATAAGCCAAGATTTCTAATTTCTTGTGAAGCCTAACTTAGAGAAAACTGCCTCTCATGCTCTCAGTAGGTTGTTATAAAGTTACTTGTAGAGTAGGAGACTTAGTGATAGCATCGGAAGTAAAGGTTTCCAAGTCCTTCCTAAATTTTTTGCCTGAATCAAATTTTTCCTTGAGAAAATCTATTTGGGAGAGGGGCTGAAGTGCTTTATTTTCCGTGAGGATTTTTTGGTTTGGTCTTTACAGCATTTGGGGTTTTTGCTCTGTTCTTCCTAATGAATTACAAGCATGCTGTGTTTGCAAGTTGGAAATTGCTAAATAAACTGCTAGATAATAGAATTTAGTGCGTGTTTGTAATTTGATAGCACTGCCCACAGCGTTGCAAAATGTTATTGTGATAGACTGTTTATAGCAGTGTGTTTCCATCATTATGTACTTTCATGTAGAGATTTCTAAGATAGCATTATTAGTGATAATATTGTCCCAGTCTGTACCATAGCAGTCCATGCAATGGTTTCCTCCAAAGTGCTGATAATGGGCTGCATGCGATTTATTCTTGTGTTAAGGTGATAGATGAGTTTTTAGACTTGTGAACACTGTAAATTTCCTTGTAAAGTATACTAAGAAAATTAAACATTGATCTTATTTTTATAGGAGGAAAATATTTACTCAAACATTTATCTAAAAATAACAATATTAATTCCTTATTGTCAGAGGAGGCCACATGCATTTTTGTTTGTGTTTAAAGAACATTCTTTGAGCATTTCTAAACTTTCACAGAAGACTTTTCAGAAAGGTGTCAAAGCTTTAAACAGCTTGGTTTTGCCATACAAGGCTGGGGAGAATTTCTTTTAAAAAGAAAAGTCCTGTCAGCTGAAGGTGGTTTTTTTGAAAGGCCTCATTGTGCCTTCATTATTACAAAAAGCTCAACTTGAGAGCAGATTTTCGAAGGACAGCAACTTTATAGGTGTCCCCTGACTGGTGAGTAGTATCTCAGATCCCTCAGATTCAGGCCTAAAAAAATTTAAAAAGAAAAGACTTCACCTGTAACAGATATGACTGGGTCTGGGATGAACATGGAGGATAAAGAATGATTTGTTTTTATCCTTGAATGAGTTAGATGGGATATATGTATTGCCACAGTTTCTGGAATACGTTTTGAGGACAATATATGCTTAAATATAAAAATATTACACAGCTTGATGGAACTACCTGAATTGAAAACTAGGGAAAAATATCTCTTGCTTCTAAAATATTTCTTGTATTTGGCATAGGTTTGAAATGCTGTCTGCAATGACCTGAAGCTTGAGAAATATCCTTAGGCTTTCATATGTCCTCTCCAAGCTATGCACAAGCTCATCCTTCCATGCCCGGCTGTAAAGCAGGAGGCTCAGCCATCCTCTTGCTCCAGAACAATGGGACACACTTTTCTCCCCTCTCCTTTGTAAATAGTCTTGTAACGAAGGAAAAATAGAGTGAATGTCCGTCTTGAAATTAAAATGCCAGTGTTTGCATAAAATATCAATACCATGGATGCCTGCCAGCGGAAGTAGGGGCACAGTCACCCTGCCCAGTCCCATTATCAGCCTGTGCACAGGGGTGTAGGAGACTGGGTACAAATAAGCACAAAATCCTACCCCATGCCTTGGTCAGGGTTTGTTCCCCCCTAGACAGGTGGAAGCAAGTTTTCCTTTTGGCCTAGGGGATTATACTGCATGTTGGGCTGCTAAATTTGGGAGAGCGAGTGGGGCTTTTTTGACTGCTGGGGAGCCACAGTGCTGAGTTTACCAGACTAGGGAATAAAACCTTGCCTCAAGTGTCAGAACTATAAAGGGTATCGGTTTACAAAGACATCTTTACATAGAAGGTAATACCTATAGCCTGTGTGATCAAAGGCTGTATGACCAGCAAAGAGGAAATATGAACATGTAATCTTATATAATCTTACAGTACTTATTGCTTCAAAACTTAATCTGAGAACAGATTAACATTTAAACAAGTTGAGGATAAATGCTACTGTGCTTGTCTAAAATTTAAAATATTAACTTAAAATACCTTTGGCTTGTGTTCAGTGAAATGTGATGCAGAGGCTTACTTGGGAAAAAAAGATGCTTATCATCTGCAAGAAAGCAGATATTTATGGTTACACAGCAGGTTGCATTGTACTTTAACTCATTTGGCAGGATTTTATGTAGCTCTCATAAATACATTACTTGCTAAATAAAAGTCTTTATTAGTTAGAGTCAGCAGCACAGGGTGGAAGCATTGTGGGCAGTAGCACCAGCAGACACCTTCCTAAGACTATCTTCCAACAACCACGATGGAGAGAGTGGAGGTAACTAAAAAAATGACCATTAAATTGCAGTGGGAATATTATATTGTGCCTGGTGAAGATGTAAGGGTGTGTCCCTTCATAGATGCAGGATTTTGTGAACCTTTTTCATGAAGTCTGTGAATTTTGCATTTGGAGCCTTGTCACTCCTTTAATGAAAGTGCTGTTAATTATGTCAGATCAGGAAACACATGCTACTTTTAGGATTGTGTTGGCTCTCTGTGGGAACCCCCAGCAGGAGATGCTCCTGTCCAAGCAGTGCTCATCGTATTGAGGCTCTCTCTACAGTACAATACATTTTCCCCACTGCTGACGAGCTTTGACAAAAACATCTGCTGCTGAGAGCAGGTGCTGATAACATAAGAGGTGAGCTGTGTGGCTCATGATTTAGATGAAAGTTTCCTAAGAATAAACCCCGTTTAAAATCACTGCAGAATCTGACTTAACAAGTGCACATCAAGAGCTTCTTCAAGTCATTCTGCATAAAAGTGCTTTCTTCAGGGACAGATGGGGTGAGGCTGTGACTGGAGTGAGAACGAGCAGGGTTTCATTTGCCTTAGAGATAATAAGCTATCACTTCTGTGCTCTGCTTCAAGCTTCCCTGGGACTAACCATGTGGAAAGGATCTATGTTCCCTTAAAGTGATTAGAGTTACAACAGTGACTGTAGAAAAACATTATATTTTCTTACTGTGCAGACTTGCTCAGATGACTTCTCCAGTTATTTGGACTGAACTCAGTGCATGTTATTTCTCTTTTTTCATTCCCTGTGCTTTATTCTGTATGTTCTGAGCAGTATTTTATAGAGACTTAGGGAGTACTGGACAGTAGGGAGTACTGGACCTACACTTTCTAGAGAAACAAATGATCCTGTAATACTTCTGGTCTCAAGAATTTGATTAGAAACATCAAAAAGGTCCTTTGAAGAATCTACACTTTAAGTATCTCAACGTTATAGATAATTGAGGTGATAAGTTACTCTTGAAAACCCAAGTACAGTGGGTTTCTGTTTTTAATGAGAGCAGTCCTGCATGTCTTTGTGAGCTTCCAGCAAACCTGGATGTTGGTACATTCTCATTTTGGTAAGACATCAACAGCTGATGTGAAGACTAACAGCTCACTCCTCACCTACGTAGTACAGTTAACAAAAAATTACTTTCCTGTAGGAAACATTGCAAGTTTCTCGAGAGTGTTATGAGACATCACGGCAAGAAACTGGAAGGATTATCAGCTCTGCCATGCTCCACACAAAGGTGAGTAGGTATGGGTGTGATGTAGAGTGCTCTTGTGGATATGGGAAAGAAAGGACCAGGACTTTAGCATGGTGCAAGGGGCAGCTGGGGGACCATGAATCTCCCATGGATGCTGGATATGGGTTAGAGGCAGCCCAGCTCCAGGCATGGCTACTAAGGAGGAGTGAAAACCTCTCAGTCCTATTGGCAGCAGGCTGTCCTCTTGTCTTGAGCTCTCACACACAGCACAAAGTGCACAAAAGATGGTGGTGTGCTCTCCGGGCTCCCTGGGGCTAAGCTGGGCTAGTTTTGTGGTGCTGCAGACAGGAATTTTGTGATTTCTGATGACTGCTGGAAATCCTCACCAAAAATGCAGCTAAACAGATTTCTGTGATACACAGTAGACAGCAAAAAGTGCAAGGAGCTGGAGCTGGCAAGGCAGTTGGTTCTTCCCTGGTGTAGGAAAGGCTAGAATCTGCTAGAGGCAACTGGAGACTTCGTGTCCTCACAACTGACAGAACTCCCAGTTTGTATCTGCATGCACTGAGATATCCACTGTATGCAGTGATGCTAATCAAAGTACTCCCTGAAATACAATCCAGGTGAAAAATATGTTAGTTTGCTGAAACTGACCTTTCTGCAAAAAATTTATTTTCAACCATGTTAGGATATTTCATGTTCGTTGCCATTTTTTCATTTCACCTTCAGTATTATCAGAAGCTGCTTTATTACAGAGAATGTTCTTGAATGCATTGAAATTGCATTCCAATGGATACTTGAAAAAGTCACCCTCCTCCACAAATTATTGAGGGCTTTAGACTGATTTTTGGATGTTGTGAGGAAATGTTTTCTATTTAAAAATATTGAGATTAGTATAAACAACACCATCTTTATTATTAAACATTTGTAAATCCATTGGCTGTATATGGCTGCTGCATGGAAATTATCATGATCTCACACTGGACCAGGTAAGGAAGTGGTAGATGTCTGTAAATTGTTTTTTTTCCATCCCTGCTGTGGGTGTTGTGGTGTTAGGTTTCTTCATGCTTCATTGATTTTTTTTGTGCAATTACAGGAAGCTCTGCCTGGAAGGTTTCTCCTTTCATTATTGTTTAAGAGTACACCTCTGCTGGAGTCATAGTATGTTACTAAAAAGAGTGCAGGAGGCAAAATACCCCTTGAAAATATCTTTTAAGTTTATCCTTAGTCTAGTTTTGTTTTGTCCATCATCATAAAGTGAGATTCTCTGCCAGACAGTCCTGTTCCCTCTGTCTGGTCTTGAAGTAGTGCTGAAGAAAGAGTTTAGATCTAGAAATGGGACTCAATAATAAAATTTGCACTCAGATTTGGATCCCGAGCTTACTTCTTTTTAGCAGTTCAAAGGCGTGTGCTCATTAGTTGCTTTGAATCCATCTCTATTTAGCTGAAGAAAAAAGGAAGGTTAATTATAAGTCACCTATTTCTCAGATAAGTCAGAAATTTTGTCAGATGACAATATTTTTTTTTGTTTCTAAAGGATCAGTTCTTATGCAGGGTGTAAAGTCTTGACTTCTTGTCAAGCTGTGAAGGAGCAGCTTCTGGCCAGGTTCCCAGAGCCTACTGAGCACCTTGGGACACTGTGCAGCTGCAGCGAATTGCACCAGCTCAGTACTGGGACTCTCTGCTTGCAGTCATCTTGAAAACTTCTCCTGACGTTCTAAGAAATATTTTTAATTTCTTTTTTCCTATTGAAACAATTGTTGTAAAAATTTGACAGTGATGCTGCATGGAGAAGACCTTTACTGAAAGGAAAGATAATGTATTACTGTTGTAGTATATGAGCTATGTGGTTTGAGAATTTTTTTATCTTACAGGGGGATTTTTAGTAACCAGCTTTGTTGAAGTAAATTTGATTGGCATAGTGCTCTTAACTAAATGTGAGGTGGAGAAAGTCAGCGGTGTCATGTACGGAGCCCTTTCAAGGATCCAGAATCATTGCATTGTGCCCTATCATTTGACCTATCACTGGTCCATTTTCATATTGCTCCAAAGAAAAGGAAGGACCATAGAAGCAGAGGTTGCGGTACTGCGTGGTAAATGTCTCCTTATCAGGGTTGTTACTCCAGTACTTCTCAAATTCTAAGTTTACTGCAACTCTAAGGTGCTCCAGGGAGTCAATGACTTTATTGTCTAATTAAAATGGTTTATATTATAAGCAAACCTTGCTATTTTAATGGAAGAAGAAACAGAATGATATATCATATCACCTCTTTAAATTATTTTGTTTAGTGTCTGTGTTGGATATTAAACATTATGTCATAAAATGTGTGGCTATAGAGAATTTCAATAGACTTGACATCAAGGTAAGAGAAAAATAATAAAACCATCCTAGTCTCTTTTATGACACAGCCTTATGTAACCAGGGAACACTAAAGATAAAATGACTTTTCGCCAATAATTGTTTTTTGTTTCTTTAAAGCAATATAGTCAAACCTCTGTAGACTTAATACTATTGGTTATGGGATTTACTAAATGCAAAATTTAATTCAGTGCTCAGTCCTTTAAAATTTAAAATCTAAACTTTAATATGTCATAAAAATTGCAGTACTTTGGATACTTAATAGTCCGAGAAAAAAACGTCTAATTCAGTAGAATTCATGGTCATTGATACTACATTGGGGTTTATTAAAGAGACACAATGAGTTTTATGTATAAACCATGAGAAGTCTGCAACATCCAGCAAGTTATGCAAATTCAATTGTGTAAAAAAAGGAGTCATATCTGCATTGCATGAAAAATTAGGAAGACTATCCCTTACCAGATTTTAACTGTGAAGGTTATTGTGGCTTGCACAGCATTGGAGATATATGCACAGTAAAATTTGATTGCACCTCTCTTTCTCCTGTTGGCAGCACAGGCCCAATATGCTAACACATTGTGGAAATGAAAGCTAATAGATTTTGGAGGCCCCAGTAGAATTTGAAGTTTTGTTATGCCAGGCAGTATCTAGCCTCATCATCTCTAGTGGTAGGGTCTGCAGCACGCAGTTGACGTGTGGACATCCACATGACGCGATTTGTTGTGTATATTCACTGGCAAGAAATCATGGTTTGCAAGACTCATTTGAAAGACAGTGAGTTCTTTAGTGTGGCATTGGTGACTGTGGATGAACTGTTGCGTGGGCACAGGGTTCTCTCCTCACTTCCTCTGGGTGCTGTTCGCACTGTTGGAGTGAAGGTGGGAAATCATCTGAAGTGTTGGCTCTGTGAGAACTGATAGATATGCCCCTTTCTTCTCCCTTTTAAAAATTAGCTCTGTTGCAAGTTTGAGCAGCATAACAACAGGCTGTGTTTAAATTAAATTTTCTCCAGTTTGATCAATGCCCTGCTTGAGGCCATCATTTTCACAGCACTGATAGCAGAGCATTTCATAGCTCTACAAAGTACACTTGCGAGTGAGATGCAGTCCCCAGTCTTTTATCATGACAACTCTGAAAGAGGTTTTGTAGTATCCAGGCATCTTTCTTACTGGTGAAAAAAAAATTCCCATAAAACTTTAAAATGCCGTTGGCAGTGGCCATAGCAAGTCAGATGCAATTGCTCACCCTCTTCCTAGCATCCTTCTGCTGATGGCCACTGAAATCTCTGCCTGCCCAACTGCTCCAGCAGACAGGAAGGGAATCGAATCTTTTTTGCTCATCTGTTACAGATATCTGTCCAGCTGCCACATAGGTTCAGAGTCATGCATTTGAAGTGCAATAAAAAAATGCAGATACACTCGAAAAGTTCCTGCTGTTATTGTGAAGTGATTGTATGTGGATCACAAATGGATATAATCTCTGAATGTTGGTGGGCCAGTGAAGATTCAGTAGCTCAAGGCAGTGGACCTCTCCTTCCCTCCCTCAAAGAGAAACTTGTTGTGACCTCGAAGATTAAACCACAAATGACAGATGAACAGGCAGAGATAGAAGTAATTAGAGTAATTAGACTCATATAGAACATTTGGACTTCACAGGCAAAATGTATGTTGAAAATCCCATTATGTGAATTTTCATAAAAAATTACTAAACCTTGACAATGCTCTCTATTCATTTAAAACACTGAAATAGTAATGTAACATTCCAAGACACTTTCAAAGATTTTCTTGAAAATATTCATAAAAGATTGAAGAAAACATTTCTGAAATTATCCATAAGTTCAGTAATACTCTACTAATATATTCATCTTCTATGTAGCATCATGTAGACTTTTATGGAACAAAAATGACATAACATACCAATGCCACTGCATGTCAAAGAAAGCATTAAAATATCTCAGAACTGAAAATAAAGTTTTAAAAATTTGCATGAGAGTAAACCACACATCTAAGAAGTTCCATTGAAAATGCTGTTTTTAAAAATAAAATCACGGTCTAAATACTTACGTTTTTGTAACACTACATAAAACCAAGCATGGAATATTTTACTTCAGACTGGAGAAAATCTCCCTGAAAGTCTAATGAAGTATTCATAAAATATACATGAAAACTGTGCAGAAGAGTAAACAGGAGACAAGCAAAAATTCACTGAAATTTAAGATTGGAATTTTAAATGTCTCTTGTTTTAGAGAACAATGACTGGTTTTGGCTGCTCATAATTGTGTGAAAGTTTCTGAGGCATAACTTGGCAAGTCTGGCCCTTCTTCCTTACTCCATTGTAAAATATTTCTATGCTGTGTGCCAGGAGTTTGCAGCGTAAGGCTAGTGGCACCTCAGCAGCCCTGTTGTAAAATAGTCTTCTTAATAAACACTACTGAAAAAATGTAAAAACTAATTAAGTGAAAAAAGGGCTTTTTCCTTGCTTCCTTACAATTTTTGCCTTGTACAGGGCAGTAGATATGTGCTACATCTCCTGAAGTGATCTCATTGTATTAGTGCCATTCATGAAAGCAAATGGTGAAATGGAGACTGGGACAGTCCTGGTGGCAGCTAAGACCCGTGCAGTCACATCTACTTTTTCCTAAGTAGTCATGCAGACAATCTTTTTCCTAAAACAGGTTAATATCTATCTACCATGTTGTAGGTCTTTCGTGCTTGAGAGACCATAAGCTACTGAGTGACACGATGTGCAGATGTAGGTGGCCTCAGGTCCCTGACTGCTGAGGGACACTGGTGTTGGAGTCCTGGTGGTCATGAACCCCATTCTGCCATTCCTTAGCTCAGTACTGCGTGCCTCATTCACCCTTTAACAAAAGAAGTGATGCAGGGAAAGTAGGAAATAATATTGTAGGAAATAATTCCCCAGTTAAATTTAATGCAGACTTGCTGCTGTTCTCTATTGGTGGAGGTCCGCTCCTTTGACACTAAAAGAACTAGTTTTTTTTAATCATGGCGTTAAACTGTTACCTCAGTCAGGCACAAGTGAAAAGGTCTCTGCATCCAGCACCCTCTTGTGTGCGACATCAACCTCAATCTCTGCATAAAGGTCAAAGGGAATTATTTTTCAGGATGTGTTTCTGTGTCCCTCAGCCTGTGGAAATTTCGGAGCCTATGTTAACCCAGTGCACAGAGTTTTACAATAATTTGGTCCTTGGGAAAAGATTTGCTGAGTTTCCTGTCTTTGATGCCCAGGCTGGCTGTATGTGGAGGCTTTTCTGCACTTCAGCAGGTGCCAGCTGAACAGGTCTACATTGAGCATATAGAATAGAGCACACAAAGAATAATGAGACTTTTTAACCTTGACACTTAAGTCTGACTTCTGAAGAAGTCCTTGTATGAAGTTTGAAAGTTCTTAAAAAGACCAGTCATATTCTTAATACTTTCTCCTTGCAAATATAAAGATTCACCTTTTCCCCTTAAAAGTACACTTGGGATTTCTGGGTATGAAGTCGTTCTGATTATGAAGATGTTTGGAATTTTATTGGTTTCCATTTTCAGCAATATTTCCAATGTAAATGTTGGATTTATAGTCTCCTGTCTGACACCGTGTAAAGGGAATAATAATCATATACTAACATTTTTTTGCTTTACAATTTAACGTAAATCTTTGTTACAGTTCGTAAGTGGTAAAATAACCTTTGGCATGAGGCACTTAGGAGGTGATGTAAAACCCTCCCGAAGCCAGGGGGAAGGCTACAGCTGAGTTCAGCAGACACCTGGCCAGACTCTTTGGTGTCCCTTGACTCTCTCTTTGCAGATGTCAGTCGTCCATCACTTTATTTAAATTCCCTTTCCTCTTTATGAACTGGCTTCTGGTTCATCCTTGTTCATCCAGATAGTCAGTGGGAGAAAAAAGAAAAGCTGACACACAAAGAAACTGGGGAAAGTCCTTTGAGGCAGGGTAAGGCTGGATTAAACTGTCCTTTAGCATGAAGACCAGAAGGTAAATGCTGTTGTGGATCCTACCTTTAATATATTGTGTTGTATGCACGTCACATAGCTTTGAGTATTTATCAGCCCTACATTTGTGTCAAAACATATATATATTACAATAATCTGTAAATTTGTTGTAGTTCAACGTTCCTGTATCTATATTAAAAAAACCACCAGATTTTCAGCCTTGTTTGATGAATTAGCAACAGCTCTGGGGATTTTAGCAACCAATGCTTGCTGAGATTCCCAGTGTTGTAGCTAATTTGAATATAAGTTAATATGTTTATTAAGGGAAATAACAAATTAATTCATTTTTTTAACAATAATTTCATTATTTGCCAGCAGATTTTCATTTGCGTTGCAAATTATTTTGTGAATTTTCTCAAAATGTATCTAAACCATTCATTAAGGATTTCTTTAGTGCTCAGGGTAATGCCCAATTTAACTCGAAAGGAGAAGAATGGTAATTTACTTCAGAGAAATAAGTATATCTCTGTGAATTTCCACACAAACATGTTTGGAAAACTGCTTTATGCCGAACTTAAGCAACTTTGCGAACTGTCTAGCAGTGAAAAGTTATTGCTGGCAGTTTTGAGAGATGGATAGGCCTTTGCTGGCACTCGAGGTTGTGTCAGATTTCTTCTCACCTGGCAATTATTTGGAGAGCAAGGCTCATGACCATCCTATTGATTAATCACTTGACCATTGAACCATGATTTTTCAGCCCATGCTAAGTGCTACTGTTCCTATTAGCTAGCAAATAAATTGTAGAAATTTTTGCTGATTTTTTTGAGTTAGTATTTCAATTTTATAAAAATAAATTAAAAATTAATTCCTATAATGCAAGTGTATCTAAGTCACACAAAACCTCTTAAAAATGTTGGCAGCTCCTAAGATGTTCAGGCACATTATTCCTGTATTTCTTAATGGTACTCTAAGTTTTGTCTTCTGTGTTGTATTGAGAGAGGAGAGGAGAGAATAGGGGAGGGGAGGGGAGGAGAGGAGAGGAGAGGAGAGGAGAGGAGAGGAGAGGAGAGGAGAGGAGAGGAGAGGAGAGGAGAGGAGAGGAGAGGAGAGGAGAGGAGAGGACAGGGGGAGAGGGGAGGAGAGGGGAGGGGAGGGGAGGGGAGGGGAGGGGAGGGGAGGGGAGGGGAGGGGAGGGGAGGGGAGGGGAGGGGAGGGGAGGGGAGGGGAGGGGAGGGGAGGATGCAATTTTTCCTTAGCTGTGGTGTCTTGCTCATTTCAAGTGATGCTGAGAGACTTTCACCTGTTTGGTGGCGGCTGGATAAATTGAGATTAACCTACCCTAGCTTCCCAGGTCTTAACTTGGCTGTTTTCTTTTTTTCCTTTTTATTTAATTAAAAGAAATAGCAAAAGCTGCCAGCAAGACTGAAACACACCCTCAGATTTGTACATTTAACAATGATACTCATCTGTTCTTGTAGCTCTCCTTTGCTCTTGGGCAGCTTTGTTCCAAGCTACGAGATTTTTCTGAATTCTTACTTGCCCTTTCCAAATACTTGGTGGGATATGGAGGCCAAACATGAGTGTTCTGCTGAGGGTCAGGTGATGGGAATTTTGAAAGGAAATTTTCTCCTCAGCGTCCCTCAAGTAGATAAGAAGTCTCTCCATGGAAAGTTTAGGCTTTCGCAAAACACAAATATGGAACAATTTAAAGTCTCACCTGATAAAATGGGCAGAGCAAAGAGACAATGCAAAACATTTAGGAAAGAAGGAGAAAAAGCTTAATAGCGAGCAACATAGGAGAATTAACTTTTGCTAGTAGGGCAGGTGGGAGGTGAATTACATTAGCACCAGTTTAGAGGACAAATTCATATGAATGCATGGGCCATTTTCCTCTGTTTGTGGTCAAATACGCAGTTTCCACTGCTCTAAAGCAAACAAACTGACAAAACTGAGTATTTGTTGCTGCAACATGAAGTGTTCAGATGCTGATTCCATATCACACGGAACCTCACAGAGTTCATGCACCTGGCTGGGAAGGGAGCACTGTCACACTGTGCTCCTTCATGACTACTGGAGTGATGAAATTAGGGATGCAGCCATCTGGGAGAATATACCATCCCCACTGTGCAACATTCTCTTACCTGGCCTGTGTTCATCCTATGGAAGAGGGAAAAAGAGCACATAGCTACATTAACACTCTGCTAGGTGTTATTAAGCAGGGAGCTGGCAGGTAATGTCCCAGTGCAGGGAAGGAAATAAAAGAAGACAGAGTTTAGAAAAATAAAGGAAGTATAACTAGGGAATCTGGGAATATCATGGCTTTGGTGGACAACATTACGATCTGCCTGCAGTTTTTCCTGTCTTAATGCCATCCCCAAATTTAAAACGTTTCGGATTTTCAGTCCACATTTGCCCTCATCTTGGTCAAGTAATCCAGACCCTGTTTCCCTCATTTTTTCCTGAGAAGTGGGGCAGTGTCAAAAGTCTTCCTGGAGTCAAAGCACATAGATCTGCTATGTCTTTTCTGTCTACAAGTGCATCTGTTTCAGCGTAGGAGAATACTAGACTGATTTGATTGGATATATTGATGACAAACTCACTTTGGTTGTTTCTCTTTCCTAGTTGGAGTGTTAGTGTTTCCAAAGGGTTATTCCAGCATTTAGGAAGGAGCTGAAGTTAAAGTGATTGGCTCAAAGTCTAAAAAAAGGACACTTGCATGCTATGAAATAGATACAAAATTCAATTATGCAAGAAATGTCTAATTTCAGGTGGTCTCTGTGGTGCAATGACCACTCACAAACTGGATGTAGGCCACCCCATGAGAGGGCTGAGAGCAAGGAGATACCTGCTTGGTGCTTGTGTGCATGTATTCAGGGCTGTGACTCTCCTCACATCATAGCTATTTCTCCCAACCGTTCGTGTGAAATGCAAATCTTAACAGGAGGCACAAGACAGAGTAGAAGCATGATGCAAGAGTAGTAAAATCCAAGCAAACAAAATTTAGAGTGAAATGGACATACTCATGTGAGATGAGGTGAAGAAAACAAAGGTTTAAACAAAAGCTAAACTCTTATAGAATACAGCCTGGGGAAAAGTTGTTGGAGCCCTGTGTTTAGAACTAAAAGTGAAAATAGCTGCCACCGATACTGAGGCCAAAGGCTGTCCAGAGGGCACTTCCCATTGCTGTTCACATCCCATTTCTGTAGCTGGCTGTGGTGGTGGCAGAAAGAGCTGCTTTGCTTTCACACTGTTTTGACAGGTGAAAAATGTTTATTGCCTTGAAGCTTCTCTTCTGTGTTGTATTTATTGCTTAATTAAGACACCGATAGCCCACACCGCAGTCAGCACCATAACATTTTACTCAGACGTACTAAAACTGAACTCTATGCTTTTCATTGAGGATTTTCTTAGAAAAGGGAACACAACTTTGTGCTGCATTGTAGAATGATGTATTTAACACAGAAACTCCAATCAATGAGATATAGGTTACTTTTCTTGCCCTGTATTTTGTACCCACACTGCACACGCTTAGTGTTGGCTTTGACTCTGCTCTGAATATCAGATATAGCAATTTAAAATTCACAAAGCCACAAAGGTTTCACACTTGCCTGTGAATAGCTGGTTGCTATTAAAAGTATGTTTGTAGTGAAACAGTTCTCTGGTGTTTTAAAACTGCCAGAAACCATTAATGCCTGCTGTTGTGTGATAGTGGTAATGTTGGAAATGACATTTTATGGTGTCTACTGCCTCAAAGACACTGCAGTCTGTCTATCTTTGTTCTTGTGCTTTGATTTTATTCAAATATATGTATTATAAATACTTATAAATGTCAGTGGCTGCCATTAGTCATCTATTTCAGATGTTGCAAGAGATTCCACCCACAGGACATTTACGGGGGTGGAAATAAAGTCTCATAATGAAGGGGGGATTTGGGAGAGTGAGGAAGCAAGGGAACACCTGAGGCAAAGTTGTGTGTGTATGTAATTATTTTAACTTTAAGGTCCCATTTAAATTTAGAGCTGTTCCCAAACTGGGGAACATAACCGGGATAAACAAAAATAAATAGCAAAGTATAACTGAAAATGATATTTAGTCTAATTACCATAAGTCATATTTCCTGCTGGAAAATAACATAATTAGTGGTATATTGAACTTAAAACCTCTTCTGTGGTAGTTATTAAATTCCATGACATTTCAGCTTGATTAACTTTTTAACAGATATGACTCGAGGCTGTTACATGGAACCTTCTGAGGAGGATCTGATGACCTACCCTGCCGACAGTCCCAATTATTCAAACTGAAAAAAAATGTGTTGTAAAACCTCATTATCAGAAAGGGAACTGATAAACCCATTGCCTGATTTTTTTTTCCTGTTTTGATGTTGGTTGAGGAGATATAAAAGAAAGCATTCTCCTGCTCCAGTGAGTAGAGCAACAAGAGGTTTTCTCAACTCCAGCTCTACCTCTGCCTTGATGATGCTATTTTACATGAGTTAATTATGGCTTTTTTATAGGATATTTATTTACAGGGGGGTATTCTGTTTGTGAGAGTATTTCAGGACTACAGTTACATTTGCTTGTGCTTTCACTAACCTGTAGCCATTCAGCATGGTGGAAAGGGTTGTACAGCAGCTTCTCTCCATTTGATAAGAATGACAACCTTGGGTATAATAAAGGGAACAAGGCCTCAGTTTGGTGGAGAGTAATTGGTGGCATTTCCCAGAAAAACAATAATAGAAAACCTTCCCTCACACCACAGGGTCTCAGAAGTGCTGCTCCAGTCCTGTGTACTCTCCAAACAGCTGTCTTGTACTATATCAGGTTTTTGGGCTGAAATCCTGGAAGGAAAAATGGAGTTTTACCATTGCTATTCACACTGGCAACTGGGGATTTGAGATGAGCTTGTGGTTTAAAGCAGACCAGCCTCTCCTCATGTGGTTTATCTAGCTTAAAGCACAAGTGTTGGAAGAACTGGATACACAACTGTTAATATTTTCCTCCTTGATATTGGAATTATTGTTTAAATATTTTGAATGAAATGAGTTTAAAGCCATGCTATATCAGCATTGCCCAGTCTGATCTCTGATGGCATTTGCCAATACTTACTATGTTATAGAAAACCAAGATAATTTTTAAATTATTCCTAAAAACATGATATTATTTTATGGATTTATTTCAGGGTTTTTTTTATCTAAACTTCTACCTCTGCTGCACAAACCCACTTGGTGTAACACCTACAATTACCTGCTGTTGAGGTAAAGTTTCCTGACTCTTATATTTGGGTCTGGGGTTTGATCCTGCTGGCACCCAGCTACAGGGCACGTACTCACCACCACAGTTCCCCATGTGCTCCCAGGTTCAGGCTGTGTACTTTCAAAGATTTATCCTCTTACAAGGCTTCACAAAAATAAAAGAAGAAAATATAACTATAACCTGAGAGCCTTTCCCGAGAAATAACTAAAACCCATGGCATTTATATCAAATATTTGACAATGCAGTTTTCTTTGTATGGGATGTTGTCCCTTGATTCTTTAGGAGTTTTCCGTGCAAGGTATCACAGATATAAATCTAACTTGTTCTAATTGTTGGTTACCACACAGTGCATAGGGAAAACTAAAATAATCCAGGTAAAAAGTTAGTTTTTGAAAAATGTTTACAAAATACTGAACTTTAGTGTGAAATAAATCCAAAGAAATAAAGCTCTAAACCAAAGTGAAATTAGCTGAATTTGTGAATGATGGTCAGGGAGATGAAGATATTCATTTCAAGTTGCTCTCTGCTCCAAAATATTGGAAGTGAATATAATGAAGGATTAATGAAATTTGCTTTTGTCTTTCTGCAAAGAAGAAAAAAAAAGCTACTTAAATCAGTAGCTTGGTATGCATATGAAGACACAAAGGTTATGAAAATATGGCACAATCTTCTCAGTTCTGTGATTTAATTAAGATACGCCTCTGAGGAAAAGAAGCAAAAGGGATGCTCGCTGAAACTGTAATCTGTAATTGATAAATGTGCGTTCCATTTCTTGAAGGTGCGAAACAACACTGGTAATAAATGACTGCTTAATAGCACAAAATGTCAGAGAGGAGCAGTTGAAATCAGTTTGGAGGAAAAAGGGGTATGAAATTTACCAGATCTTTGAGAATGCTAGTTGAACAGCCTAACTGGAAAACTCCAATACTTTACAAGGGTGCTCTGGGACTGAGCTCTTCAAAGATTTCTGGCTGACCTCAAAGCGCAAATAGAGGGTTTTTCTTAACAGTATTTTTTTCTCTAAGTTGCTCTTGGGAGTTGGAAATGTGTCTCAACAGCCCTATCACTGCTATCTCTAGAGAATATAGAAAAAGGAAACTGCCATGCTTTAAACCAGATCCTCAGGTAGAACAGTAATCCTAGGTATGAAACTGGACTTTCTTGTTGTGAGAGTCCTTTTCCCAGTCGTATTAATACTAAGTTTTTAATAGGAAATAAATATGTGGTAAGGCAATTTTCTAGCGATTCTGACTCCTTTCTCAGCTGAGCGACTTGTCAAATTTTGTAGGCCTTTCCAAAAACTTCCATAACTGCTTTGAAGTCTTTTGCTGCCATTGGATGGGGATACAAGTATAACTTTTTTAAAAGAAAAATTAAGATAGATGTTTGTCATTGTTGTCCATTTGAAATACAAAGTGTTCATATTAGCTCCTACTGGAACACACCTTTGGGCCCCATTTTGCGTTGTGTTCTAATACTAGAAATACAGTCTCTGACAGCTTGAGGCTTTGTCACTAGAAGATGTATCCAGTCTTCTTTTCAAGGCTCCGTCTTACCTGACAGTTCCCTACATCAAAAGGAAATTGTCTATGGTTAAGGACCTTCCTGAACCTGCTCTGGACTGTCCCAATGAGTCAGGGAGCAGAGGTAAGCACACTTAGTTTGTCAGTGTTTACTTTATCTTCCAATAAAAAAAAAGGTGGAATTGTTCTCTTCTAGCAACTCCTTTTTTTTCCCCCTTTGTTCTACTAAAATGGTCATTTCTCACTGTCATTACCTTATTGCCAGTCTGAACCGCTGAGAGATAATCTAACAATAATGCGCTAATTAGTCTTACTGCTGCAGCATCTCAGATACAGGCTGAAGAGTTGGTATTTAACCAATTAAGCTTGTTGCAAGTTCATGAACATAGCTCTTAAATGTTATTTTTTTCCCTGGCAAACTCAGAGCGAATACAGTAATTTAACATCATTTTCAGAAAGAGGCGGAGGAGCCGGTCAAAGTGTTTTTTTTTTTTTATTTTAACAGCAGCTATGGGATTTCACCTTTCCCTCCCAGCTGTCTCCCAAGCTCCCTCCAGTTTCCCATCAGACATCGTTAGATCATAGTTGTTAGATTATGACTCTGACCTCAAGTAACCCAACAGTATTTGTTTCAACGTATCTTTAATGTGAAAATGTGGAAATACTAGTCTGTGAATTACGATAAATTTCCTTCCCCTTTTTTCTTGCAGACTGTGGCCCTGTCTCAGTTAAGCAACTCCCACAGTTACCACGGCACATTGGGTTGGGTCTTCCATGACAAAATTTAGAAGTGCTCACCTTTCTGGAAGAGGAAAATGGTTAACAAATTATTTGTAAGTGCCTGAGGGGGGAAAAAAAGCTTCTGTGGCTGAACAATCCCACCTGTGTTTCTGAAGGCAGAGTTCTTGTATGAGGAGGTGCAAGGTTAATGTTTGTCTCAATTGTTAATTGACATGCTAATTGCTACTGATTTTTTTTTAATACAAACTGCATAACCTTCAAGTGAATGTTAACTTCTTGTCTAACAGTCATTTCTTGCAACTGACACAGTGGCCAACTATTACGTTTGCCCACATGGTCTGTTTTTGAGGTGTATTTGTGAAAAGATAATTCAAACTATAACTGGGGACCTCAGGACTCTTCCATTTCTTTTACCTGAATTCTTCACACAAGTGAAACTGGGGGACAGGGCTTTTCTGGTTATGGAGTGAGGGTCATCCTTAGCTGTACATGGGAGTGCTTTCTGACGGTACTGATTTTGAGGATATGCTGTATGTCATTACATGTATCAAGCAGTTTGATTTGATGATCAGGTATGATCCTACCAGAAGAATTCTTTAAATATTGGCTTCTTCTGTATGAAGAATTTTCTTTCCAGGTTTCTTAATTCGTTATTTTTGTTATCTTCATTTAGGATTTTACCTTAGAGATGTTGACTTGCAAATTACAATGGATGTACTAACCTAGTAGCAGCACTTTATAGCCAGCCAGAAATGAGAAGGTCTTGTCTAGTGATTTGTTGGTGTCAATCAGACCTGATGTACTGAGACACAACAGCAGCAGGGAGCAACCTGGGGAGCACTGGGCTCAGCAGAATTGGGTGGATCTCTGTGTTGCTGAGGGCATGCAAAACCTTTTACCTTGTTTGATGCTGGAGGATCTAAAGTAATTATGTTTATAAATGAGATAGGGAAAAAAATGTAATGTTTATGAAAATCTAAACGTTTGTAAAAAACACTTCAGAGAAAATGCCTTATGTGAAGTTAAAAAGAAATTTGTAGCCAGTTCAGTCAAACTGCTCTGTCTATGATTGCACATTTTTGTGTCCTGTCTGAAGGACTGCACACGGAAGCCCAAGGTGGATGCTTTTCCTTTTTGTGCTGGTTAATCACCTTGCTTCTGCAGAAACTGTACCAGTTTATCTCTCATGAGTTTAAACTACTCTCTCATCTCCTATTCCACTTGCTGTAAACTCCTTTTCTGCATGCAAGCTGTGGGAAGAATATCAAGAGACTGCTCTAATTAAGATATGCCAGAATAAAGTTAATTTTCAGGGTTACTTTCGGATACTGACAGGAACATACAATAATTATTATACAGTTAGGGTAATTTACTTTTATTTAATGTGGTGCTTGCTTACAAACAGCCAGTGAAACGTTTCAAAGTAAGCAATGAAGATATTGTTCAGAAATATTATCTCTAATTCTTGAAATAAGTAACATTGAGCACATCAATGTTTACATTCCTATTACTTTGGCTTAGCTTAGGTGTAGAATACACTGTGCTTTCTTTCTGTGCAATGAGTAGGCTGTAAATGACTTAGGAATGTGAAGAAATAATGTGTTCAGAATGTTTAGATTTATTCTAATTTTATGCAAACATTTTGTTCTTCTGCATTTTTTACCATTTGTGGTAGTTTTGGTGAGCTTGCCCTTTGCCATGCCCTGAAGATCTGGGGCTGGGGCAGCATTGGGTTCCTTCATCCTGCATGAAATATAATGGGAAAAATAGAAAAAAAATATTTTGCAATTCAGAGAATGATGTAAATATGCTGGCAGCAAAGAGCATCTAATAGAAATATTTCATACTGAAAATTTATAGTTTTTCTTTAACCAGGTGTATATATTTAAATATAGTTTAGAAATCACAGTTTTTCTTTAACTTGTATTTATTTGGGAATGTTTCATGGGTGATGCTCACAACATAGAGAGGCTGTCAGAAGTATTCACAGCTTCTCAGGGTGAACACAGTTGGGATGAAAGAATACTGAAGAGAAAAGGTGAAAAAATAGTACTATATATGGATTTACCCTGGCCCTGACAGGGCTCTTATTATAATTTTATTATTTTTTTCTATGAATCTCATAGATGCTAGAGAAGCTGATCCTCTCACCGAGGTGGACTCGTTAGCAATTTAGGAGGAAATTTGCTTCTACCATAAGGGATAAGTGTGGTAATTCTTTCTGAGATGTTGGCAGTTACTGGGGAATGATGAGCAACTATAATTGACTGGAAATTAACTATGTCTATGGAGAGAGATGTGTGCCATGCCACTCAAAGTGTGGGCCTGGGTGAGGGGAAAGCCACTGCTTCTGCCTTGCCCTGGTCCAGCCCTGATCCTCATGGTAGGGTACTGGCCATCCAGAGGGGGGGGATGATAGAGAGCTGCTCTTTGCTGCACGTGTACATTGCCTCCAAACTCTACTCTTGTAAAAAGCACAGGAGGAAAGGTGTTTCTCAAATATTTTTTTTTTTTAAAAAGAAGAACAAAATCCCATTATGAATCATTGCATTTTTTGGAGCTAAGGGTGTCAAAGATGAGAAGGGAGCCATGACAATTCATTGATGGGGCCCTCTGCAGCTCCCACGAACAAGTAACCCCCAAACAAGTATGTAACTCTTCCCATGTTTAGTATTCACAAGCCACCTCTAGATAAACTGTTGTTGCATTTGAAAAATCAGACTCTAGTGAAGTTGGGAGTTTGCTTCTGAGGCAAATGACAAGAAAGAGAAACCTTATCATGCACATGACACACAAACGTTTCTGCTTCTTAAGAGACAATCAAAGCCATGAATTTTGTAGAAAAGAACTCTGACAAGCTATTTGTAGGTAAAATATACTAGAGATGTATTTTTAAAAAATCATACTCTAGCTTTTGTTTATATACTCTTTCTGAGTGACGTGTATTAATTTTTCTTACAGTACTGAATGATTAATTCTTACTGAGAAAGCTGGAATTATGTATTGCAAGCTTCAAGCATCAGTGCAATCTGAAATGAACCCTCTAAAATTTATCCTGTATTTATTTCTGCTTTTAGCATTCAAGTAATGCAGTAGATAATTCAGACAAATGTGTGATCGAATGCAGCTTTTGAGCAAAGAGGGCAGCTGGTGATAACAACTCCTCTGCTGGAATAACCTTTTGTGATTTATTTCCCAGGTTGTCATCTGCCTTTTCCTTTAACTCTACTTTTAATTTGAGTCTGAGCCATAAAAATTACCAACCTTATCTACTTTGCACTTGTACAGATATCCACATCTTCAAAGTGTTGTAGAAACATTAATTAATCCATTATTACTGCATATATCACTGGACGAAGGTAGACAGAATAACTGGCCTGTGTGTGCTGTGGTGTGCAATGGACAGACCATCATATTTTTGTTGTGGTGGCTGTTGGACTGGGTTAGAATCTGTAATTTCCAGCTTCTTCAGGGAGAAAAGTTCTGTTGGACAAAAAGTATCAGAGCTCATGAAGGGGCTGTTTCAGTCTGGTGCTCCTGGTGGCTGAGGTGAGTAAGGTACCCCCTTTAAGAGGACCTAGTATTGTGTCACACTTCCTCAATATTACAAAATCAAGGCTCAAACTGCCAGCCCTTCGTGGACATCAGACAGCTGAAGGGTAAGTGTAGGTCTCACCCAAAGACTTAAACTGAGCAGTGTGCAGAGTCAAGTACAAATGGATTTAAGATTTTATGTTGTTTAGGGTTTTGCAACGTAGCAGTTGAAGTTAAATCTGAACTTTTTTTTTAATCAGAAAATAGTGAGCTAGAGTAGAGCAGAAGAGCATGAAATTACAAACCCTCTGTATTTGCCTTATTCTGGTGTCAAAAGTCCTCTGACACCTGTGGCACCAGAGTCCCACCCACAGACACCTCACCTGATGAATACAATGTTCCATCAGAAAGACGCTGGTACTTTCCTAATGCTAGTACAGAAAAGGATGTCACAAAAATTGTATTTATGACACAGGTTTCTGTATCATGCCAATGCTAAAAAAATGCTCTATCAAAATTAAATCCTTGTCAAGTTTGTATATAATCTTCCCTGTGACCTCTCTAGCTCATTTGATGGGGCATCTCTCTAGCATGGTGGCAGGTGGCTGTCACTCCAATGAGTAAAGTGTGTTCTGTAACCTGTGAGCTCTCTATGGTGTGCAGATTGGTCTTGTCACATTCCCATATACCAGAGTGTTAGGATTTGATACGTCATCCTAATAGCACAGCATGAACACTTATCAACTGGATTTGTTGAAGTGCCTAGTAGAAAAAGAAGAGCAATGATACTGGGAGCACAGTAATTATGTAAAGAGCATAAGAAAATCTTACGCATTATTTATCTATGAATGTCTAAGTGAAGTAAGAGTAGAGCTGGAAATGTCTTTCATCTCAAATGGAAATGCATGATCTCTTCTTGAGAATGTACCTTTTTATCCTGAATTTTCTTCTTGACCACTTCTAGTGTTTTTTTTTTGTGATGATGGTTCAGGAAAGCGCATGTGTATAGACTGCCTTAAACATGGCTTAAAATTTATCCAAGTCATGAAGCAGAGCCTGTATATTCCAGAGCAATTTTAAATGCCACAAATAAACATTCCTAAGTACTCTCTTGAGGGCTTGATCCTGTGACCATCTGAAGGACTGTATTTTTTGTAAGAGAAAATAAAATCACAGAGCTAAAAATTACTGCACATCAGAGCTGTTCAAATCACTGTGGGTGAAGTTCATGTCAGCAGTCACCTGGTATTTCCAAAGGCTTGTAAGCTCGGTACAAAAATTATCTCTATGATGAAGCTTTAAAATCTCAGCCCAAAAAAAGTATTAGCTATGCAAATTAGAAATAAAGAGAAATTATACTGTAGAGGTGCCAGGAGTGTTTGAAAGTTACTATTTCAGAGCGATTTCATCAACTTAATTTAACCATGCACGAACACTACGTGGATATGGTGTAGTATGTTGAGCTGTTAGCATGCAGTATAGAAATGTAAACTGCTTATATCTGTCATTGACAGATGGTTCATTTCATAGAATACTATCAGGAAATGTATTAAAAACAAAAAAAAACAAAACCAAGAGAAACAAAAAAGGTTTCTCAAGGGACTACAGATTTGCGTCGCTGAGACGTTGAATCTACGTAGAGTTATCAAAATGACAGCCGGTAGTTCAAGCTTCTCTCTAATTGCAAAGCTTGAAATGAAATGTGCTTGTTTTACTTGTGATTTTTCCTTTCTCTACATATTTCTAAACTTACTATTTACACTGCTCTGTTGGATTTAAATTATTATTCATATGCAGGAGTGAACAGTTCCTCTGGTGGAGAGGCTGAGATAAAGTCAACGTGGTGATACACCTTCGTATTATGCTACAGCAGCTTAGCAAAGCAAGAAAGCACTGAGCTGTAAGCCTTAAATGTCAAGTCTGTGACAATGGAACTACGTTGGGAGCAGTATTACACATTTTTTAGAAGATTTGCAAAATTTGGTTTCTTTTATTGTATGTTGGAACTCTGGAGTTTCTGAGGCCTGTTAATGTTAGTACTTGCTCACGTATTGATGAGCAAAATATACCAGCCTGAAAATGGTTTTCTTTCAGGGTTGATCTTGTAGACTTGTTAATACAGATGCAGTTTGATACAGACATAATTATATGAGACATCTTATCCTGGGCATACTGTCTTTCTATTTAATATATTGGTGACGTTGCGAAGACTTATGAGAAACAATAGGAGGGGAAACCCCAAATTTGAATATGAGGTATGTGGAGAGGTTTTCTGGTAAAAGCTCTTGCGAGTTAAACTGCTATGAAGACTGCTTGTTGTCTGGAGTCTAGCATCGAAACTAATAGAAACAACTATTCTATCCTAAGGTAAAAGAAACCTTCATTCTGATTTCTTTTTTTTCTTCCATACAGAAGCTGGTTCGTCAGTGTTGTTCCAACCTTTCTCCTCACCATCAAAGATGGCAGGGGAAAGCAAATACTGAAGTAAATGATACAGAACGTATTCAGGCACTATTTTCTCTATTTTCATAATATTCAGTTATGGATAGGAATGAAATCAAAATAGGATCAAATGTTAGCTTGCAGAACCTCGTGGATAGAACAGGGGTGTGTGCTTCAGCTGCTGGTGTAATGAGACCTACTAACACTCAGAGCTAGAAAAAAAACCTGTGATGTTGGTAGACTACTTACTATGAAAACAAAGAAATGATGTTCTATTTATGTTTTTCTTCTACTTGCAATGATTAAAAAAAGAAAATCCCCAGAAACTGATATTCTGACTAAACTCAAGAACTTCTGCCTCTGGTAATGATGGAGTTAAGAATATGATCCTTATATTTCTTTGTTCTCAAGTCTTTATGTAATTCTCCTCATATTTTTCTTGTCATTGCCATATCTGAAAACTTTCCATTTAAACAGTGTTTCTAATGTCTCTCAAAGGTTTGTTTCTATCTTTCTTAGAGGGAGATGTATAAGCAATTATTGTCTTGGTTGTTTCCAGGTTCTATTATCTTTTCAGTTTTAAAATAATGCCTAATTATTAAATGAGCATTTGTTAGGGGGAAAAAAGATAGCTAAAAGACCCCACCAAACCCAGATGCAGAGGTGGTTTTGTAACTGATGCAGAGTTACTTCTACAGCAGTCTCTTGCCAAATAGACACAGTAATTGGAAAGGCATGAGATGGTGGAAAGAAGGGCACAGTGTCATTAGAAAGGTCCGTGTTACTGGGAAATGGTAATATAATGTTATGAACCCTCTGGAATTGTATGAAGAGTGAAGATCCAGTGTAGTCACAGTGATAAAGGTTGAGTCAAACTATTTACTTTTGGAGGATAGCCTCCAGGCAAGGCAGAGCTTGGCAGAATTTCTGCTATGTGCATCAAATGCATTTTACTTCATTGATTAGCATCCTCTTCCAGAGCTGCATGAGGTATGTTACTGATGTGTCTGAAATCTGATATATGGTATCTTTATTTATATTTCATGGCACAGGCCTTCCAAATTCCAGCTGAAATAGCTGCTATGGATACAACTCCATTAGATATTCCAAGTTCCTTAATCAGCTTTATTTGCTTGTCTAAATGTGTGTTCTGGTTCAGCTGCCTGTAGATCTTCTTGGTAAACAGCAGAATTTGATATTTTTTTTTTCCACATGAATGCGTCCTAAAAAGGTTCTTTTAAATGGCTTGCAGAATAAGATACTCACAAACCAGCATGTAAATGGTTTTAAAATACAATATTTGCTCATTTGTAAAGTTACCTAAATTTTCAGTGAGCTCTCATGTAGTGAAAAGAATATGTAAGGAAATCTTATTTCACTGAAACAGTTCTTGGAAGTTAAGTTCTTAGGACAGTTTCTTATAATAGTAAATGTATTACAGTAAATTCAGATGCTTCTTCTATGAGCTCTGAGGTTGTGGTGTTCTCATCTAGAGATCATGATGGCAACCCCGAGCACCCTATGTGAAGGATGTCTTGCATGGACTCACTAATTAGAATCTGAAAATGTACATGCTATTTCAAGTAGTCATACTACTGATACCTAAGAAATAGCAGCTTGAATGAAGGAAAACCAGCCCCTTAAATATCAAAACAATAATGCAAAACAAGCGAAACACTTGGTAACAGCGTCTGGAAGTTTGTTACAGGAATGACCTTCTAATAATAGAAACAGAAAACAAAAGAAAAAGTAGCCATGTATTCACTCATGTGAGGAGGTTTTCTTTGTTAACTTGGTTCCCTGTCACTACCCACTTCTCACAAGAGCTGGTTCCCTCTCATGAGGCCGGTGTGTACCTTCTCAGTCTGTGCCTGGGACTTTTTCCCCTCTCTCCCACATACAGGCACACGCCCTGCTCATTTGAGCACACACACACACGCACAGAGCGTATTTGCAGTGCCTGGTTGCCGAGTTTGGCAGGACGTCATTGTCTGATGGTGAATGTCATGGCATATTTGTAATGAGCAGAAAGCACATTGATTTACACTGTCAGAGAGGAAGAATCATGTATGGGAAAACAGAGATTTTGTTAGCAGTGTAATGAAATGTTTTCCTGTCTAAGTAGTACAACATTGGTATTTTTCTATGGATAAGTATTTTTTTGGATATGATGACTCTGGGAGGGACAGCGTGCTTCCTGCTGCAGATTGCTTTTTTCTTTTTAAGTTTTTTCCCTACTGCTTTTTTTTTGGTTTTATGTTTTTTTTCCTACTGCTTTTTAATGATTCCACATACAAATTGATGCTTTAGGTGACGTGCACACCAGGGATTGAGTTGGAAATTCTTCAGTAACAGATAAGAGGAAATGCAGGAAATAATTTTCTTCTTTTGATACCTCTCATTCTTCATGCCCCCCTCCTCCTCCCAAAGAGAAAGCAGCAAAGGCTTGGAAGGAAAAACACAAACTGCACCAACCTGCTGCAGAGACAACGGAGAAAATAACCCTTTCTCAGTGTTTTTGTCATTTCCAGGAGGGATTCCCTCTGGTACGTGACTGAAATAGCAGGTTTCTAAGCCTCATCACTCCCCTGCTGCTGCTAGCAGTTACCTGTGATCCTGTTGCCAATGTTTACTTTGCTTCCTATGCATTAGGTTTTTTAAATTAATTAATTAATTAAAATTTACAATTAGATTGCATTAGTTATTGCACATTAGTGTAGGTTAATGTGATGAATCTATATTTGGTGCTGACGTGTGTGTGTGTATGCATGTAGAGACATCAGGACTAGCTACGTGTTTGTGTGTGTGCATGTAAGTACATATTTTTGCACATATGTACATGCACATCTCATCTATTGGATGGAATTTCTGTGATTTTTTCAGAACATGAAAGAAACCCAGTCAATAATGAAAGACTCAGGTTGCAAAGTAAAACCAATAAGGAATAAAACATGTCAGAACTGAGATTTCTCTCCTCGTTTTAGTGTTTTCTGTGATAATGAAACCTGGATGAAGCACTTGGTCTCCAGAAAGGTGAAAACCTCCAGGAGACCTGACCATGAAAGCCTGACTCATGCCTGCCCAGGGATCCTGGGCTGTATGCCCAGGAATCTTTTTGTGCAAATTGCCTGCTTCATCGTGAAGGATGCTCCCTCTCTACTAAAGTGGTTTTGTTTATTTGTTCGTTCATTTTTTTTTTCCTTGGGACACATGTGAAATCAGCAGGGAAGGGAAGGTAGCAATAAGGGCTGCAAAATTTTGTTTATAATGTGGCCTCTGCATGGCCATGTCATTGTGAGGGAATTTAGGGCAGCAAAAGGAAACTTTTAGAGCTGAACCGTTTCTGCTGAGTGCATTGAAAGAAAGTAATTTGACATTGCTTTCTGCATCACCCCAACTGAAACAACAGGAGTGATTGTGCTGAAGGCTCCCTGCACTTGATGGAGTCTGGTTGGTGCTTAAGTACTTGATTAAGCAGGTGCCTGATACAGTGAGTACAGAATTTCTCTGAGGCCAAGAGCTGTATATTAAAACAATGCCCTCAGGTAAAGAAAATTATCTCTCATGGACCTTTTAGGTTTTGTATGATTCTACTGAATAAAACCACTAAAATGATGATAAAGATTGTCTTCCCTTAGGCAATATTTTACTTCAGTTGCTCTGATAGCCATTCATTAGTTTCATATATTGCTTTTACTAAACTCATGTTCTTTTAAAAGATATTTGCAGAGCAATGTAGTATGATCTGATCATGTCAGGGTGGGATTTCTTTGTTGCTTTTTTTTTAAAAAAGCACAGAAATAGCCTTTATTTTCTCTGAATGACGTGATCATTTTTCTGTTCTTTTCTGTTCATGAAGATTAAGAGTCAGAGTGCTGTGGCGTGAAGCCACGTGTTTGTATCCACAGGTCAGATATCACACCCGTTCATCACATCGCTGTGTTTAACGTGGGCTTAAAGATAATTCACCGAATATTATTGCCAAGTTCTGGGGTCTGCTGAGCGGTGGTTAAGTTTGCTATGCTGTGATAAACTGTGACACGTGGTTGTGTGACAGACTAACTACTCTGCCTTCTGGACATGAGGAGAAGCTAAGTTTAGTCTGCTTTGTGCTCATGACCTTACTCAAAGTTTAGTTTCTGTGGTACAACTATTTATATTCTGCCATGCAGCCCTCTTAAAACAGTCTGTTAAACTGATTTTGCTCCTAGCTGTATTGACCACGTACACCTGCAGATGTAATGCCTGTAAGTCAGCCCCAAACTCATCTTGTCATCCATACGCAGACCTTGGCCTTTGGGGAAAGGAATTATGTTAAGAGTAATTCCCAAAGATACAATAGAGAGCTTTAAACCCTGAAACTCTGTGAGCATTATTGACTAGGGAAAGTCTTTTG
The DNA here is from genome assembly GCA_033558185.1 of Dromococcyx pavoninus. NCBI lineage: Eukaryota > Metazoa > Chordata > Aves > Cuculiformes > Neomorphidae > Dromococcyx > Dromococcyx pavoninus. Next base: position 827,621 of record JAUMJL010000346.1, on the reverse strand, counting down.
CTGGAATAAGCTTCTCTCTTGTACAAGTTATTTCATGTTAGACATATGTTGGGTTTTTTACAGCACCTTTTATAGTTGCTAGTGTTTTCCCATTGCCTCACCCCGTTTACCTCTTACCGTTTCCACATCTCCACCTGTAGCAAGAGTTTTCCATGTGAAAATTACTACTGCAATTTACTCTAGAAGTTTTAATTTCTTCAGTGGAAATCAGCCCGGCCCTGCCCAGCCTGATGGACCACAGAGGCAGAGCAATACAGTTCAATACTCTCTTACAGGGTGGGAAGGCAGAAAGGAAAAGGAGCATCAGATAATCTTGTCCTGAGATGTTGCAGGAAAAAAATTCTATAGCAAACAGCTTTTAGTCTTGAGAATGTTTCACTATATCAAGAGTTTCACCACTACAAGGTTCAGTGGTTGTCACAGATATTTACAACGTGAGCGCAAGGAAACTGATGCAGATGGCAGGTGGAAAAAAAGTACAGATGCATAAATTTAGCGAAAATACCTCTGACTGACTGCGAGTGGAACTACAAAACACAGTCCTCTGAAAGGAAAGAAAAAAAAGTAGTCAGGAAGAAATATAGGTAGCATTAGTCTCTCATGATGGATGCGGTGACATCACCTTTCTAACACAATAGCTTTTTAATTCACTTTAAGAGAGTTTGGCTTTGCTGCCAATAGGAAAAATGAGATTTTCAGGAAGAAGATTGTGAAGACTCTGTCATTAGTCTTGAGGCAAATCTCAGACTTTTCTGAAGATGTCTCTATTATGCAAGATCCTAATTTTATCCTTTCTCTCTTTTCCCTTCAGATATAGTCAGTGTCTTGGTTTTCCAGCTAGACCAAGCAAACAGGACTATCCAGGAAGGATGAACATTTTTTCGATACTTCAGGAATCACTGTGAGCATGAACTCGATTTAAGTAACACTATCAGAGACTTAATTTATTATCTAATTGATAAGAAATACAGCCCAGGAAACCAAGACAATGAAAGCTACTTCTACTGGAAATATTTTACTAAGAGGAAGAGTCAAGGGAATGTACCAGAGGCAGAAAATTGTGCTACAAATTAAATAGGTAAAAATGTTTCTCCATATATAACAAAACTCTTTTTTTTTTAATGGATCTTGGGAGTGCCTCATGTTATATATTTGTAGATGGGGGATAAACAAGGAGAGTGACTTAAGTAGGTCTGGAGAGGGAGAATAAAAAGAGAGGTAGAAGATAAAAGGGAAGGGAAAGGGCTGGGAGGGGCGGAGGGGTGGGGGAATCAAGGAATGAAGACCTAGGTGGAAAGATGGAAAGTGTTTTGTAAGAGAGAGAGCACAATGGAATGGCATTTCTGATCTCTGAGGGTATCTTGAGGTATGAAAACCTGGAAGATGTTTCATGCAGGGCTCTCAAAGGTACATCACCTGCCTGAGGGCAAAGCCCAGTGTTATCAAGGACGTATTTTTGTCTCTGCAAAAGGGGTTTCTGCTGCCATGGAGAGTTGATTCAATTTCATTCCTATGCATCTTTTTAGGAGTTTGAGATCATCTAATAGATGCTGCTCTATAGAAGTGCTGCTGCTGAGCACAGGATGATTTCTCACTTCTGTACATGTTTTGTGAGCGTAAGAAATTTGTTGCTAGATGAATTTCTGTTCCTTGCATGCTGTGATCAGGGAGACAAGTGATTTACCAACTGCTCTTTTGCAATTTGTCCTTTGCCATCGCTACCCCTTGGGATAACATTTCCTGTCCCCTGACCTCCTCCAAGAGTCAAACATGCAACCAAAAGCTACTCTAATTTTAGGTGGGCAGAGCAAGAATGTGTGGTTTAACTATCAAATATTCCATGCTTGCACAGTTGTGCCCTTGTAAACTATAAACAGGAGAGGTGATTCCTCTGTAAAACCCACAGGCAGCTACATCAGACCTGTTTTCCTCTGTTTTCCTCATTCGCCTAGCCCTTCCCAATGTGTCCCTCCCCTTTGCATCCCTCCCACTCACATGCTGTAGCTCTCTCCTCAACGTGAATCCTTAACATGTGTTTAAAACAGTTCCTTTCTTTGCCCTGTAACTTCAATATTTACACTTGGCTTAAGAAATTGGAGAAAGGCCTGAAATAAGAGCAAGGGCAGTTTCAGGAAGATGATTGCCAAAGTTCAGAAGTAAGCAGCAGGCATCAGGAAGGATGCTGAGGGCTGAGGAGCCGGTAAGAACATTGTACTAAGCCATTGTAAGGTCCAAGATCTTGCAATTTATTCAAATTAACTACTAATGAAATAAACATGAGGAAGCTTGAAATGTTTTCTGCCCCACAGGTTTTTCAACCTTCTTTAAAAACCAAGACTCCAACCCTAGTTTCAAAGCTAGTTTCCAAAATTAGATTTGTTGCCCCCTCGGATATACCTTTGCTCTATTATGTATCTAATGGTATAAAATATAGAAGATAGTAGTGTTTCTAATTAAGTTTTTGAAGCTCTATGCCAAACATTTCTCTCAGGGATAAGAGAATAAAGGTCAACCAATCGGTTTGAGAAATACAAATCAAAAGGTTGATTCTCAAATATTTATTACAAGAAGCTGAACAAGCAGCAGGCTGTAATTCATATGGTCAAATGAAATCCTTGCTAAATCATCACATCATAAAGAAAATTGCTTTTTTAATTTAATATTTCTCTTTCAGCTGTTTCTATAGAGACGTGATAATTTAGAAGCCTAATTTATTATCTGGAAGAATATTATGCTAGATAGAAGTTTTCCCCAAATAACCTCTGTGTGAAACCAAAGGCTCACGTAAGCAAAGCATGTGAGTAAAAGCAAAAATTGCCTCCTTCATTACGGCATAATGGAAAATCATGTAATGGCACTCCTCTGGCAGCAGAGGAGTGGATAACAATGGTTTTTGCTGCTAGTTTCATCACTGAAAAACAATATACTCAGCAGTGAAAAAAACAGCAGCCTTTTTACTAGAGATATAGCGTGGCAAAAAACTGATTTCTTCCTTGGGATAATGTTAGTCCCATCTAGCAATTGACGCAGCACATGCTGAAAATTGATAACAACTAATAACTCTGCTACAAATCTGCCACTGGGCCCTCGTTAGCTTTTCAAAAATTGGACAAAAAACTTTTGGTATGTATTTTCTCTATAATATACCCAGCAGGAGGGGTCTCCAGTCCATGAACAGTGACACAAAGAGGAAACATCTACACTGTCAGCAGGAACAAGTACTGCTTTCTGTCCCTCTTCTCACCAGAATGCTGTGTGGCCACGTGCCAGCTCTTTTACCACCTTGATTTGACAAGAGCCAGGACAGAGCACAAAGGGTTTGGAGAAGCTCAGCTCCTTAGGTTTACCTTAGTCAACCTCACCTCTGTGCTCCTCAGCTACAGCACAACTCTCAAGGTAAAGACCAGACATTCCCACTGTTTTTCCCAGATAACCAGTGAGTCCTGCAAGGGTGTGAGGAGTGGGATTAGCCACCAATGAGGGATGCTAAATGGGCACTCTGCAGAACCCAGGAACACCTCATTTCCGAAAGCTGGTAAAAGGCAAAATCTAGCATGATGGGTTTGTGAAGTTTGTTCTGTGACCTTAAACTATCAATTCTTTTCAGAAATATTTTATCAAAACTATCATGAATAGAGGACAGCTTGACCAAGTTAATTAGCTTTAGTTTGATTGACCTGATATATACCATGTTTTGTTCTGTGAATCAGCCTACATTAGAAGTGATCGTATATTACCTCATGATACATATTTCATGAAGTATTTGAAGGGATAATAATTCAGTTCAATTCAGATAGAGATGTTTCAATTAACAAACTGTCAGCTAATTACCGTCTTTTCTGAATCTCAGAAGTAATTTAATTATATACTTTAAACATGGCTTATGCAGACTATGAACTATGTAACAGACTCTATATTAAAAAAAAAAACAAACGACAAATGACAAAAAACCCCACACCAAACCCCAAAAAGGATGTATTGCTGGTTTAGTGCAGCAAATAAGTTTTCATACGTGGTAAGGGAAAGCTGTACAGAGATTCACTTGGTGTTCAGGTTTCTGCATTTTCAGTGGTGTCAGGTAAGCAGACCAGCACAGTTCTGTTTCATGCAGACTGCTTCAGCCTTCATGCTTTAAAGCTGCACAGTGATTTCCTATGGCTTTGTACATGCCTTTAGCCCTTATAAAACCCCTAAAACTATTTGTCTCAGACTGAGGAGATCTTGTGTGCTTCATCTCTTGTGCTTCTTACCAATTCTGGATGTACCTGGGAGCACAGCTGTGCAGGAGGCCTGGCATTGCAATAGACAATATCAAATGCTTTACATGTTTTTTAAAATGTCCTATTTTGATTTTTATTTTTCCTTTTGTGCTGCAGACATGTACCCTGGTTTTATACAAGAAACACTTCTCTTTTACTACTTACAGGTATTTCTACAGCACAAAGGTATAAAGATGAGCTTTGAGATTATTATCTCATTACTTTACCACAACCAGTCATTATTAGCTGTTTGCAATTGATTTCCCTCTATAATAAAACATTTTGTTTAATTTCCCACAGACTGATCCTTAGCCTATCTAAGGCTAAAAATGTTTTTTTTTTTCTCAAGAATTTTTATGGCCCCAATCTGTGAATATGGAGGACACTACTGCTATTCTCCCTTTGTGCTCTACTCTTGGGGGTTCTTGCTAATGAGACCAGTTTCTTGCATGGAGATTAAAAAAGCACCCAAAATCTAAATACAAATCATTTTATGCCTGGCACTGCAAAGGTAACTGATGCTACCCTATGTAACACCCAACTGCAGGGTTTGCTGTTGCTGCATCCTTATGTTTGTGTCTCTCTTGGGGTGATGCTGACCTCCACCCCTGCCCTCAGTGCTCACCACTCTTTAACCTGCTGGGATTGCTTTTTTATTTATTTATTTATTTGTTATTTCTCTTTTTTTATTGCTATGGCATGTCCATATAAATTTTTTGGATCATTTTTTAAACATATAGATTACTTCAAAATTTGTCAAACTAATGGTTTTAATTTCATCAATCTGCAAATAAAACTGTCCGGTGTAGTCACCTAAAACATAGCACATTATATGAGTGAAGCATTTTGAAAACATCACGATGAAATGATTATGCGTATTCAGCGTGTGGCTTTCACAAAATCACAGAATCACAGAATCATGTAAAGGTTGGAAAAGGCCTTTAAGATCATTGAGTCCAACCGTAAATCTCACAGGACCAAGTCCTTAAGTGCCACATCCAAAAGTCTTTTAAATCCCTCCAAGGATGGTGACTCAACTGCTTTCCTGGGCAGTGTGTTCCAGTGCTTGACAGCCCTTTCAGAGAAGTAATATTTCCTAATATCCAATCTAAACCTCTCCAGGAGCTAAGGACTTCATGAGACCATCAGCATGAGCAGATGTTTAAAACCAAAACATTCTGACAAAAACAAAAACATGCAGACAATTTTCTACCCCTTTTTTTCCACAGGAGAAAGTAGTGTTGGTGGTCTGTCTCTTAAAGCTAAGCTTATGGTTTCAGTTTCATTTCCTGGATGCTATTCATTTAAAGAATTGCATTTTCATAAGCTAGATGGATCTATAAAAAAGAAAAATATTTTCTGACTACTTCCAGGTCAGAGATTGAATAGTGACTGGCTGACCATTCATATGAGGAGTGGAGATTGTCTTCCTACTGTTCCTCTAGGAGTTAGGAGGGCAAGGCTTTGGAATATTTCTGAGAGACAAGCTGAGAATTAGTCATTGTTCATAGGGCTGTGTCTGAGACCAGTACTGAAGTTGATTCATCAATTGAGTTTGCTGCTGAGTAGTACCAAAAATGTGTTGAGAAACTGCAACAAATGCTCAAAAGAATTTTTCAGCTAAAGTCACTGAATATAAACATCTCACCTTTTTTCACCTCTTTTAAAGAATATGATATGATTTAGTACTCGCATATGTAAATGCAAAATTAAGGACTTTTCAATGAATTATAATGAGTGGTTCTGATTATGCCAGATAGCTGTTCTATTTCTGAAGAACCTGTGAACTTGAACTGATTGTATGGGGATGACTTGGATTAGATGTTTGGGTATTTTTCTTTGGCTGTTTCTCTAAAAATCATCAGGTTCTTACTGTAGCACGAACTGATGCTATTTTTATGTTGCTTTTTTGGAGAGACATGATACATGAAGTTAACATCAAAATTGTCTTCTGGGGTTGATAATTCTGTTGTTCAGTTTGAGACTGTTTTAGGTCTTACTTGCATTATAATTTTCACCAGTCTGGTGGTCCAGTAGATTCTTTAGCAAGCTTACACCAGTTCTGAAAAACTGGCTTACTTCCCACCTTTGGCTGCTCAGAGAAGATGTTGCAATTAATAATTAACTGTGACATGCTGATTTTAAACTGCTGAGCCCAGCATCGATGGTAATTCTGTTTTAGGACAGGATCGGGAGATTTATAGCAAAGGAAGTGCATTTTTTTCACTAACATAAACATCATCTCTTCTTGGAGTGCCCTGATATATTCACTGAATGCTGCTCCCTTGGATCAGTGATGCTGTGCCACCTCAGCCACTGGGCAGACACCGAGGCAAATGTCTGCTGGGAAAAAGAGATATGTGGAGCATTAGAAACAGCTCAGTCAGTCAGATTGACGGTCCAAAAGCTTCCTGGTCAGTATCACAAAGGTGTTAAGCCTCTGACATTGTTTAACGACATGACCAGCAGCTCTGAAAAAAAGAGTAAATTTCTATCAATTTGTATGTACATGAAGTTATGTTTCTTTACTTGCTTTTTGTGGTGTGCTATTTCTAATACACTTCACAAAATCCGCTTACACATATTGTCACCCTATCTTCTGACCTTATCAGAAGAAAATAAAAAGGAGAATGCTGTGTTTCACAGAATTCACACATTGCTTTTTCATGAAGTGAGAAGATCACAAGGTGATAAAAGCATCTTCAAAGAGAATGGCAGATTTGGGCCATAAGCACTTCTCATGTGCCTCCAAACCACACATCAACCCTTTCTTATCATGAGCGCAGCTACTGCCTGGGTGCATGTGCCTAAGCTGTAGACCAAATGTACTTGTGGCACTTTCCAGTGTGTAGCAGACTTCATTGTTAGCCAAGCACAGAAAGCAATTGATTTTCTGTAGTTTGAAGATACAGGGCTGTGGCTGAAAAGGAGCATGATCCTTGCCTGAGGAAGGATTACTCAATCTGTATTAGACCAAGATGAAAAAACAACAGTTAATCAGCATCAGACACAAGTTTAGTTTACAGATTTTGCAATCACCGTGTACTAAGTTTTGATGATTTACCAAAGATAGTATACAAACTCTAGTGAGGTCTTCATCAAAATGAATAATTCTGTTCAGTGTAAGCAGGACAGGTCCATTCCAACAATGAAGTCACTGCATCAAGCACTTTACACTACAAGGTTACTTAGTCTTGCAGACATAATAAGTAGTTTTAGAGGCTTAATGACCCTATGGTTTTGTCTGATGAGGAAGTTATTGATGAGTGGAGGAAGGGACGAAGTGAATGAGTGAGCAGAGGGAAGGACTGAAAGAAATGGTGTGATAAAAGTAATGTATCTACATGAAAAAGAGGAAGCATGATAGGATGGCTGCTCAAATGATGAAAAGCATAGAAATGAAACTGGAGAAAGAAGATAGAGCAAGAACTGTGTGACAGAATTAAGAACATTTTATGGAAAGAAGAGGATTTGAAAAAAATCTCAACCTAGCATGTAAGGCATGTGGTGAGAAGAGAAATCTTGTTTGGTCTGGAGGTAGGAGGTAGGGAAGCAATGGTGGAGCAGTGCATGTGGTTAATGGTAAGGTCCTTGGTGACCCATGGAAAACACTACCAGCTTTGTGGGAAGGTCCTGCTGTCCCATGTTGTTCTGACTGCTTCTGGCTAAACCTCTCAACATTTTCATACCCTGCTATTGGGTTTTGTTTTCCACACAAACTTCTTGCTCTCCTCTGAACTCTCCAAATGGTCCACAGGTTTGTTAAGGGCAGAGCCAAAAACTGGATGCAGTAGTTGTTGCTGGGATTTCCATTCCCTGAATGGAGGCATCTACCTCCTTATGCAGAGCTCCAGTAGGTTCAGAGATCCTTGATGAATCCCACTTTGCACTGAGTGATTTTTTTCACCAAAGATTCTTCAGGACCTTCCTATTGCAGTTTTCAGTATTTCAGTAGACCCATTAGCACACAGTAAAAATAATTAAAGATATTTCTGCTTCCTGCTCTGTTTTAATTGCTACTGTATTTCTAGATCAAAATTAATTTTGTTATTTCTGATCGATTTTATTTAAGTAGCATTGAGGAGGACAATGTAGTGCCTGGGTTCTCATAGACAAATTTCCAAAACTGAGACTATGAACTAAGTATTTTCCTGTCATGAAAAACAATTTAAAGCTGCAGGATTTTATTACAATGGACTAAAAAAAAAATCTCTGCTGATAAAATTTTGTATCCCTTTAATTGGTCTTAAAATCACACTTTGATTTTTTTTTGTCAGCATCTTTTCTTTGGAAGTAATTACATATTGACTGCTGATTTGCATGCACTGCTGAATATGTTTTGAGAAAGATACAGTTTTATTAAAAGTAGAGAAAATAAGTGCAAAAATCTTGGTGGAAGCTTTGCTAGACACAGCCAGCTTCCACAGAAAAGGATGGTAGATCTTGGTTTAGAACTAGGAACAAAAAATTTTTGGTTTATTACATTTTCCTGAACTATTCTTTTGCAAATAAAGCTAAGTGTTGCTTTGCAGAAAGGCAGTATTCAATGTCCTGAAAATGTCCCTTAGTGATTAAACTTTGACCATAAATGAGATATTTTTGCAGACTTCTGTTGTGTGTTTTGGTTGACTGGGATGAAAACGAGCTGCAAGTCTCCAGGAAGGCTTTTCTGTGACCATGGGCACTCTGGTAATTCTGCAGAAATGTGTATGGCTGTGGGGAGCAGCCTTCCTGAAGCTATTTTCCTGTGCCAAAAGTTGCTTTGCAGCTCTGCCATTCTTTGCTGAACGTGCTCTGGTATATTAATATTCCAACTATTAAACCATTAAAGCCTTCCATTGAGTTAATTACATTAGAGGTTACTTTAAAATCTTCCAGTGATACTCTCCTGGGGAGCTACATTTCAAAGGCGCCATTCCTCAGCATCCCCTCTCATGAGAGAATTCCTCGACTAAACTGAGAGCAAAGAGTATTGAATGTTTTCAGTGCTTCTTTAAATTGATGTCTCTGAGAGTAGCTCTGGTGCCAGGTACTTGAAAAAAAACCCACAGAGATAGTGGAGATGAAATCTGAATAACCAATTTTAGCTGATGCTCAGGTTTTGACTTTGTAGAGTCCTTAAGCACACATTGCTTCTTGCCAACTTAAACACGATTTTTCTCATGTGGCTGGCAATAGTGAGCGCTGTGTCAGCACGGCAGCAGAGCTGTACTTCTAAATATAAGGATTCAAAGTGGTACATGAGTAACCCAGAGGCAGAGTCATATTTGCTGCTTCCTTTGCATGTCTCTGTAGCTCCACTGCACCCTCTCTGCCTCCACCTGGCAAAGTGCACAAGCGTGCACACGGCTTGCCCGGGGACTTTGGGGGATGCACATGGCACAGACACCGTTTGCAAGGGCTCTATTAGAAACACAGGTATTGGTAGGACTGGGCCAATCAAAATAGCTTCTGTCTCTGGGTATTCCCAAAGCCCAGTCTGGATTAAACTACTAAAAAAAAAATAATCCAGGTTTTGAAGGTTTTTTCTTCCAAAGAAGTTAGTGAGTGGGTGATGAAGCGCCTCTGGCTGTTCTTCCTGAATAGAAAAATGAAGATCACCCAGTCTAATTCCAGATAATTAATAAACCTGTTCATATCTTGTCTAAGCAACAGTTAGCTCTTGCAGGTCACCAATACCAACATTACTGAGTTTAAGGATTTAAGAAGATTTGAAAAGGATTAAATATTTATATGGGTAATAAGAATATTCAGTTATTTATTAAACAGGGTGAATACGCTGAAGGGACCTAAAATGCTTTTGTTTCAGGGCAGAAACATACCACTGAAATATGAAATTAGGAAGATTTTTGCTGCGATCTGTTGAATGTTTGTCCATGGTGAGGTCTGGCTCGCAGAACTCACACAGGTGGGAGATGCTCACAGGAGAGCAGCACATCAACTAGATATAAGCTGTGGGTGAGCTGGTCAAACACCAAAATAAATGCATAGTAGTCTGAGTACCTCGGAGAACTGGGTTATTCCAGATTTTAGACAGGGATGCATTTATTACTTTTTCCGCTCCTAGAAAATAAGGAGATCTGGGTATAGATGGTTTGATCAGTGCTGTATCCTGCTGTGTAAGAGACCTCTGTATGGGAAAATGGAAATTATCTATGGAAAACATGAGAGCAAACCTCAGTGACTTCTAGTTACCATAAACCCCAAGTGAAGCATTTGTACAGAGACTGAGAGTATGTCTTGTATAGATATAATAGCCTATGAAGTGCTAACTAAGAAAGAGAATATGTATCAAATGTCCTGATGTATTTAAATTAAAAGGCAAGCCTTTTTACCTAATTGATTAATGGCAGGCTGCATTGGGTAAATTAATTATGGAGAAGGAAGACAGAAGAAAGTGAAATACTGTCGCTGTTGCAGCAGTATTAATTGTTCTCCATCTGTCTGTGGACATTAAAGTGAAATGGGAGAGACCAGCTCTCCTTGAACAAAAAAATGAGTGCTCAAAAGGTTGATTGTTAGTATCAGAAATAATCATTAAAATTTTGATGTTCCCTGAAGTTCAAAAAACACCCAACTGCTTAAAAGAAATGAAAAAAAAATTTTGAAACAAGTCAAAATAGTAAAGCCATAATTCCCCAGGATTTTGGTAGGTGAGGGAAGTTTCCCCAGAGAGTACAACGTTAGACAGCTCTGTGATGACCACTAACCTCTTGAGCTTCTCCCAGGAGAGATCTGAAGCCTGTAAGGAGAGAAGTTCTGCAGAGGTTACTCCCCATGGCCAGTATCTCTCAAAGCTGTCGAATAGGTGTTTTTCCCTTGGATCTATGAAAGATGGGAGGCAAACTGAAATTGATATCTGGCTTAGACACCAACAGAATTTGCATTCATGTTTAGTTAAAAAATAAAAGCACAGAAGTCTTTTTATCTTACTAAGGGATAAAGTTCAGAAGCTCACTGAGATAACTCACCATTAGGTTTGTTAACTTTTTCACTGTTGACAAAAACGTAAAAACAAAAAAAAGGATGAAATTTGTTGCTGTACAATGCCTTAGTCAGATAGCCTCATTAACAGAGATTATCCTCTTTCTTCTTAATTACCTCCACTCATTTAAATGGTGTGTCTTCAGTGACAGAACTGAGGGGCAAACCCCTGACTAATGAAACTGTGTTTAATCTTCTCTTTTATCATGATGGCATTATTAATACATGGAGTTTGGGGCATAGATGCAGCCTGTGGTAAAAAATAGTTCACAATTGGTTCACAATCTTTTTTGATCACATGCAGAGCAGCTGGTCTCAGTGTTCTTCAATTGTGCCTGTTCTGTGTGTGCAATTCCCATTCAAGGGACTGCATTGGTGATTTGGGGATGCTTCTGCTCTTTTACTCTCTTTGAGGGCTAAATTGGCAAAAGGGATCTAGAATTTCTAAATGTGTACTGGATTTCCCCCTTTTTTTGCCTAGAGCTCATAGAGAACTAAAGACAGACTTTAATTATCCTTGGGAATGCAATTATTTTGTGAAAATCCAGTATTTCAGTTAGTGCTAGACCCCTCATTGTCTACTGGATCCCTGCCCTGATTTTCCATGGCTGTTCAGAACCACTAAAGAGCCATGCCTGTCACCTTAAAAAATCCTCAGTGCAAAATAAATTTGATTACAGAAATTTACAAGAACAGATCTTTAGATACGACTCCTGCTCTTACTCTTCAGTCGTTTTTTTTTTAATGTTGAGCATTGCCTTTCTAAAAGAATATCCCAGATCGTTTTCCCAGTGTTGTTGATATTTAAGCCCTGGAAAGTTTCCCTGGGACTGAAGGGTGCCTGTGCATATGGGTATGGGACAAAAGGTTTTTCCCTTCTACAGGAATAAAGGAGAACAATTAACATATTAAAATAAGTTTATGGATTTTAATTGGCTAAACATTATGTCTATATACTGAGCAGAGAGTTGCTTAACATCATGTGTTAGCCCAGTGTTCTAGGTTTCCGTTTTGCTGATGTGTTTATATAGATCATATATAGTCTTTCCTAAGTATCATAGCAAGAGAACCTAAACAGCATCCAAAAAAGGTTATATTTGGGGTTTGTATTCAAGAAAAATCCCCTTTATCTGTGATATATTTACTGGTCCCATAATTTTGTGGCAAAACCTTTGAAGCTATAATAAAAAAATTAAAAGTGCTCTACATGATAGAGAAAGTAAGAGGAAAAAAATGGAACAGTAAAAGAACTTAAATTCAAAACAGCCAGGAGGCAAGATAGATACAGATGTGTTCTCCAGCTGTGTTAATTTTCAAACTGCCCATTAGCCTTTGGCCCACTATTCCACAGTGCTCACCAAAATATAAAAGTCAGAAAATTATTTTTCCTGAGGAATGTAAAGAGACGCAAGGCATCTAATCCTTCTGAAGTGAGCTAAGGAAAAGACTACATTCCCTAGCAAGCGCAGCTCAGTTGTATTTCAGGGATAGCAGTTGTGCAGAGTTAATTTGTTCATTAGTTGGTTGCTTTGCCTTTATTATGTACGAAATAGAAATCTGAAGTGTGCTAGTGTACCCTTTTAATGTAAGATTTAGTGTTTAGCCCCTTCACTTGGGTGTTACCATGGGATACTTTGACCTAAATCTCTGCATTCAGGAAAGGAAATACCAGTTATGTAAACTAATGCATACATGTTACTATTCAAACAGAAGTAAAAATTCTGCATTATAATACTCATGATCTCCAGAAGACTGTCAGAGGAGATTATGGCATATCTTGCCGTGTTTTATTCTTCCAGTTTCTGCCGTTACACAGAATGAATGATTGGAGTAGAGAGAGGAGAAATTGTGAGAACACTCTGGGACTCATAAGACACCAGCCTCAATGGCTGTAGTTTTAGTTCTCTTTTGGACAGAGATGCAATATGAAAAAGACACGTTTGTTAAAGGCAGGGAGTTATGATATAAACGGATGTGCATTGTAACTCATAGTGGTCAGTTTGGTCAAATTGCTATAAACTTCTCACACAGACAGCAGAAGGTGGGCAATTCGCTTATAATTTCTATCAGAGAAAAACTTCCCTTAAAATCAGAATTCTTCTAACCGTTGAAACTGTGTTTTTTAAGAAGTGCTGCTGCGTTTAATGTGTTCACACAAAGTGGTTTTCTTGGGGCATGTGTGCGCACATGCAAGTTTTGTGGCCTTTTGTGATATTGTTGTGCTCAACATTGCAGCAAATACCACAGTTCAAAAGTGACTGAAAACCCGGTCTGCAGTATCTCTTTACAGTAGTTGAGCAGGAGTTTTTCATTTCATACATGATTTAGAACTTGCTGCAGTGATTCCACGAAGTCAATACAAATCCTCCAGACCAAGTGAAGAGCAGAAGTAAATAGATTTTTTTTTTTTAAGATCCCTGTTGTCATCATTATGCAGGTTTGGAACCAATTTTATTTCACTGTATCTTGCCAAATTGTCCAGAGCACTATTTGTCACCTGGATACAGAATTCAGTTAATTTAATTTCTAAAGTCAATCTTGTAATTGCATCTTTTCCCATTCCCTGTAGGACTGGGGAAGGCTGGGAGGTCCAACTGTCCTAAGCCACTTGTGTCCCACCTCTTACATGCGTAACAAACCCACTTCTTTCTAATGTGTCTTTTCGCTCCTCCTGTTTTGGCTTGACTCTATCTCCCCCTTTCTTGGAGGGATGCTGGTTCCTGCCTTCTCCCCCTTTTTGCACAAGATGTTACGAGTTAGAAGTGTCATTAATAATTTTATAGGTTTTATTTTAGTGACTTCGGAGGCAGCGAGAAAACTGCAGAAAATTTGTGAGTTTACTTGTGATGAAGTTTTCTTAAAGAACTGTTTATCATTCTAAAGCATCGCTTGAGATTTTTAGCAGCTGTGTCTTTTTGTAGTGAACTTCCGGCAAACTCTGTCTTAAAGCATCTATAATAGGCACCGTAATATTTTTCTACCATTAATTTGAATATTGAAATTAGAGAGTTTGAAGGCTATCTCCACCTGGGACTTTGGTTTAAGACATTTCAATAACTATGATGGTACAACGCCTGACCATCCATCTTAATCTTTCATTTGCAAATCGAGTCTGGGTGAATTTAAAAGAAGAGTTATCTCTTAAGATTTTCCCTTGACCATTGCAAGAGAATCACAGAACCATAAAATCATTTAAGTGGGAAGAGATCTTTAATATTATCGAGTCCAACTGAGAAAGAAGCAGTGCTCATCTCTTGGTGTCTCCGAACCACTTTTGCTCAATGGACCCTGAAGGAAGAATAATACAGTATACAGTTTTAATAATTTTAAAACTTTAAATATTCCTATCCTGTTTGTTGTTGCAGCTCGTTTCTCCTCTTTTTCTCCTGGCTTGTGGCTGTTTTTAATCCTGCTCCCAGAAGTGCCTATGGTTTCATCTTTCTTGTTATTGGTGAGATCAGAGTCTACCAGTTCTCAGATGAAACAGCATTGTTATTATTAACGTCTATCCTGACACTATTCAACATATCTAGATAATGTGTACTGTCAAATTATGCAGATTTTAATAATTTGGCCAGTTTTCAGCATTCCCTTCATCAGATTTAATTGAACTTTAACTTCAGTCATTTAAGACTTGATCATTACTTTCAGGGCATGTTAAAGTAGGTAGTAATTACATCCGTATAGTATAATAGAAGAATCCTTATGGGTTTTTTTAACACACTTTCCCATTTTCTTCACTTTAATTAAAAAATTATTTTAAAACTATCTAAGAGGCTATTATTTTTGAACATTGACTTGATATTTTGATCCTTCTTCACTCAAGCAATAAATTATTTGGAAGGCAAACATTTGCAGGTAAGCCAGGAAGGGAAGCAAGTTGAATCACTGTTCAGAAATGGATGAGAAATTAAAAGAATTGTGAACTGTTTGAAGTGAAATTGTCTGCCTGATTGCCTTTCTCCTGTGTGGCTGAGAATTGCAGTAAAACTGGGAATACAGCAAAGATTAATGGTTTTGCAATGTTAACTTTCTTGTAGCAGTGGATGAGTCCTTTGACAGACAGACTTATTTATATTTTCCTCTGAGGAGCGTTCTACTGAAAGTATACCTACAGAAGGGACAGAAATTAACAAAGCTGTTAACATAGCCACTATTGTTAACTTGATAAAACAGAGGTGAAGTGCAATCTGAGTCTAGCTGTGGCTGCAGCACATACAGGAGTACCAAAACTGTTGTCAATCATGCTGGTTTAACTTGATGCTTTGTAGTTTTGGGGTCTTACTATTCATTATCTTGAACCCACCCTTACAGACTGGCATGGGTTTGCAATCAGCACACTTCCACTGGCTCCATCCAAGAACATTGGAGTCCCACTCTCTACCTGATGCTTAGAAAAGTACTGGGATCTGGCAAAGTTTGCCTTGTAGGACTGGTCTGTATGCTGTCCTGCAGTGTCCTGGACTGATCTTAATTGGGAAGATATGAATAGGTATATGGGGCCATATACCACATTAGCTAGTAGTATGTGGCCATGTTTTGCTATTTTTCTGTCTTCACAAAGATTGTTTAAATTAATCTGAAGCCAAAGTTACTTGCAAATTCACAAATTTGGGTGGGATTTGGATCAATTCAGAGTAGGAAAGCAGAGCAAATGAATCAAAAGACTGCAGTATCACAGTGTTTTCATAATCTTTCAATTCTTACTACACTCAATGGATTGCGCTGAAACTGGTGGTGATAATATTGTAAACTGCGTTATTTATTCACAGGCTAGCAAACCCAGGCTTATTAATTCAGTACGTAGGCCATTAATTCATGATCTTTCCAAGAACATAGCCAGAATTAACTGAATTGAATTTCATAGCCTATGTAAGAAAATAGATGCATTGCTAATGTTTAATGGAAGGTTTCCTATTGGGCAAATAAATTTTTGCTACTAATTAAATGTTATATGGATAATTTTAAGAATAGATCTGTACTGATTCTAATGCTAGAATAAGGTTTTAAGAATAATAAATGTTCAACAAAATCTTATACTTCTATTTTACCTGAAATCAGAGTACAGAAGTAGTAGAAGAAATAAATGTTGTGATAATATTTTTTGAGAATAGTTAAACCTTGAACAATTTTGAAATCGACTTTACTCATGGAGGCTAGTCTGTGAGATACAGGGAATATGTGGGACAGTGTATTAGCTGCAAAAATACGTGTTTGTTTTTTAGATCTACTTTCTATTTCATCAGAAAACAAACAAAACCCCCTAGATATTGTTTTGTATTGCCTTTTTGTATCTCAGGGATCAATGAAGCCCTCATGTTTTTACATATTTGAGAAGTTATCTGTATGATAAAATGTATTTTATGTATCTTTCATCTGGATTAAAAATGCAGATGTTAAAGCATTTGGTTCCATTGGATTTTTAACAAACTCAGGAACTGAGAACACCACATAGAATATTAATAAATTAGAAAGGATGCGTAGAATATTAGTAAATTACATCAATTTTTCATTTAATTGTCTTGTACAGAAAGCCCTATTTTCTTTTATCTCCTATAATAGTCTGTTCTACTCTCTACCTACAATAGGTAGAAGCTTTACTTTGTCTTTAGAGTTGACCGTTTTGATTCGTGGAACATTACTGGTTGTCAGAATCATTTTGGGATTTTAGCTTCATTTCATCTTAAAACCTTTACATAATATCACTGTTGAGGGGAAATTATGGGACGAACATATGACCCTCCTGCTGGGATGAATGACACCCACTAGGAATATTTCAGGAAAGTAAATAAAATAGAGTATTTATTTCTGGTTTTAATCTACACAAATTTATCATGATGTTTTCTTCAGGAAACTGGTGTTTTGTCAACCTAAGTAATAAAACAGACAAAAGGGAAAGAAATACTTTTGGTTTTTATTGAATACCTTCGTTATATATCCTAACTCTGCTTTCTCCAAAATTCTATATTTAATCCTACCTTTTGTAATTTTTCTTAAAGATGTGAAATGTGATGACTGCTGAATTTTCAAGCTGCCTCTGCCACAGAGAACTTTGTCCAGCTGAATTCCTAGTAAATAATAGAGACTGATATTATAATTAAACCATTAATCTTATTAATTATTTTCAAGTATGTGACAGATACACTAAGAACCATGGCTCATTATTAGTTTTTCATGGATAAGTCAACAGCCTTGTCACTGAAAGTGTCCAAATATTTTTTGTATATATCACACCTCAAAAAGCAGAATGTAGCCATGAGTTTCTTGTGACCAATGACACCGTTTGCTATTAATCATTTATAAATAGTATTCCCTCCAAAAATTTAGGATTAGCTCCCATAAGGTCATAGAATTGTTGCAGGGGGATTCTTAGTAAGTGTATAACTGAGGGTCTGGAAAACAATGTGATACAGAACTTGCTAATGGGTTTGAAAGAATGTGCCCTAGAGTATTTAAATAGGCATTTATGAGCAAAGAGAATCAGAAGAAATAAATTACGCAGCTTTTCCGGCAGTGCTCATTTGCATTGCAGTGTGTACATTGGTACCAGCATGAAAAAACTGATAAGCTGTAATGCAAAGGATCAGAAACACTAAAGAAAATGGACTGCATTGGAAACTTGTCACCCATTTGTTCGAGATGTAATTTACATGTCCTGCTCTCTGCATTGATTTGTTAGGAGGAAAGTTATAATCACAAAGAATCCTCAGTTCCTGTTCGTTGAAAAGAAAATTAATCAAGTAAAATCTTGATTGCTTAAGTGAGTAACAGCTTTTCTTAATATCTGAAACAATGAAGAATACAGTTTTGAACAGTTTTACTATTTTAAATTAATAACTTCACATCTGCTTAGAAAGATAACACTGTCCTGAATAAAGCATGACTTTCTAGCTTTGTATAATGACTCTTTTTCAGATGATATTACAGAGAGCCATAGAATATGAGTCGAACCTTAATTAATATTCTTTCAATTACAATATATTTTACTGTCATATTCTTCTAATATTCATGAACCAGTGAGGAGCTGGTTATAAATCTAATGACTAGGAAAATAAAGGAATATGAGAGTGCAACCCTGTCCCCTCCTAGAGAAAAGATCTATTTAATTCCTACCTTCCATGAATTATTCAAATCTTTGCTTTTAAAAGTAGAGACAGTCATCCAAATTCTGCCACCACTCATACGCAGAAAATATATAACTATTAAAATTTCATTGGAAGTTCATTTCAATTTTGTTCAAATTTCTTGACGGGAAATATTAGCCCTATGTGGGTTACATTCTGGGTTAACATACAGCTTGGGTGTTTTTCTGATTTCTTTTGGAAGATGCTGTAATGACTCTGTTATAGCAGCTTTAGTGATGGTGGGTTTTGAGCTCTTTTAGAATCAGAGCTCAGGTTGACAATATTACCATTGGCAAGAGCAGGTGAGCTGATGGTGCTGGGCTGTGGTGTTTGCTGTCAGATAATGCTCCTTCTTAAATTGAAAAAAAAGTCATAAAAGCAATAGAAGTAGTTTTTACCCAGCATGTTGGAACAGATTAGTGCCACAGGCTCTCCCTTTTGAGGTCTACACCTGAAAATTTAGCTTCTGTGTGTAAGTCACTGACCTCCATTTATGATCCATTAGCTGCCATCTCTGACCCTGTTCTGAATAGCTTGCAGCTGATTATGGTGGAGCCCAAACAAGCGACACTTGCCCCTGAAGTGTGAGAAGTATTGCTGGGTTTGAGATATAGTCAAAGAAAGCCTTGGTTTAGATTTTGGATAAGACGAAATAAAAGAGTTTTCTTTTCTCAGAACATTTACATAGTGACTTAGCAAGACATAAATTTGATTTTTACTAAGTTTTTTCCCTACTTCAGGCCAGTTGCATTTAGGCAATGCAGCTGGTTTCGTACAGCCCATATACAGGATAGTGGTTCAGACATGTTGGATGGCCTTTGAAGCCCGGTGCTGCTGGCTGGCTCCTTGCTGCTGTCACAGCCAGTCTCCAGTGGGTAGAATCCTTTTTTTTGTGGATAACTCACAGAGTGATAGTCATTTCCCTTGAGAAGCTGCTCACACGTGAGCATGTTTTTGGCTTCATGCATTTGAGAGAAAAAGCACATTTAATAAAAGTTGGTAAAACAAACAACAATATGTGTAGTTTTTGTAGTCAGAAGGGAGCTTTCCTTTGCTATGGCATTTGAGATAGATAGGACAGTGAAGTCACAAAAAAGAATAACTTTTCAAAATGAGCTGTGTGGTGAGTAAAAAAATAACCATTTTTAACAATAAATAAATAAAAAATCATGTCTATGGTTCCTGTAGTTTAGAAATAACAGTTGACAAAATAAATAAAAACTTGATAATAACATACAACTATGAAAGAAACCACATTTCTGTTGACCTACTCCAAAAGTCATTAACTAACAATGTGCTGACAACACAGGAAAAATAACTTCACAGAGACTTTTATTAGTTTTCCTACTGAGGTTCAAGTAATATTAGAGTCAGTTGAGGAATTTAATGCAAAAATTACAAAGCATATCTATAATTATTTCATATTGTATCATTTGCATGGGTTTTGTTGACTAGTTCAGAAAATATAAAACTCACTGTTCATTTCAAATATTAAGTGTCAATGACTTTAATAATGAAAATTAATCCTACTTGATTATAATTTTAAGATCAAACTACTTACCACGCTCCTGAGACAATGGGATTTTTTTGTATTATTCATGGAGACTATAGTCTAATTTTTCTCTTTACTTCCAAATTTACTTAAACAACCTATTCTCAGAACCACCACATTCAAAACCTACCTTGTCAGCACAGATTGCCTGACCTACCACCTACCATTGCCTGGACTGGCTGGAAGCAGTCAATACCTACTCCAAGTGGTTTGCTTTGATGGAGTTGAAGTGATGCCACAAAGTGGAATTTAATTCATTATCTATATATGCTTATATAACCTTTTCATTGGCGCATTTTTTCAATGCATAGTTTATTATGGGATAAGAAATAGTAAAACCCACTGCTATTTGTTTTAGTGTTTTGAGACAAGGCTGTAATTACTGGAGCATGAGTGACGAATGCTAAATCATCTCAAGATGATACAGACAAGACAGGTAATTCCTTTCCCTCTGACCACTTTGTAATAATGCTAGCGGTGCATTACCTAGACTAAATCTTATTTTCTAGCAAGAAGGGAATATTTTTCAGCAAAGGAAACACTGAACTCAAATCAATTTTATGTAGTTTTGTTTTTAATAAAAGTGCATCTAACCCTTTTTCAAGATTAAAGTACACTTGTACTTGAGCACTTGGAGGCTCAGACCTTCATCATCTAGTGTGTCACATCTTTCATAAGTCAGTGATGATGGGTTTTGAGTAAAATTCTCATATAATTTACTATTATTTCCAGTGTTACAGTTATTAAAGGACAATATCACATTAATTCTGCCATTCTCCCTATCCCTTTCAAAGAAAGGCATTATTAAATTTGACAAGATTTAAGTCCAAGATGTGACTAGGCAGTAATAGGTGATCTTATCTAGGCTCCCTTTCCCACGAAAGGCTAGACCAGATGATCTTTCGAGGTCTCTTCCAAGTGAGGCTGTTCTGTGGTGTGTGAAGAGCATAGTGTGTCCTATGTTTCTGCTATATCAGTTGTCTGCCCAGAGCTGCTTCTAAAAAGCCAATCCAAATAAAAAAACCCTAGCCAAAGAAAACCTGACAAAGGGTGAGTACTCAATTAAAGAAAATAATCAAATATTTTCAAAAACATGCTTGGATGTAAAAGTGCCTGGCACACAGGCCTGCTATTTGTCAGGAATAAAGTAATCATATTAAACTCAGCAGTCAGTGCAAAACCAATCCCATGGGTAGTGTTCCTGCAGAAGATGGTGGGAAACTGTACCAAGGGATGTATGTGGGAGCCAGGGTGCAAGACCAAGCTGCCCAAAAAGACTACCTCTATTTTTACAACTTTTTCTCCTTAATGCTCATGGTGGTGGAAGATTTAAAACGGGGAAAAAGTATATCTGGACATAGCAAATAATATCTGTTACAGCTTTTTTCATCTGTGGTCCCATCCACTTGCTGTGCTGTTTGATGTGATTGTTCCCAAAGGTGAAGGAATCCAGGATTTGTCAGATTTACTCCATTTTGGATCCTCAGCACCTGGCTGACAGGTGAGAGTGCCAACGTGCAGCTGCTATGCTCCTGAGTGGGAAGAACATAACAGGCTCTCTGCAGAGTCCTTGAGTTTCCATTGTGTTTTCCCCTCAGCTTAAAATAACCCAGATTTCCTGATTTTTATTTTTTATTTTATTTTTTAAAAAGCTTTTTTTCCAAATCAGAGGGATGAACCAAAACTTAGCTTTCGCAGAGGAATGATACAAATAATTTCTCTTCTGTATGCTTAAAGTGAATTCTTCTACCATCATCATTTCTGCTGCAAAACCCATATTTTCTTCATTTGTTTAGGATTTAAAATTACTATTTAAGAGTATGGTTAAGATGATTATACCAGGCCAAATAAAGCAGTTAATGATAAAGAAAAATAGTTTGCTTAATTAAACACAATACTTTAAAATTTTTCTAATTTTTTAAATACTAGAATTTAAAATATGTTTTCAGTAATGCTTTTTATTTAATTTAAATATAGAAATGGTGTTTAAAATGTTATGATTATTCCAGCTCTCTCTCTTTCTGCCAAAAAAAACCCCTCCATCTGAAACAGTTTCAGTTATTTTCCTGTTTGAGTTCACTAACTTCCAGGAAATCTTTGAGCTTTCATTGAAGATATGATAATTTAGCTTCCACAAAGCTAACTGAATTGCCTGTTATACATTCCCTGCAACTTTTATAATCTACAAAGCTGGGCATTCAGTAAATAAAAGCACTTAGGCAAAGGTAGACCTTTTTGTGAGAGACAGTGCTTTAATTTGTTTTAATGTGTGAAAATCATCACTGAGTATACCATATATTACAAGGATGTCAGTGATGATATTCTGTCCTACCTCCAGTAAATTGTAAATTAAGCCTCTGAAATCCACCGGCTCTCTGTGACAGAGGTACCAGTGTTTTGTAATTGCAGTACAAATTGCTTTCCAAAGAGATCATGTTAAGCTCTTGATTTCTTCCATGGCAGTCCTGAAGAGGTGAAATACTTTATACTTATCTTTAAAACCCAGTGATCTATACAAATCACTTCCCAATGTGATGCTCACCCTGCTACTCTCAGACAGATAACTGGTGCATCCCAGATGAGCTTCAGCTTGCATCTGGGTGACTGATAAGAAATTTCATTGAACAGGTTTCTGCTGTGATAGACAGAAGTAATATCTCTGGCAGCAGGAGTACTCTACCACTTCAGTCTCTATAACGTTAACAGTTTTGGAGTAAACAGTTTTTATGCACAGGGAGAATTATGGAACGTCTCCAAGTGTGTGTTCCCGCATGGAGTTAACATTTCAGGTGCAGGCAGAAAGGCACTGTAGATTAGCTGACACTTAAACACTGACCCAGAAACACAGATGTAACCTAGAATTGCCTGGTTGATCTTTTAGGGAGAGAAGCGAATGAATTCAAAATCAGAGTTTTCATAGTGAAAGTTCTGTATTGGTAAAAATAATCCACCTCTCTTTGGCTGAGGAGGGGAGAGAGAGGAGGGCAGCTCCAACAGCTCCCCAGATGAATCTGCTCTTCAGCATCACTTATCTGGAAAGTTAAGACTGAAAATTGTTCTGATGGGTCCAGCTTTATTTTTTCTTCTTCTTTTCTTTGAGATACAGCAGTGGAAAACAGTGAAATAAAGACAATAAGCATTATGGAAAAATGTATTCAACCTCTACTCTCATAGGGTGTTTTTCATCTTTCATACGCACAATTGAGCTCTAAATACTGAGAAGCCAAAGCCAAACAAGAGGTTCAAGCTGCCAGACTTCCTGATGCCTTACTTCTTGTGTGTGTTCAGCTGAAGGCAGCAGAGATTTTTGGTTCTTGAGGCAGTTTTGAGTATTGGTGCCAGTCTTGTGCACTGTGTGTAAATAACTCCTGTGCGCTCAGTAGAAGTTGGTATTTTACCTAGAAAATGGCTATGTGATATAAAAATGAAGCGTCTCCTTTTCTTGACACACTGGTCTAAATGTTGAGGTAGTGCTGGTAGGGTATATTTCTTTAGGACTAAAGGGTCAAAATTTTCAAAGTGAGTTCAAGATAATTAAAGAAAGTACTAATCCACATATTGTTGCTCGATTTGAAGTTAAAACAATTTAAGGCATCATTTTCTTACGGGTAAACACATATCCCAAAGGGGACAAACCATTACGAGCTGGAAAAACAACCCAACCACATAAGGATGTTTGGTGTATCTCCTCGAGATAGGGAAGTTATTTCTAGTTTTGTCTTGCAAAAAGCATTTTATGCCGTGTCATCAGGAGAGGCTTTAGAAAAATATCAAGGAGTGAGAATCCAAGCCCTCCTGACTCAGAGCTCAGTTTTTAGAGCTGCCCAAAAGAAGGTGCCTATGCACCAGGGCAGCAGGTGGAATGTCTCAGAAAAATACCTCTGTATTTACATCATAATTTCTAGGTACATAAGAAAGCTTCTACAGAGCCATGATGTTTCCTCATATGATCAAATCTTAGGTAAAATACATTAGTTGTTAAAGAAGGTATTTACTGGTCTTTTTTTTTCCTTTAAAGTGTAGGGTTTTGAACTTTAGGCATTTAATCTTTTACGTTGTCAGGAGTGTGGTTGTTCTGATATAATGAGATAGAGCAAAATAGCAGAAACTGTCTCTGCTAATAATGATGATATTTGTTCTGTCCCTCTCTGCATGTAAAATGACTGCACAATTTAATGCAGTATTGGCAGGAGACAGAACTGGCTTTGCAGTTGATCTAGTTATAAAGTGTCCTTCCTTTTAAAAATCACAAGCTGCCATGTGTAAAATATTTTATTTCTTTTCTCTTTCTATGAAAGGCCTAAGAAAGGACGTGAGCACAGACACTGCTAGGAAACAAATCTGTGGACAAGGCACCAGTGATGATGACAAATTCCATTATACCAAAATAGCATTGCACTGCAGTTTGCAAGGTGATGAAGAGTTACAATTTGGTACTTAAATGACACTCCAGATCATGTTGATATGAGGGAATAAATTCAGGTCAGTACTACAGGATTTACTGCTGAAATACGTCGCCCCACTATAGAGTACCTAAAGATTCTGTTATAAGGATACCGCAACTGATGGAAAAATGTTATTGTAAGTTATGCACTGTCTACTATGAGATAAACTACTTCCAAATGCTTTCCATGCTCAGAAATGTTTTCTACAGGAACCTGAGTGTAGAACGGGTGTCACTGAAAGGGTGATATTAGGGAAGGATGATGTAAGACAAGACCTGCCATCAGCATTGTGTTCAGCAGCACAGAATGCCAGTGCTGCTGGACAGGTGGGGATAGAGACCTAGAGACAGGGAGCTCTAGTGAAAAACCTCAAATAAAATATAACTACTAGGAAAATAAGAGAAGAGAGCCAGAGTGCCTGTTGATTTATTGTTTATGTTTTCTTTATTACAACCATAGTGATAACTTGGAGTTTGTAGGGAGGGGTAAATGTCCTTGGCAGGGTAAGGTACATATATCTCCAAAGTCATATCAAGAAGAGTTTTGATGGGAAAGCTGTATTAGACTAGGAGTTGCTCCTGCAGCAGCAGCCATATGGCTTTTTCTGAACTTTTTTGTATCTTTCAAAACTCACCTCCTAATATTTTTCAGATGGAAAGAGGGAAAAGTAACAGAGAGAAAAATGTCTCATTGAGAGCAGACAGCTTGTAGGAAGAGCATGGGAAATCCAACATTCCCCTCCCTAATTCCCCCCAAAAAGAGAAATCAATGCAGTTTATGAAATGATAGTCCTAAGTATTATCTCACAACAGAGTTAAAATAATGGAGTTCGATGTATATTACCTAAGGGGGGAGGTTCTGTGCAGCAGTATTTTGATTAACCCTACTTTTCTCATCTCCTATGAGCTGTGGCATTCGGCTGTGGTTGTGGCAAGTAAAGAGCTCTAGATGCTATGGTTTTACACACAAACAAGTAAAATATCTTTTCCCTACGTAAATAAAATTATAGTAATGAATTACTCATATTCCACTTTCAAGTATTTTTATGAATTCAAAAGATATGAAAGTATACAATGTGTCTCTCAGAAGACTTTTTAGAATATTTATGAAAACAATTCATAAAATTAAATCCCATCAGTTCTAGATTAGTGCTTGACACTTGTCAGACTAATAACT
Source organism: Dromococcyx pavoninus (assembly GCA_033558185.1). NCBI lineage: Eukaryota > Metazoa > Chordata > Aves > Cuculiformes > Neomorphidae > Dromococcyx > Dromococcyx pavoninus. Next base: position 802,081 of record JAUMJL010000346.1, on the reverse strand, counting down.
TTTCTTAGCTAGAGGGGACATCCTGATTTTCAATAATGCTTAATGACTTTTCTTCCTGATATCTATTTATACAAACGGCACTGATCTGATAGGATTGCATTTTTATCTGGGATGCAAACTTTAATCTGTCCTTTTCTGCCAGATATGTATATACACATGTGCTTTTGGCATATTCAGCTAAACCAATTCTCATATTTTTTGTGTGCTTAACAATCAACTTAAAGACAACTATTCACATCCATTAATAACAGTTAAATCATATATTTTTATGTCAATGCTGAAAAAGTTTTTTATAGGATTACCTGCATGTTTGGAATGAAGATTGTCTAATACATCACAATTGTTTATGAACCATGTCTGCATGGCTGTCTCACTCTGTGTCAGAGACAATTTTTATGGAGTTTTCTTAAGATACGTATTTTACTTCCCTGGGTAAACAAAATTCAGGATGTAATAACAACTACATCCAACAAGTATGTTTTCTTGCCTGATTTAAGTATTTCAAGCAAGTTTCACACTTTGCAGGTGGAAAAAGCTTTTATGTTTGTATGTGTAGGATCAGTCCAATATATTCTTTAAAATTTCACTGTTGTCTCAAATAGCTGGAAATGAGAATTTGAGAAAAGTATCTTTACCAAAGCCTATTATATGCCTGTGTTTGCACCCTGCAGGTTCCTGATTCCACTGGTTGCATAGTACCTAACGATCAGGAATAAACACGTAATAAGAATGTCCTTATTAGACACTTAAATCCTCTTATCTTAACTACTATAGAGTTTCTCTCTTACTATAATCTTCACCTTTACCTTCAGTCTCCTACCTATTCACCTAGGTTAAATCTACAGACAGAAAGCACCACCATCACATGTGACTTACACATATTTTCATAACTTTTCATTGGTAGAAAAATAGAATTATGTTATTTACCTTGTCTTCCAGCTCTGTCTGCTTGATTGTTGAAAAGATGCATGTTTTCACCTGGGAGCTCATTGTTTCTTTACGCAATTGTGCTGACTTTGACCACAAATGCAAAAAAATGCATCCAAATTCCCACAAAAGGGCTGGAAACCATAAAGGTGGGCTAGCAGTAAGCAAAAGCTCGGTGAAAACATAGTCTTTGTTTACATACTTTGGTATGAGCATTTTGGCCTCTGATTTAAAATCAGCTCTGAAATCCAGAACTGAGTGCGTTCTTAAGGAGAAAGGTGTCTGCTTGATGCCTTGATTGCCTTCACCTCCAAGCAACAGGAAAGTGAATCAAGTTCAAGGTGTCTAACCTACCACATATGCAAGCTGGGCTATTTTGGGACCTCACCATAGCAGCTATGCACTACAAGTTGATGAGTTTGTAGCACAGAAATAAATAGTGAGCTAGTAAACTAATCTGGCATGAATTTTCTTCAAACTAAGGCAATTCACTCTGAATGTGGTCTACTGAACTTTTCCCATAGCTCTTCAACACTGTTTGAACTTGAACTTTGAAACTTCTGTGGCAAAATACAGGCTTAGTTAGCAACGAATTGTCACAGTAAGAATTTATGTAAATCCTGGAGATCCCATGTGACCTTTTTGAATGTGAATGGGGTGTCAGAGATCCCTGCTACGGTTAGACAAATTGGTCACAGCATCAAGCATTTCTTGTGTTGGGTTTATTACAGAGAACATAAAAGTCTTACTGTTCTTGAAAAATCAAAAAAGAAATATTGTCTTATCTCCCACTTCTGTAGCCTCCTTTGGTCAAAGCGAAGCACAAAGTCTCTTTTCTGGAGATTTTCCTGTGATTCCAGTAGTCTTTAAAACCAGCAGCTTGCAAATGTGCTTTTTACAGTCCTTTTTATTTTTTTTATTGGGTAAATATATTTTTTTTAAACTGAAACAGGTAATCAATGCCACGATCCTGCTCCATAATGGAACATAATGAATAAAGTCAACTAATTTAAAGGTAAGATGCTGGTAGTTTCAGTGAGTAGAAATTATTTTTCAGTAAACTAGAGAAAAGGACAAAAAAGAACAAAAAGATTAAATTGTTGTAGATAAATTAAAATGAAAAAGAACAGCTTTTATGCAAACATCGTGTACATCATAAATGTTTGCTTTTTTATATAGTCTACCACTAAAAATCCACTACTAACTGTAAGAACGTTTTAAAGGCTATTAAAACTCATAGCTGTGACATATACTCTTAAGAGTAAAAAAAAATACAGGAATGGTTTATAGTGCTTATTACCTTTTTAGGAATAATCTGTTAAGGTGTCAGGAAGGCATTTCTACTCCTTTGAGCTGCTTTTATTGGAAAATAATGTTCCCTGGAGTCCTCAGTGAGAAAATGAGCTGGGGGTCATCTTAAATAGGGAGGTACTTGGTGAGTGTAGATATCTTCAGCTGGGGCAGAAGTTGCGTGAGAAAGGTCTGTGTGCTTCACATGTTCAGTCTCCTGCTTCAGGAGGTGCTACTGTATCCCAGCATTGGAAAACATGAGGAACATCTATAGTGAAACATAAAGAGGATAAAATAAGTAGGATAATCGTAGCATAGTTACTAGTTTCTCATCGGACTCTTAGGAGTGCGCATCTCACCCTCCGTTTCTCTGGGTAGTACGTGTTAATGACTGTTCAGTGCAGAAGCAGCTTTGGCTTCAGGTGCAAACACTGCTTTAGGAGGTGACCTGGTAAGAAATCACCCAGGAGTTCCCATTAAACTATCTGTTCATTTCCCTCATCATTGTGGTAGTTATTGTTATCTCTGTCATATGCATTTTATTCCAAGTACTCATACTCACAGATAGCAAATCTCTAGGTGGGAGTGCCGTGACTCCACAGGATCTCTATCTGTGGTTCAAACTGCCTGGAGAGATACAGCAAAATGTGAATGGGGTTAATTAATGCCAGCAGACAATGAGACAAAGGGCAATTTGAGTTAAATATTGCCGTCTTTGTATTTGGAAGTCCCATTGTCATGGCAAGGAATTGAGGAGGACTGAAGAGGTCGTTATCTGGAGCACATCATGTTTGCTGGCTTTAGTATGAATCTTTTGAAGAATTTTCTAAATGTGTTTATTATACGGTCACTCATTTATGAGTCTTCTAATGCTTTCTTGCATATTTTTCATACTAAAAAGGCACATTATTTAGTTCCAGTTCTATATAAAATCAGGAAAAACTTCTAAGGGTCATTGCAGCTAGATTGATAAATATTTCATGACTGCTGAATGTTCAGCAGCTGTAATTAAAGCTAATGGGAAGCTTGTAACAAGTAATAGGGAGAAGGGAATCATAAAATGTAAAGCTAGTCAAATTATTTATTACAGACGTTTAGTCTCTGATCATCCAGAGACCCTCATGTTTAATGTGTGTGTACTAACAGCCTTTTTTGAGTTTGACTGTTATCTGCAAAATACATCTAATTTTTTTTGTCAATGCGTTGTCTCTGAGCAAAAGAGGATTTCCCCACACATTTTGGTGACTGTAAATGAACTACTGCTGGTGTGGGTCACTCTTCATGCACAAATGAGCCCTCTTGGACCATAGCTGTTTCTTGATAGAAATATTAAACCCTTGCTAATTATTGCTACAGCAAGTGTGCCCCTTTTTTCAGTGTGTGGAGTTTCTCAATGGTAAACGTAGTGCATTTTGTTTATTGAAGAGACTTCTTTCAACTGAAGTTATTAAATATTTGTAAAAACACAGGAACATATATGGGACTATCAGTACAGCACTTGCAGGAACCCTGAGGCCAAGAGCAGCCCTATAGACTGTGAGGTCAGGACAGATGACAGCAAGGATAGCACACCAAAACACTGACTGACTTGTCAGGGGATGAACAATATATGAGAAAAAGACAACAAAAACAGAACACTATTAATTGCACTATGAAATAGCAATTTGTTTCCTGAACTTGACCCAAAGTAATTTTTCCTAACTTTCTGATTAGTTTCTGATGAGTTACAGACCAGCCTGTAACTTTGTTAATTCATCCCCTCCTCAATAGACATTAATTGACTTTTAAGGATGTTTTAAAGGTATTGCCTGAGTGAGAAGATTTCCACTTGCCAAGTGAAGGGATCTTTAAGCTGTGTTTTCGTTACACATTTCAGTTTACGTTCTGGGGAAGTAACCCTGTATGGAGCAGAGAAAAATACTGCAGTCGTTTGCTGTTCGTGATAAGTTTTATAAAAAGTTTAAGGTAACTGTATGGTATTCAGTTTGTTGAGGCCAAAATGAAATCATAGGCCAGGCTTTAATGGTTTGCAAAAGAGCGCGGTCCTGAGAGGTTGGCTAAGCCTGTGGAGTGATCAGAATGGGCAGGTGCCAAAGAAGGGGACAAAGGATCTGCCCTACACATCCATGCAGATCTGTGAAGGACCTAACTTAGGCTTCTCTCATTTTTCTGTTTATCACTCTGCTTTTGGAAATCTCCCTCCTGAGTTACTCTATTGATTCTGATTTATTTATTTATTCATTTCTGTGACAGAAAGCAGCCATTCTGCTGTAGACCACCCGAACATTTGCTGTAGCCACAGGTAGATAACAAATCCTGGCTGCTGGTTGCAGAGTGCTCTGGGAAGGACTGCACGGGTGGAGGACTTGCTCTTGGAATTGGTTTCCATCTCTGGAGCAAGAGCTTTCAGTTGTGAAATAATAACATGCATTGGTACCCATGACAGAAGCGCTGAGCGTGTTGATCATTCCTACCATCGTGCAGGGTTAATTACAGATTGTGTCAGCAATGCGGTCCTGCCCTGTCATGGGCTTGAGTGGGGATCTGGGAGTTCTAATGTGTGCAGAAAATCTGTTCTCATGCTCACTGGGTGACTTTGCAACAGCTTGTGGAGCTTGGTCTTAAGCAGTAACTCTGCTTTTGGGCAGTTTGCAGTTCCAACAACGATCCTGGTTGTTAACTCTCTGAACTGAGCAGCTCTTCTGACATACGTCTAATATTATGCAACCCAAATTTATGCAACTGCAACATCTTCAACAGCCTTTGCCAAACCCTTTTACAGGTGTAACACAGCTCTGTCAGCGTTAACTGTGCTGCCCTTCAGCTAAATTTCTATCCAGATGAGTACCTGCAAACCAGACCCTGAATCTCAAGTTAGACCTGCAGAAAAAATGAGGAACAGTATGTGTTGTTACTATCTTGAATTTTAATCTTCTCTAATAACCATCACAATTCTGGTGATATGAATTGAGCTTTATGTTGATATTTAATACACCCATCTGCTGCAGTAGTCCAGAAGGAGAATTAATTATGGACGTAGGCAAGAGATCTTGTTATGTATTGGAAAGATGCCATAGCAAACAAAAGGATATTTTTTAGTCTGGAGGTCTTGGCATGTGTAATCTGAAAGGCCTTCATGTTTGTTAAGCAATACAAGATTTCCATTGGTTCATTTTTTCTCATCCAGTGCACAAATCTCAGTCTGAAATGGGATGATTTGCAAGAGGGAAAAACGAGGAAGGAAATGTAAATTCAGCAGGCTGGACTGAAATGTACTGGTCAAAACCACTTTTTATTGATTTTTTTTTTTCAAAATAAAACCAGGACTTTTTTCAAAACAAAAACATTAGATTTAATTTAGACACAGTACAATATTTATTCTTCCCCTTAACTTGCACATCCACACTGAGATTATCACAGAAATTCACAGCTTTATTTCAGCAAAATTCAAATTAACACTTTATGGTAAAAGGACGATTACGAAAAAATCATAAGAACGTATCAAAGGAACCACTCTTCCTTCTGCATTTGATACTACGTTTTTATCTGGTTTACTTTCCCAAACTTTTCTCCATTACTAGACACCTTTTATCATCAATGAACATACATATATGCACATTGACTACATGAATTTCTAATTTATATTTTTGTCAGGCTTTCATCAACCCATGGTAGTTTAATACCTTAGTTATGTTATTATTAGATATGTTAACATTGGCCTTGAGTAATACAGAAGCCAATTTTACCAAACACCTCAAATGTTCTGATAAAATACCACAGTTGAATTTTCCCTTCTAAGAAACTGCTAAGGTATAAATGATTGAATTACATCAAGCTAACTACTTAAGCTTATATTTTACATCCTTGTATTTTTGGAATGCTAAGAAGTATCTTAATAGGATTGCACGGATGTTTTTCAACACAAAGAAGAGTGCACTGTCTGAGAAATATCAATTATTGAGGCAAAACAGAAATCCCCCCATGAAGAAACGCTCAGTTGTGGTTGAATGTGGTTTTACAAGCAGCTTTTACAGGGCCAATTTGTATGCTTTGTTCATCTGGAGAAGGAAAGGGTTGTAACATCTGATAGATATTATTTCTGAATGTCTAATAATGGAAGCTCCTTCTTGAGCTGATTCCTGGATGTACATTAATATTTCATATCAAGTGAGGTGGTATTTTTATCATTTTGTCTTGAAGGGCTGAGTTTATCTTGATTTATTTGTCAGTTATCTGAAGAACTGTAAAACCACAGACCCCTGGTGAGGCTGGGGCTGACAGGATCTTGGGGGTCTTTGTCCCAGTCTGCTCCCAGCCGGTTCCAGATGCAGGTCTTTCAGGGGCACATCCAGGCAGATTTGAGTATCTTGAGGATGAAGACCCTATGACCACTCTGGACTGCCCGCTTCAGTATTCAACCATCCGCATAACCAAAAGTTTTACTTATATTGTAGCTTTTTGAGGAACTAAATTTGTGCTTTTTGCCTCCTGAGGACCACTGAGAAGGGTCCTCTTCTTTATGCTCTCCAATCAGGTGTTTATAGATGTGGTTAGGACTCCTTTAAGCCAACTGTTCTCCAAGATGAACTATTTTAGTTATCTCCCTACTCCAGTCCTTTCATCATCTTCATGGTCCTTTGTGAGACTAGTCCCATTGAGTCTTCATCTCTATCATCCTGGGGAGCCCAGAACTTGGCCTAGTGCTTCAGATATGCCTCACGAGTGCTGAGCAGAAGGGAAGAATCATCTCCCACAACCTACTGCAACACTCTGCCTCATGCAGCCCAGGATGATGATGGCCTTCCTTACTGCAAGGGTTCTTTGCCAGCTTGTTGCCCACTGAGATCCCCAGGTCCTTTTCTGCAGAGCTGCTTTCCAGCCAGTTAGCTTCTAGCATGTCCTGGTGCATGGGGTTTTGGAAGGGTTGTTTTTCACTTGCTATCTTATTTTGTGGAATTTAGAACCTGTATGGGAGAATTTGCCAAGAAAATGAGATGCCATTAAAATGAAAATGAAGGAAATGAACTGTAGAGAAATGTCAAGCGAATTATTTCAGAAATTTCTTCCGTTTCACTGTGTCTTATCTAAAAATTTGTATCAAATGGAAAAATTAAGTATTCATATTTTCTTAACTTTCAACTGACAAGAAGCAGATCAGCTAACACTAGCAAATTTAGTATGCAGGAAAATGGAAGACGGATTTGAATGACAAATGTTCATGAAAATCACCACAGAAAACACACTGAGATTCATTTTTACAAAGTCTGCTCAGAGTTTTATCAGATGTGTTAATAATTCAACCAAGTGTATTTTCTGCTTGAGATAGTACAGTCTGTGGTATGGAGTGAGGCTCCTTCTTCTTCAAGATTGCAGCTTACTCTCTACCAGGAATTGCTTTTGACTCATGCCATTCTACATGTCTGTATGATCCTCTGGTGACCACAAAGCCTTCAACTTCTGGATGTGATAATGCAGACTTAGTAATCGGGGGTATTTCAATGCTGAACTTGGAAGTATACAGGAGATGGGCCCAAAATTACAAATGTGCTTAAGGTGTCATCCCCCTTTGATAGAGTACCAAGACTGCTCTTTATTTTAAAGCTGCAGCACATCCCCCTGTCTTTGGGCTCTCTGAGAGCGCAGCAGTGAAAGTTTCAGACCTGGGAGTAACAGCCTTGGCTTGCCTTCTCCCACTGTGGATCAAAGTGATGCTTGTCATGCCTTGCCTGTCTCCCAGGCAATGGCAACTATGAGTCCTCAGCATAATTATTTTTTAAAAAGGTAGAGCACCATTTATTTAGGGCAAAAGCATTGCTAAGCTTATATTTGTTGTATAGAGAAGATACATCTTCCTTGGACACATACTATAACTCCCTACCTTCATCCAAGGTCTTGCAGGTCCCACTCAAGTTTCATATGAGCTGGATTTACTCCTTTTTGAGTAGACCTTGGCTTCCTCTTTATGCAGTTTTCCTTCTTCATACAGCAAGCTTCCTGAAGCAGAACAACTGTATATATGAATATGTGGAGCAGTGATTTACATTAATTACCTTCTAAGTAAGATATTTCCCCAGGAAACTCTCAGAGTGCAATGTACATAGATGCATACAGTGCTCACAGTGAAGATACATTACTCTTTGAAGATTTCATGTTTCCTGTGCCACAGACAGATTTGTCATGTTGGAGGGTATCAGCCTTTAGCAATTGCTACACTGGAAAGAGAAACAACATATGCTAGGAATGCAAACATTTGTCACTACATCTATTAAGGGTACTGCTGATGAAAAATACATGCAGAAAGAGTCCATCATACACTGTGAGCTTGATCACCTTTATGCATTGTAGGTGAAAATGTGATAACAACTCTTTGTTGATTAGTACTGAGATGATAGAAATTAGTAAACAACAAACCACTTATTGTTTTCCAGAACCATAATAAAATTCATTATTTTATCTTGTTTTTTTAAGGGAGATGGAAAAGGTTATTTAATCTCATCTAAGCATCCAAGAGATGGAAATCTTAAGCAGTAAAACAGTCACAGTTGTATCAAAAGTATTATATGAATGCACCAATACATATATTTAAAGATAAATAGTCATTTGAAAGATTGAAAATAATTGATCCTATGCTCTTCTGAGTCTTGAAAATGCACAGCTGTCTTGGAAGTATTAGTTGTTTTTGATTAAAAACGACCACGTCCCAGGACTGTCCAGACAAGAGGTGTGAGTGGCTACCTGCCACCCCACTGTTGTCTCTAATTATCTGATCTGTCCACAGCGATATATGAAATACTATCATTATTATTACAAATTTGGCACAATGCTGCAAATGCCCACCACACTGCTAAGCCTTTCACACCAGTAATATTTGTTGTCATTTCACGGTATTTGATATATTGTGTGTTTCTTATTTCCCATTTGCCATAGGCAAAGGAGGTACTCTGTTTTTTCTCACCCCTCAGTACGGGAAACCATTCATGAACTGGTTTTCTGCCAAGATTCACATTGAAGACACTTGTAGGTGTTTCAAAGTAGCCGTGAAATGCCCTTCACTCAGAGGAGGTGGCACGGTAATTATGGTATTTTGGGACTCAGGACAGGCAGATGGGAGACTGACATAGGGCCAGTGCCTGTGCAGAGACGAGGTCTGGACTCCACAGGAGTTAACATCACAGCAAGTGGAGCCAGCAGGTGCTTGTCAGAAAGAAATACGTGTCAAATGAAACTCATTTCCTTCTGTAGAAAAGCAAGAGACCTTGAGGTCTGGGGAGCAAAGGAAGAGGTCATGGGCTTTGACTCAGTGGTTTGATAGAAAAGAGCCTCTGTGGAGCAGAGACCTCATACATCACCTCTGCAATCGTCAAGCACAAGCTGTCCTGGCTCGTTGTTTCCCTAGCAGATGGATGCTACTCTTTTCTTTGGTGTCGAACAAACTAGAAAATACTTCACTCTCCTCTTTGAACACAAGGGTATCAATCTACTTGTTTATTAATTCAAAGAGAAAATATTAATTGAATAGCCTTGATATCTGTCCATCACTCTTAAAATATTTCTTTGTAAACCACATCCACTAATGGGATTACATAATTCCTATGGTTACTATTGTTCCGGTCACACTTAAAACCCCAAAGCCCCTTCTCTTCTATATTGATGTTACTGCTTTCAGAGATGCATTTTCCGTTGATGTCACCAACCATACAAACCAGCTCTCTTTGCTTTGCAAGTTGCTTGGAAAGGTGATTGGCACCACACCTGAGAATAACTGTCGGATCTCTCCAAAACGCTACTAGCACTGCTTGGGAGCATCAGATTTTGCTGCTGCCTCTGTTCTACATGCAAGTGCCTAAATTATTCTTTGTAGGAACTTTTCCTTTGATATTGGATATGTATGTATATAGAACTATAGATAGATCCTAATACACCTAGAGGGTGATAGCAAACGCTATATCTCGTCTTTAAGTGCACTATTCTATTTTTGTAATGTCTCTTGGATTTCTTTTTTAAGGTAAAAACAATATTTCCAGGGTGACGGGAGCAGAGGGAATAACACGGACAGGACAAGACAAAAATAGAACTTGAGAAAATGTAAAAAATAGGAATTTTAGTATCATTTTGAAATTCTGAAGAATTAGAAAGGGAAAATGCCAGTCATATTACTGTGACCCTTGAACCTTAAACATGCAAGTCTATGGAACAAAGGAGGTCTATAAAGTAGATTTTTAGACATGTTTCTCATATCCCTCCTGGCTGGATATGGCAAGTCAAAAATTGAATTGAATAAGAATATCGTCACCCTTCCTCCTCCATATCTATTTATGTTCTACACTTTCAAGGCCTGGAGGATCAGAGCTGGAGTGTTTGTGTTACGTTTCAGCACTCATTTACTTAGAGATAGAAGAGTTATTTTCTGAGGGATGGAATAGTCCTGAGGGAAGACTTTCCTGTGGAAAGTGAATCTGTTTTGAATGCCTTTATCACAAAATGACCATGAGACAGATGTAAAAACTGGTTTACATCTATTTGCCTCAGAAACAGGCTCTGACCTGGCAATTGAGTATTCTTTCTATTCCATTGACATCTCTCAATCTGCACCTTCTTATATTTTCTCTGTCCGATCTTGCAGAATGTGTGCTTTGTAACTATGACAATGTCTGAACGGAGTAATGTGGCTTCATCATGATAAGTAAATAAAAAGCAGAAGCAGGCTTTATAGATGAAAATTGCTGCCATGGTAATCCGGAGTAGGAAGTAATGACTGGCTAAACAGAATTAAATAATCTAGCTTTTACTTAAACTGAAAAACCAGGAAAAAAACCATAAACTATCAAACAAACAAGAAGAAACAGGCCTAGGGAAGCTTAAAAAACTTCCATGTGAAAATGTCAAAGAAAAAGAGCTACTATTTTTAAACTGTGACTGAAACCTACTGTATGCAAACAGGTCACGGTGTCCTTTGATATGAAACTCAGTGCTGGTATTCTAAAACAAAGACCTAAACAGTCCCCAAATTAGTCACAAATTAGTGCTGAAATGTTAACTTAGCCCATCATCCCTTTAGTGTAACAGAAACAAATTTTGAATGTGGAGCACAAAAGAAAAAAATAAGTTATTTTAATTTAATCCATGTTTATTAAAAGGCACTGCAAAATGCAGAACATTGGAATTCAGAAGAGTAGGTAAGACCAGAAGGAACCAAACTCGAGCGCTCAGTCCCTTCCTGCTCTTTAAGAAAGAGTAGCCGTTTTTTGCAGAGATTCTGTTTTTCTTACTGTTCTGTCATATAGAAGCTTTCAGTTGAGTCCAGATACACATTGCTATTGGCATAGATAGGACTAAGGCACTGCAGTCATCTAAGCTCGTCTTCCCTTCCATGCTGAGTGAAAAGAGGCTTTGCACTCTTTGAGGTATGTATCAATCACAGGCGATAACTGCTAATATTCTGATTGAATTAAAAAACAGAATTATTTGGGCTCAGTTTACTACAAATGGGCTTAGCAGTGGAGTGTGTTGTTATTGCATTACACCTGCTGAGACAGTGGTAAAAAAATAGCATCACTAACTGTCTATTAATAATTATGGAACACATTAACAGTTTCCAGTGAATGGCTTAATTGCTTCTTCCTCAAGCAAAAGAAATTTTACAAACCTCAGCCTGTTCTTGTTTATGAGACATTTAAAGCTTTTTCAGTAATCTCAGCTGCCAAGTATTGAACATGCATGGAACATGTGAAAGTCAGATGTGCTAATGCCCATCGTTATGAAGCCTTATTGAATATTTGCAGTATTGCTTTTGTTGCCACAGTTTGTTTTCCCACTTGGACATTAGAATCTGAGTCTGGCTATAAAAACCTTTAAATGATAAAACTAAAGATAATGGCATTTAAAATGAGCTTTCAGCATAATGAGCTATAGTAGCATCATTTCCTTTTTTATTCGCATTTCTCTTTACTGAACAGGTCAGATGTGTTGGGCTGTGATGAGTTAGACTCACCCCGTGCAGCCAGTGTTTCAGTGCTGCTGTTATCACCCCAACCATCGCCACAACCAGTGATTTTGCTGACAAACAATTGAGAGATCGGGAAGGTCAGAAACGGGTTTAAGTGCTGTACCTGGAACTCCTAACAGTGCAGGTGCTGAAATGGCTGCTTTGTACTCAAAGTATCAGTGGGTGAAGCGGAGTGTACAGAAAGAGAGCCCACAACAGGGTGGGTGGTTATGGAACAATTTTGGTTTAAAGTCACCCAGGTAAAAAGGTAAAAGATAAAAGCACAATTTGTACCTAAGCAGTTCCTTGTGGTTTAATCTGTATGTTCTCTGAAATATGGGATTTCCTTTTGGCCATTTCTGGGGCTTCTCTGCGCCGGCACTCATCGTTTTCTCACATCTGATTGAGGGCAGGATGCAGCTTGGCCCGTTACCACAACATGCTATGCAGAGCTACTTCATTCCCAGAGAACGATTTTGCAGTGTCATGGGCATTGCAGCAGGAGGGAGCCAGATTTGGGCACATGAGAAAAAGGGGTATGAAGGCGAGGCACATACAAATGAAACTGCTGCACTGACTCCTTGATGAAGTGTCCCCTCTCTGCATGGCTGTCAGAAGCGTTGCTCTTACTTAATTTCTCTGCTTGCACATGTTCATGACTGAATTTCACTTGTGCTCTTCCAGCTTTTATGGATTTTTGACTATGAACCAGTCAGAGTAGAAACTTTGCCTCTTTGACATAACCTGGCAAATCAGGCTAATATATAATTAACACAGTTTTTGCAAGGATATACTAAAAGGAATTTTTTCAGATTGTAAAGGCAAGCACTTGAAGGTCAAATTCATATTTGTCCCTGCAACCTTAATGCTTCTCCATACATTTCCATCCTGTGCATCGAATGGAAAAGATATTATGTGAGCATGTAATTACAGACTGTATTATAGTGCAATAATTCCCCAGCAAGACAGCTAAAGACTGACTGAGAGCTAACCTATCCAAAACCAATATACCAGTCCCAGCACAACCTGGACTCAGGCCAGGATGTAAGCCAGGAACAGCTTTCATGGCACTGATTAATGCTGTTTAGCTGCTGATGGATGGAGAACAGACATCCCCTTTTATTCTTCTAGACCACTCTGGCATTCAATCCTGTACCACTATCCTGCTGGAAAGTAAAGGCAGAGTGTTCAAGAACATACTAACCTATTTTGAGCTTGTTTCACAAGAAGCAGGGACAGAAAATTGCTTTTCTGTTACCAGGGCTGACTGTGGATCTTGGCAAGACTCAGCTCCAGCCCACACTGGCCAGCAGCATAGTTTGAATACTTATACATTGCTAAAACTGTAAAGATGATAGCCGGGTTCTAAAAAAAGAATCAACTTATAACTCTATGGAGAACAGCACTGGGGGCTGTAGGAGGAAGCTGCAGCAGTGAACTAAGGACGTACTGGTTGTAAAACTTTATTTTTTATTATTTAAAGAATAATAAGGTAAATGCTGAACTCATGCAGTGTTATACATGCACAATGGACCTGTCCTGTTGTTGGTTTTGACAGCTCCCTAAAGAAAACAGCTGAGAAGAATATAACAGCAATTTGGGCAATTGGTGGCTCAGCCAAAAAGAGGGTGAGGTGACAAGGGAATAAATGTCTCCAACTACAAGGCTTTGTTCTCACTAAATTTGAAAAATCTGCTTGGAAAAATGGGTTTAATAGTTTTTTTTAATCCCCCACCCAGCACTGATAATGCTCTTAATGGAAAATACAAAGGAATTTGAAAGACGGTGCTTGTTATGCAATTTCATATGATAAAGTCTCAGACTACCAAACCAAATTCAAAGCAACTTTGGAAATGTTAGAGTACTTTTGAAATAAGTGAATGCTGCTGCTATACTTCTGTCTACTGGATCAGCTAAAGTGACAGCTAAACAGAAAATCCATTAGAAAATTTATATATTTACTGCTGCTTGGAAGTTGGAAGAAAACAAATTTTGATGTTTAGATACAAGAAGTATGATGTTAAGGGACTGGAATAATCCCCATAGGACACAGTTCATTCACAGTACATCATCCAAGGACAGTCAGCTTCAGTCTCCAGTTTAATTTCCTGGTGAGCTTCACAGTAATATTTAATGTGCAGATGAAATAAGCTGTATCTAGTGAATATTTATATCAGAAAGGGAAGGATTTTTTAATAACTGATAGTACATAAATCCAGGAATAGGAGAGACTGAAACAAAAATCGAAAGGCCTAAGTAGGTGGGTAGTTTGGTTGTAATTTCTGATTAGAAAGGAATGTAGAAGATAAGCGTTATATTCATGATTCATTTTTATATAGATGGGAGAATAGGAGCTTCAAGCCAAAATTTTGCAAGAATTTCCACCCAACTCATCTGCTGTTAATCATGTCACCTGGTGTAGCCAAAGCATCATGAGTGGTCTCTGTCACCCTGGGTGGGTGCATTTGCACGGAATGGTCACATCAGGCAGGCTACAGCCACCAGTCCCACCCAAGCACAGAGATGCAGGGTCATACACCATCACTTGGGGCTAGTTTCTTGAAGCAGAAATTGAAGGTAATGAGGTGGAGTGGGGAAGGCAAGGAATAGCGCATAGGTAAGTGAACTCTTCCTTGAGCAAGCCTACATCAAGAAGAAATTTTGTCTAAGAAGGTAATCATTTTGTAAGGAAATAGACTCAAGATACACTAAAAACCCCAAAGATTTGCACTTTTTTAGCAAATGTTATAGTACTTTATACAATTCGACAGCAGCATGTAGTACCTGCTGCTTGATACATACACATTACTCCAGGATATAATCAGTGTAAAAGAGGCTTCTGGTAAAGAAACAATAACAAAAATGCAAATCGAAAAGCACTTAAAATCCCTTCTGAGTATTCAAGATGAGTCGAAAATGTAGAAAATTACAGTATCTATGGTGTCTTTTTAAAAAAAATAATACTAGTTGAGAGAAAAATTTTACCATTTGTTAAGGAAAAATCTAATCACAGGGAAACAGATCTCCAGAGTGCCCCCAGACCAGCCTCCTACTCGGAGTGGGTCAGTGTAAGCAGGTTGCATAAGGCACTGCCCTGTTGAGTTGTCAGCATCTCCAAGGATATTAGACGTACTAGAAAAGTATTGGAAGATTAGAGGCAGAAGTCACTGTAGATTTGGCAATGTCAATTTGAGTGTCATATGACCTCCAAGTTGGAGAATCATAACTGAAGAACAAAAACTACTGCTGAAAGTGTATGAACCCACTGTGCCACTTCCAGTTGGCAGCTGAGATCCATCGAAATCTCATTAAACAAATACCTCCCTTACATATGAAAGAGGAGGGCAGAAACTGTGTGGGGTTATTTTGCTTTCTTGTTTAAAGTGGAAGAGATCATGAAGGTCATCTAGTATTACCCCCCTGCAGTGAGCAGGGACATCTTCAACTACATCAGGTTGCTCAGAGCTCCATTCACACTGACCTTGAACATTTCCAGGGATGGAGCATCTACCACCTCTCTGGGCAACCTGTGCCAGTGTTTCACCACTCTCAGCAAAAAAAAATTTCTTCCCTATGTTTAGTCTGAATCTCCTCTCTTTTAGTTTAAAACCATTACTGCTTGTCCTATTGCTACAGGCCCTGCTACAAAATAGTTTGTCCCCATCTTTCTTATAAGCCCCCTTTAAGTATTGAAAGGCTGAAAAAAGGTCTCCTCAGAGTCTTCTCCTCTCCAAGCTGAACAACACCAACTCTCTCAGCCTCTCTTTGTAAGGACAGGTGTTCCAGGCCTTTCATCATTTTTGCGGCCCTCCTCTGGACCCACTCCAATAGGTTCATGTCTTTCCTGTGCTGAGGACTCCAGAGCTGGACGCAGTATTCAAGATATGGTCTCACCAGAGCAGAGCAGAGGACAGAATCACTTCACTCAACCTGATGCTCATGCTGCTTTTGATGCAGCCCAGTATACAGTTGGCCTTCTGGTCTGCAAGCACACTTTGCCAGCTCATGTCCAGGTTCTCATCCACCAGGATCTCCACGTCCTTTTCCACAGGACTGCTCTCTATCTCTTCATCCTCTACCCTGTATCAATACTGAGGGTTGCCCCAACCCAGCTGCAAGACTCTGCATTTCACCTTGTTAAATGGTTGATATTTCTGAGCAACCATTTAAGAAAAGATAACAGGTGTTATGAAAAAATAAATTACAATTGAGAATTTGCAAAGATTGGGACTGTGGTAATAAAATCTAGCTGATGGAGAGATCTAGCAAAGGGAAAACAGCTTGTGAGAAGCAGCATTAGAGATGGGCAGAAATGTCCTCAGTGTGAATAACTCCATGAGCAGCAGAGACAAAGGCACCAGAAATTATAGATGTGTTTTCCAGTGAGTTCCCAATCCAGCTTTCACTTTGCTATGTCAAACTCAGTATGCACTTGTGCACTCTTGTCAAGGAACAAAATTTACCCCTGTCCAGAGTGACAGTGAAAAGTTTTCTAATAGTTATCTTGCTCTCCAACAAGTGCTAGCCTGGGAAATGAGCAGGAACATGCAGCATACAGATGAATAAAACCATCTTGCTCGTAGAGCACTTGAAATATAAATATTTGTGATTGCAAATAAGGCACAGCTGGGACCTCACTGGTGGAATAGATGCAGAAGTGTAAGCTATAGGCTCTCATCTATTCATTTCCAGCCCTTAGACAAGACACGGTTACTAAAGTGCTCACCACCTTGTAGATGTTTCTCTGCAGAGTAAAGCAGATTAACATCAACCCTGTTCAGCAGCAGTTTGACCTAATCTGCTCTGCTGTGCAGTAGATGACTAGGCAAGATGGATGTCTGCATCCCAGTGGATGGATGATTGGGAGCAGCTGAAAAAAGGCATCTCATTACTCATTGATGCTTCTCCACTGGACCAAGTTTGGTGAGGTCCCAGGAAGATGCTTAGGTATCCACAGGTTTATGGGCATGTGGGACATGTTTCCTGCCCTTCCTAAAAGTAAGGCACATAAGCCAAGGCTGAAATCTTACTCTGAAGTTAAAGATTGGGCTGCAAGTGGTCTAGGGCTGCAAGGTGCCTCAGTGCCAGCCAACCTCATCCTTTCAAAAGAACCACAAAGGCATCTTTAAATGAGAAAAGATGAAGAAATACGGTGGTAAATATTTTCTCTCTTCCACACCTGAAGATTTTTCATAGGAAAAAATGAATTGATTGTAGAAGAGAATAATATTATAAATCAAGTTGTATTTCTACTGTCATAACGAAGGGAGAATACACTTTCTATATGCTAAATATATTCATGGAGTTATATTATGGTAGCACTCCTTAAATTGATGGTATTCATCAGTTGGGAAAAACAAATAGCTATATACAGAAGAAAATAATTAAAGTAAAGGGAAGAGTAATAGCAGTATCAGAGCAGTCAAGTCTAGCAATGTCTTAACAGAAATACTGATGTTCTCTTGGATGCGTGTCAAAGAGAAATGGAAAGATAGCAGGGCAATTTCTTCTACAGTTACAACTAAAAAATATCTTTAAACACTTGCAGTCATGTATGCCCAGGATGAAATTCCATTTCCAGCAGAGTGCCTTGTCTTTACTTTCTCTGATAGGAGAAAGAAAAATGGGTTACAAGGGAATTTTTGTTTATTTGTCTTTCCAGAAACTGTTGAGTGTCAGCTATGCTATGCTTAACCTAATGTATCGGAGGGAAAAGGAGGAAAAAATACAACCTGCAAGAATGGGAATCATTACAGTGAGGCCCAGTGGTGCCGTTACACTTATTTAAGGGGGCTATTGGCTTTTCCATCATTTCTCCTCCTTTTTTTCCAGCTGTTAACAGTTTGTCTGATATATTTGCCCAGGGTGAAACTTTGTGTGGACATTTACAGGTCAGGAGCGGACTTGTTTCATGTAAGTGGACTGAATTCAATTCCATGTTCTTAAGGCAAGGACTTGTTTTTCAAGGCAAAGAGAGCACATCTGGGAACACCTGGAGCACAAAGAGGTATTGCAGCATCCGTATCTCAGACTCAACAGTAACGTGCAAAGCAAGTGGGAGAGGCACATATCACCTTGTTATCAACCTGTCAGTGCCTAATTGAACAGCTGCAGTGCCGCAGAGTGCGTGCAGCATTACATGTACATTCACCTAATATATATACATATCCAACGTGCTTGATGGGCCTTTTATTACAATGCAGGAATATAGCACTGTTGCTAAAGCTGTCAGGACTTATATTGCTCAAAAAATAATTGTCCAGTCTCTGAAGACCTGGTTAGTGCTTAACACAACAGTTTTTCTAGGTCATAATATGCAGTGTGACATTAATGTACTGCTGCTGCACCTCACGATGCCAAGTGCTAAAGCTGACTTCCAAGGCCTGCATTTCTCTGGCTTTACTTGGGACTTTCACACCAAAATTGTATTTAATATTTACACAAAATTTTCTTCCAGATCTCCCTCTTGAAGGGAGACAATACTGGTCGCTTCTCTCTAAATGCTGTGATTGCAGCACTCTTCCACCAATGAAGAAGTTGTTGTTGTGGAGACTGTGTTTTGCTGCCCACCCTCCTCATCTTCCTCTTGTGGAAGATTCCCTCTTTCTCCAGAGGTACCCTATGGGCAGCAGTCAGCCAATTTTACATCTGACTTGCTCTGGAGCTGTCTCTTAACTGTGGCTTTGCCCAGTCCCTACCCCCAGGAGATCTGATATATTGAGGCTTACATAGTAAGTAGGAATATGGGGGAATGTAGAGAAAACTTTTCTGAAGTCTTTTGAAAGTCTGTATGCTTATTTTTAACTCCAGTTTACTTTACAGATCTTCTTATAAAGCAAAAACATCTTGTTAACAGTAAGGAAATGGAAATTTCCTCTGTGCAAAATAAATTTCAGTAAAATATGTTTATGAATATAAAATACTTGGTTTAAAACTACACTCTTCTTTGCAAAAACAAATGTGTATCTCTGTTACACATGAAAATAATACATTAAGAAATGTATAACTTTGACATTAATTGAAGTGAAATGAAGGTATACTTGAACTAACAGAACTGAGGGAAAACAGGTGAGTTGAGTTTCATAACTGATGGAGCAACTCTGTAGGAGAATAATTTCTGGGCATAATGTGACTGCAATCCATGAACAGCACAGTAAGTGAATGGGATTCTGGTAGTATCTACCTAGAAGTAGATTTTTATTGTAGCTTCACACAAACGGCTGTTTTCACATGTTAGTTATCACAGATAAGCAAAAATTAGTTCACAGGTAGTTACTCTAAGATGACCCAGGCACATTACTTTACTGGAGACAGAGTAGAACTAAATGACATGTAGCACTAGGAGCGAATAAATGATACGTATTTCTAATGTTTCCAAGTTGTTTGAATGTGTAGCTAATATATTCTTTCAAGCAAATCTGTCTTTTTGGTGTTACCGTGTGTTCTATTGTACTTCAACTGTCTAGTACTGGATACTACATAAATATTATACTCACTGAATGAGGACTTGCTCTTGTCAAACTAGACAATAGTTATAAGTATCCCAAATGTAAGAGAATCTCAAAAATGTTTATGAACACTAATGTCTCTAGTGCAACATTTGTGTTACTTTTCATACAACTGAAAAATTATCAACCTGACAGTAAAACAAGTCTTGTATTAAGCGAAGTAAGGCTATGGGTTTTTGCTAATGGAATCTTACATTTCATTTGCATGTCTTTTCCCAATAATTTTATGCTTAAAAAAATCTTTGCCTTTCTGAATTATGTGAGGGTTTTTTTACTGTGAGGCTCCAGTAATTTTCCAGCCTCATGTGTGTAATTAGTTTAATTAGCTCTACAACTTTAATGAGAACATCAGTATCTGCTGTATGCACTCTGTTCTTTACTGGACAAAGTAAAAATTTGTGTTTCTTAATTGCCTGCAACTGAAGTACTCCAGTCCTTACAAGACTTCATACAGTACCTGAATAGAGGTAACGTTATTTTCCCTTTTCTTACAGCATCACACTCTTTATTTTGCCTAAAATATCTGCATTCATTTGAGCTATACTTAGAAAATCTATATACAAATTGGGTATGTTTAGTGAACTGTTTTTCACAGCTTTTAAAATATGTTACCTTGGCCTCTCAGGTAATCCCCAATTAATAATGGTACACAAAATAAATAGTATTCTTACTATCTGTGAACAATGCCTGCATAATGGATGGGGAGAATGGGACGTAATGCATCTTCTTTAATACATGATGAGGATATTTTGCCGAGCCCAGTGAAAGCTTGACATTGAAAACAACTCTTGGGGAATTGTCAAGATGACAATAGAAAAAGCATTAGCAATTTATCAATGTGCCATTAGTCCTGCATGTTAGACCTGACAATGTACTAAGTCTATAGATCATTTTCGTGTTCCACAATAGAAAAATTTGAGTGGAAATGGACATGTATGACCTCTAGGCTACATTAAACTGGTATTAAGAAAAAGATCATTATCTAAGAGGTACAAAATCGTATTAATTCTACTTGTCTGTCTGACTCTGAGCATTTCTGCTTTGTTTACTCTCATGTCACCTGGCTATCCATGCGTAAACACTCAACAGAAGCTTGGTAACTCAAGCACCTTAAAAAAGAGAATGAATTCCCCAGTATGAACATCATAATTCTTAAAGCAAGTGGTGAGGGTTTTTTGTACTTCAAACTCCTCTTTCCAGGGTGGTTGTGGTTACTTTTGAATTCAGATTTCCCATTACAAAACAACTTCATGTTCTTACTTTACAGTTCTTAAAACAAGAAACTTTTGGAAGGAAGCTGAGCTGTTTCATTTCAAAGGACGCTGCTTTTACTCATCATGCAAATGCCACAAGCATACCAATCTCCACACTTCTACTGCACATGCCAGCCATTGCATGGAGTATGATATCAGCTACTGTAAAAGTTAAGCTTCAGGATGGGCATTTTATTGTTAGAAAGAAACATCATCAAAGCACCACAGTGTATCTTCTTCATTTTGCACCTGAAGGCCAAACTGTTTTGGAAGATTACATTTTACCTGCAGATATTTGTAATAAAGAGTATACGAGTGCTTCTGTTGTACTGCATTCAGAGAAATGGGAAAGGATGTCTGCTTGTGGGGAAACTGCTCCTTGGGCCCATAACACTTTGTTTTTAATGTCTGTGCTCACCAGTAATTTCTATTTGTTTTATTTTAATTTCAGTTGACTCTACTACTCTGTTGCATGTTGATTCCTAAAACCTATTCTTATTGATTTAAGACAGTAAAGCTGTCAGAATAATGCAGTAATAATACAATAAAACAACAATAGGTCTTCGTTTTGCTTGGCTGCAGAACAGCCTAATCTTGGAGCAAGCAGCAAGTTTGCAACAGAAATGCCCACCACAGTGTTACAGTTTGGCACATAAATACACATTTAGACAGCTAACCACATGGTCTGATTTTCACAGGAATGAGAAAACTTCAACTAATGTAAATACCAGCTGTGAGTGTTCACCCCCTAATCAATCAGGTGGCATCTGAATGACTAACTGAAGGTAAACAAGTAGGAAACAGAATATCTAGGGCTGCTCTCTGCTGAATTAAGCTGGTGTAAAACCACTAGGGAGAGGAAACCTATTGAAAGTTATGCTTTTTGCCTAACCAGCACAGACATTCACACTAAATGTTTTTCCTCATTTTAGTATGATTTCCATCATTGTGTTTTCCAAACCTAGTCTGGCTTTTATATATTTTTAGTTCCTAATTTTAAATTTGGATGTTTTAACCACTGTCTCTTATCCTAGTTCAATCCAAGGATCTTAGTATTTTTGTTTGAAGGGGGAATAGGTCTGAATGAGGAGTTATTATAATCCAGAGTGATATTAACCTGTTGTACACCACTGTGTAGGCTGTTGGGGGAAATTGAAAGAGCAACAAATCTTTGAATTGGAGCAATAAGAGACTCTATGCCGTTCTGCTCCAGGCAGCAGAGGAGATAAGAGCAGGGATGTGGGAGGATGAGCCAGGGAAGGGACTTCTGGGTGTCAGCTTCTGACTAGGCTGGCTGTTCTGTGGGAGGAGGTCGAGAGATACCTAGCCTCTTTTAGCTCATGTCAATTAAAAACAATGTAAAAATCGTAGTTTTTCCTTGAACAGAAATGTGCAAAGAGTTGGTACTGGCAACAATTATAGAACTGGAAATGACCCTGTCATTACATACAATTATTATGACATGTAATTATTTCCTTGCGCTACATAATTTTGGTTAAAGGTTTCTTAAGTACTCTCTGACAGCTGGGGAGTGTTTGATTCAGAAGAAAGTACCTGTTCCCACAAGTGCTGTGGTGCACTAACACTTCAATTTAAGTTCCAGTACGTGGCAGCGCTGAAGGACCAATAACCACTTGTGCAGGTGGCGTTAAAGGTGCATTTCACGTGGCTCCAGTCCATATAAATGCTGTTAAAAACACAATGTTTACTGCTAAGTAACTACATATATATATATAAAAATTTTGTGGGAAGATAAAAAGGCAATTTATGCCTAAAACTTCATTATAAGAATTATCAATTAACTTTATTAAATTTCTTTTTATTTTTTTGTTTCCTTCCCTCCTAGGGAAGGCAAGATAAGTTGGGAGACATTCTGATGGGGAGATGCTGTGACATGTGTTTGGGCTTGCTGAAGGCACCTACAAAACTCTTCCTGGGTTTTTTCTTTGGTTGGGTTCGTGTGCACCCCATGATTCAGGGCTTAAAGACAGGGGAGCATGCAGGGGATCCCTAAAACTGGCTTAATAAAAACTTAACAACTGTAAATGCATAAACAAAGATTAGAGTCTGGCTAATGAAATATTTAAATGACTTTTGAATCACATGTTGCAAATGAGATCCAGATGCCTGTACACTGTGATTTACCCAATGAGTGATGTGTAGCAGGCTTTCTGTCAGCGGCTCCTTCCAAAAAAGGATGATAACTTGAGTATCTGTCAGGTGTTGCAGAAATATGAATGTAGATACAACTGCCATTTTTTCCTGTACCTTCAATAAGCATAGTCAGGATGTATATTTGTAATTTTACTTAGTGATGCAGAACACAGGCAAAGAAAGAGGTGTTATTATTTTCTAGCTGCAATAACTAGAATAATAAGTAGCAGGAATGGGCAAATAAAATTAACTGTGTAATTTAATGGAAAACAACAAACTTATACCGAGGTAAATATAGTTCAATGGGTATTTGAAAATTAAATAAGATCTACAATAAGTCATCTTCTATTTCAAAAATTTGTTTCAACATTATTTCATATTTTAAAACCATCTATACAGTAACTGTAATTAAATGTATTTAACAGAACATGGGAAACAAACAACACTGACACTTTGATGATGTTGCTACTTAAGTGAGCAATTCTGAGAACCTTGAGAAAAGTCAGGAGATATGAAAGATATTGTGTTTTGTGCCTTGTGAGCCTTGATGTATTTACTTGATTTCTTTTCTACAGGTCTCTGCTCATTTCTCTAAAATAAACATTTAATTGGTGTGCAAGAAACCAGTCATTTATGAGCGTCTACATTGAATAAAACAAAAGGAAAATATTTTATTTTCTTTTTACAGGTTTAATGTATTTGTTGCACAAGTATTATCTTAATCCAGTAGCCATCTTTCAACTAGTTATAAATGAGAGCAATGTCTATCTGTCAATGGATTTGTTTAACCTACTTCAATGGATTTGTTTAACCTACTTGATTATTTAGTGGATGTTTGTAATTCTGAGCCCTTAAGAGTAATAACTTGGCCAAATAAATTAACAAGAAAACTCCCTTGATATCTTCCAAATAACAAAATTCTTTTGTCAACAACATCCCCAAATAGTTCTCATTTACATTAGCAAAAATTTGTTACAATTACAAACTTGAGGCACGACTGTTCCTCTGCAATTGGAGGACTGCTAATTTCCAGTTTAAATAATTGTTCTGTTTTGAAAATATCTCATTAAGTTCTTTGTACAGCAAAAACTGGTCAGAAGAAAGGCTGTACTGTGAGATGCATCAAATGAGAAGCATCCTGAATCACGCTCTCCCCGACCTCACAGCTTCAGTGAGTAACATCTTAAATTTTCCAGCAGCAAGAATTGCAGAACTGAATTTTATCCTGAAGCTTTAATTGCTGGGCGCTAGAAACATGATGAAATTTAGAAATACTGTGCGAATGCGATGCACAGAGAAGTATCGCAGCAGCAAGGAGCTGCGCTGGATTAAACTGTCTAGCGGGGCTCGTTTGCTGCCACTTCACAGATTGCTCAAAACAGAACCAGATGGCTTTCCTCCCCTTTTTTCTTCAGAGGTACTTTGGCAAACCAATACACATAGGAATAGCAGATATTTTATACATGGGAAAATAGTACAAAACAATTTTAATAAAATATTTGAAACTCCTGGAGGATGTTTGTGTTGGGAGCTGAGCAGGCTGTAAATAATTGAAGCATTAAAGATAATTTACACCCCTGGGACCAGCCATAGAGGATTACAACCTCATGGAACCATTTACCTTGAGAAAAATGACAAAATTTTCAAGGACTGATCGTTCCTTGAGAGGAGATTTGAAGCGGAGGCTGCACTTGGCTTGAGCCTTTCCGCTATCAATTCCTGTACATACAAAGACATTTGCTCCAATTATTATTACATCCCTGCCCTTTCTTGCCCTTGAAGTATTGGCATTGTGACTCTGAAGAGAGATTCAATTAACAAGCTGTATAGATGCTGACCTTCCCAAATTGTTATTCTATCCTTGATTTGCTTTAGGGGACAAAGATTTCTTTTGTGTATACGTATGAAATAGCAAATAAATAACCAAGAACTGATTTATAGGGTTTTTTTTAAAAAAAGAAAAAGAGAGAGGGAGAGAAAGGAAAGGAACAAACTGACTGAGCATAGATACTGATATTAGCTGAATGGATTCAAGAGTTTGGGCTGGGATCACTCACCAAGTAAGCTGACATCTATCAAGGTTAAAGATCTGTCAGAGGATTTCTAGAGTAGCTTTTTTCCAGGGAATCAGGTAACTTAGACTAGTGCTTTTCATGTTTTTGTTAACCAACAAGGAAATTTCCTTTTTGTTGCTTTTTTCACATCTTACAGGCACCGCCTCTCACCATTACATGTAATTGCCAGACTGGTAATGCAGGATGGCAGGTCTGAGAGCCCCCACAGGCAGGCCAGGAACAGAAATAGGAACAAGATCAGGACTGGGACAAGGATGCGGGCAAATTTGCATCTAGGCAACGAATTTATTTTTTGTATTCACATTCCAAAAAATGCTAGTTTTATACTTCAAAACAGCTTTTTTCCCTTCTCATCTTCTTCTTTCCACCATGCACATATTTGGAAAAAGCTCAAACGGTGCTTTGTTTTTCTTTAACAGTGATGTAATTATTAGACAATATTAATGGTTGAGAAACTTTGAGGTCACCCTGCTCAGCATGTAAAAAATTATAATTGTTGTTGTTATAATTAATTACAATTGTTATTTATGTTTATTATAATTATTCTAATAATTTCTGTGCTAACATATTACAAGCATGAAATATAAAATTTCTGAAATACTTATTCTGTATCTGTTACTTTTTACCAGAGTACCAGGTTATTCTATCTATTGTGCCACTTACTTACACCAGCAGGACTGTCTTGAATTTCCTTCTTTCCATTTGCTGTCTGCTTTTTTCTGTCTGGTTTTCTATCCATTTTTAGCAAGTAACAAACCACCATGTTCAGTCACACAAAGTCTAGCAATTCCCTTCCTTAGAGCCAGACTTAATCATCGACCTCCATTTCTGGTCTTGCCCACTTCATCCTGATGTCTAGATCATGGCTTGAGAAGACCAGGTGAAATCTTCCTGCCAGTTGGAAACACAAGAAAATGTTTTAGATTATAAATGTTCTTAATTCTACAAAAAACTAGAGACCAAAAATTTCTATCTTGGACATCATGGTAGATGAAGCAAAAGGTCAATTTTAACATTAATTCATAAAAATCTTTCCTTCCAAGTGGTGGAAATTGTAAAGTCTTATGATACAGTATTACTGCAACCTTTAGGTTACTGAGTAAAATCAGAAAAGTCTTTGCAGGAACAGAAGGAATTCAGTATTTCAGATGTCTCTTTGTATATTGTTACACCACATACTTGCACAGGGGCACTCTTTTCAAAACATCATTATAAAATGCATTGTTACTTATATGTGAAGTACATTAACTGACCTTTCACTCTCTAATTAATTTGTTGTTGAATAAAATAATGTTTATTCTTAAATAAGCCCCCACCACCATCCCACAAGGTACATGGTGCTGCCAGTTAAGTGATGGAGCAGACTGGCAGGGTGGAGTGGAGTTGTTAGAGTCCTCCACCATCCTCTGATGGTCCTGGATTGGAGGAAATTATCCCTCTGGCCAGACAAATACAGCCTGGTCCACCAAATGGTACCTTAAGGTTTAGCAAATCGAAGGATTCCTGCAGCACTAATGACCTGCCTCAGAAATTGTACATTAACTTGTCATTTCATCATAGGTTTAGGGCACCTATGACTACTAAAAAGCAGATTGTACAATTATGTTGTTTATACCAATTATAATACCTAGATGATCATTATTTTGCGTGCTGCTGGAAACCTATTGATGTTCTCATTTTTAACTTGATGAAGACAGCCTCACAGATTTGATTTATAAAAGAGATTTATTTTCTGTTTTGACAGAAACTGCAGACTTTTCTACATAACTTATTAAAGCGTAGATTAAAACTGACGTGTTGATTTGTTACTGACTTTGAGGTTTTCTTTCTCTGCCATTTGCCTCCAGCATTTAGCAGTCCACTGAACACATAGCTTGTGCATGAATCCTTCTTTTCTTCAGTCTTGGGACTCATTCTAATATTATGCATGCTGCATTCAAGCAATAAAAAGGTAAATAGAAAGACTGACTTTATGCCAGCAAGTCACAATAAGCTGTGCATTGGCAAAATATTTAATCGCATTAAAATGGGATTCTGGGCCCTTCCACATGGTTATATTTTGGCATTACAAAGTGCACATTTTTTAAAGGTCAGAGTTTCCAATTTACATATTCTTCTTTTTCTTTTATTCTGAGAATTCAGTTCCTTTTATTAGTCTGTTATCTAATATTTCACTACCAGGACTTCTGACCTTTTCTGTAATTTCTTTACCTCTATAAATGAGCTGTCCTTACTGTATATTAGTCCCATGCTCACACTTTTATATACCCATTTCTGGTCATCTGAACATGAGAGTAAAAGTCAGGTAGAAGGGTGCCTAGAGGAATAGGTACATTGCACACCTGAGAGCATCAGCACTGCGCTGAGATCTATCAGATTGCTCCATATTTAGAAGAGTTTAAGTTTAAGTGTACTTTCCATAACCCAATTTGCATAGTTTAGATTCTCCAAGTTATGAACAAGACCGATTCAAAGCATCCTCAATCATATTGTCTTCATTTTTGTCTTTGCTTTACTGGCTGTAACAGATACTCATAAATGGGGCAGGAATTTGTAAAAATCCATATCAATTTCTGATTAGTCTCACACAACAATACGACTAAAAGCCTTGATCTTACATAAATTGCAAGTCAATATTGTGTAAATAACAATATTAGGGCTCTGCAATGTGATCAAACTGCTACAAGCCACTGTGGCTTCTCAGAGTTAAAAGCACCTTTGTTAAAGTGTTAAATTTGTAGGCAATTTTAGGAATATGAATGGATACACAAATTATCTGATTTAGAATCATTGGACCCAGCCGTCTCTCATGGTTTTCTTCTTAGTATAGGGGATGGTATTTTTTTTTGTTGTGCAGCTTTTAGTATATACTTTTATTACTTTACTTTTTAATCAGCAGTCACATGCTTGATATTTAGCAAAGGTAGGTTGATTATGCTTTCCTTAATTTGGCTTACATTTTCTGTTGCAAAAGCATACTTGAAATTCCTTTCCTTAACATCAGCCTGCATATAAATGCATCTGAATGGTGCTGCTTCCACAATATAATGCCCTGACCCATGTGTAGTGTTGCCAAGCTGCCTGCTTGACACTGTAAGCAGCATTGGTTGGCTTGCCTTGAGTGCAACATCAAGCCAAACACTGAAGTTAAACTAGATGGGAAGATCTTTTTAGTTTACGATTTCCAATTTGACCCAATAGATTAATGACAATGTAGTTGCCATCTGTTTAAGCTAAACAACTAATGAGAAGCCCAAGAAGTACCAAGAGGAACCTGGTTGAAATATTGATCTGCTCCAAGGAGATACTGGTTAACGCAGCATCAGCGAGTAAATCCTGGAGAAGGGTTTTATTCTTGCTCATGGCCTCTAACTGCACTTCTCCCTCTCCATTCTGCATGAAGGCATTTGAGGGTGCTTGCTGTTTAATTTATGCTCTCCTTGCAGCTTCCTGCCTGCTCTGTGCTCTTGGGTTTGAAGGCGGGGAGATAAAGGGTTGTCTCTGGATTGGGTTGTAGTGCTCAGTCAGGGATGTGGCTATGGGATACCAGCAGCTTCCTGTAAGGACAGCTTTGTGGAGGCTTCTGTATTCCTGTTCTTAAAAGCCACAGCGTATAACAATAGAGGAGCTTCAGCAATCAGTACAGATCTTTGGGCAAAATTGATGACAGTTTTTAGAAATAGGATTATTTCAGCATATTTTCCATAGAATGTTGCTTGTGCCCTTGGCAGGCAAATGGCTGCTCCTGCTGGCGGTTTCTGTTGCTCTGAATTCGAAAGCAGTAGCTGAATTCACATCCTAATGTCTTATCACGTAGATAACTCATCTTGTAGATGAGTCTTTGAAGGACATGGTTTAGCAGATGATGGGTATCGTTGGACTTGATGATCTCAAAGGTCTTTCCAACTGGAAGATTCTATGATTGTATGAATCCAACCTGAAGAAGTGCATGTTACCCATGCGTGACCTCTGCTTTAATTATCTAGGAGAAAGAAGTTTATTTATAGCATTTGATGTTTAGGTGACCAAGGGTCTTTGCAATGTCATGCTTGCTAAAGCAGTTACACCTCAGCACAACAGTTTCTTCTGTCCCATCTAGACAGTAAAAACATTTCGTGCAGTAGCTGGGTCCTCTAAGATTTCTGAAAGTTGATTCAACTCCAGACTGCAGAAATAAATCTGAAAGCAGATGTCCCCTCATGATTTTTTTCTCCTAATGATTTCTGTTTCCAGTATCTCGAAAAGAGAATAACCTTTTTTTCATCTTTTAACTGTGTGGGTTTGCTTTAGGACCAGATAGGTGTTTGTTAGAAGGCTGTGATGTAGTCTCCTTACTGAAGCAGTGTGGTCTTTCTTCTCAAGGTACAAACCTTAGCATTTAGGAAATCACCAGCTCATTTTCTATTTCCTTTCAGAAATCTTCATAAACCCCCTCTTATCCTGACCAGTTCTAGTCTCCTGGTTTTCAGACATTAATACATTTTCTTTTTCATCCACATTCAGACTCTTGTTGCTGGCATCACCCAGCCAAGCCACACAGTGTCTTGTGCTGGAGCTTTGACCCTGGGCACCTCTCTCCACCTTCTCACTGTTTCAGGCGCTGTGAGTGTCAATAATTACCATCCTGGTGAAGTCATGGAGAGTTGAGAAGATCCATATTTCAGCCATTTCTGGAAGACAAAGATGTGCTTCTCTCTTCTACCTTACATTAAGAAAAATTCAAGGAGAGTCAATTTGTTTCAAGAGGTTTTGTTGGGGTTAGTTACCTGGAGCACAGTAAGGAACGCATCTCTGTAGTCCTCTGCTAGCACTGTTGTGGCTGTATCAACTTTCCTCATATTTTGTCTCCTGCAGAGTATTCTTATAAACAGTACAGTATAACAGGAAATGATCCTTCCTTCTCTTTCTGTTTCTTCGCGTCTTCCCTTCAAATTAAGGTATTTTTCACATCTGTCTCCCTGGGATTTCTGCAGATCTCTAAAGTAGTAAATTAGGTATTCATGGAAATTAGAGACAGGAATAACATGTTCTTACAACTCGTATAATCTATTCTCTAGAAAACAACACAAAAAAGATTTAGTAATTTTCTATTTCTCAGTTATAAAAGAGATACTGTAATCCTAGTAGGTATTGAGATGACCATTCTGAGATAAAAATTACCATAGTTTCAGAGACATTATGTGTTTTCTGATGAATGAATATGAGCAGAAAGTAAAATTAAAAATCTGATAATCAACATCAGAAGTGTCAATTTTCTACAATTTTGTAATTTACTTGTAAGGAAGTTAGTACATTTCTACTACAGCTTTATCACTTCAATAGACTCCAATATTCTGTTCAGTGAACTAAAACAACTGTCAATATAAAAGCGTCTTATCATAAAAGCATTGAGAACCATTACAGTATATTGTTATGTACCTATGAAAACATTTAAAGGTTTGAATAGACATTTTTTAGAGACAGTGGAAAACAAAACTTCTAAATTAAAAATACAGTTTTTCTTGATTTAATTCAATAAGTTATTTCATCCTCTAACAAAATTTACATGCATTGGGGGGAAGAAGTAAGGATTTATTAAGAAACGAAGAAAAACTATTTTTTTGGTGTCTGGACTCACCTGCTCTGATTTGCCTCCCTGACTGTGATACTGAAGAAGCATCACCTCTCCTTTCCCTGATGTTCCCAGTCACTGGACAGCACACAGGGATCCCACATATCCTGGTCAGACCTCCAGCCTCATAGGGGCATTGCGATACAGCTTCACCCCCTCCAAAAAAAAGTTTCTGGGTCCTGTTGCATCAAACAATGTAATTTTTTTTTGTACTTTTTGGAAACCTTCACGTTTTGTGGCTTTGTAAAAATATATCTCCTAAAAGGATGTATAGGCTGCTGTTCCTAGGTCAAAGAGGAAGAAAACTGACCAACATATGGCAAATGAATCACCTTCCCGTCCCCAAACCCCATCCCAACCATGGACTGGGAAGAGGCTGAGGGAGAAAAATCAAGTCATGATAAATTACAATAAAAACACAAGGAGCTCTCTTGTAATTTTTTCCCCAGGATTGCTGTTTCTTGCCTGAACTCTGGCATCAAACATCTTCACCTCCTGTGTGACATTTGCATCATATGGGCTGTCCATTTGTTGCAAGGTTTCACTCTAAGACAGCTTTCTCTCTGGGAAAGTCATCAGGTAAAGAACAGTCAATGCAAGGAGACATCCTCTGTACAATGCAAGCCTTACCAGCAGCTGTGCTGTGGTTGTCTTCACCTCAGTCTCAAAGAGGAGGAAACTTTAGGAAAAACTTATGAATGATGTGGATAGAAAATAGAGTATGTTGGGGAACAGTTTGGTGGGAGTCAGGGGCACATTGACATTCATTTCAATAGAAATTGGGTTTCTGCTTGTATTTCCATTCTTCTGCCTGTGATAACATAGTACACACTTTTTCATCCTCTTTTTATTCCAGTTCATACATTTCCCAGTTTTTTGGGTCATTGAGTTTGCTCATGAGTTTAATAACAGACAGTACTGTGTGCACTGTAAATATTAGAACTTTACCGAGGAGATAGCTATGGTGTGAGGTTGCTGATATAATGCAAATATGCTTATTACTGCTAGAATTTCAGCAAGGGAAAAGTCCAGACATTATCTTTTTGAGAAATGGGATTTTTTCCCATCTTATTTACAGTGCACAGTTCACTGGTAAAGACTGTTAGAGCTGAAATTGCTAAAAGAACTCAACCTCAAACATATTTGGAGATACTCCCTGAATGAAGCAGAACACACTAGTAATAATGATAATAATAATTCCATCACAAGGCATCTCATGGAAAACTTGACAGTAGTACAGAAATTATAGGTAGAAGATGTTGGCACTTTCACTCAAATTTGATTTAATATCAGCATTTTGTACTTCAAGTCAGGATTTTGGTTGACAGCTGGCTGAACATGAGCCAGCAGTGTGCCCAGGTGGCCAAGAAGTCCAACATCATCCTGTCTTGTATCAGAAATGGTTGGTCAGCAGAATCAGGGAAGTAATTTTTCTCCTGTACTTGGCACCGGTGAGGCTGCACCTTTAACCCTCTGTTCAGTTTTGGGGCTCTCAGAATAGAAAAGGACATTGAGCTGCTGGAGCGTGTCCAGAGGAGGGTAACAAAACTGGTGAAAGGTCTGGAGAACAAGACTGAGGAGCAGCTGAGAGAGCTGGGATTGTTTAATCTGGAGAAAAGGAGGCTGAGAGGAGACCTTGTAACTCTTCACAACCATCTGAAAGGAGGTTGTGAGGTGAGAGTTGATCTCTTATCTCAAGTAACAAATGATAGAATGAGAGGAAATGGCCTCAAGTTGCATCAGGGAGGTTTAGATTGGATACTAGGAAAAATTTCTTTACCAAAAGGCTTGTCAAGCACTGAACAAGCTGCCCAGGGAAGTGGTGGAGTCCCCATCCCTGCAGGTGCTAAAAAAGTGTGTCGATACAGTTTAGTAGGCATGGTAGTGATGGGCTTATGGTTGGACTTGATCTTACAGGTCTTTTCCAACCTTAATGATTTTATGATTCTGTGATTGATTCTATGATTTGGACAAGGGATTGTAAATACAGGCATGTGTCTATCTGTTCAGCCCAGTTTTTCAGTCAGGACTCGGGGAGAGTTGATAGGGAAACCACCAGGCATTGCAAGGGGGACCCAGCCTTTGCACGGGCACTGGGAATCCTGTGCCTGACCTGGCTTTGGCACCATCAGACTATCAAAGTCAGGCATTTCCACTCTGAACTGCTGTCTTGTTTACAGCTGATCTTGTTTATAGCTATTGCCAAGCAATTTAATTGACCCCTGCCTCAGTTTCTCCCCTCTGTTAAACACAGAGAATTATACTTGCACGTTACAACTACTCAGTTTAGAGTTCAAATGAGAACCAACTAGAATGTCTGGAAAGTGTTTTGATTGTGAAGCTCTGAAAATAATGTCTTGTCTGTACATGGAGTGGCAATTATTCTAAATATATTTATATTTAACTTTGTAAGATAAACTTGAAAACATACATCTTAATGCACTGGGAATTCATTTTATTATATTATACATAATGCTTTAGATGTACTTCCAGTACATTAACAGACCATTTAAGCAATTCAAGTGGACATGACTAAATGCTTAGATTGTTGACCTGAAGTGTTTTCATTTTTAACATGGCTTAAACCACTCAAGTATGCTTGAAATGAGAACATTTATTAGTCCTTTGCTTTCACAATAAATTACTTAAAATCAAGCCATCTAATCATAGAAAGAGACAAGAATTAGCCAATTGGAAACAAAAAACAGATGAAATAAAGATTTTACAAACAAGATATATGCTACAAACCCACACACAGATTCTAATGCAGTATCGTTTTTTCCTAGTGGACTGAGAGTACCTGGAAGGGCATTTACCTAATGACATACATAGTTGGTGATTTAAATCCCTCATCTGCTATCACCACAGTAAGTAAGATAAAGCCTCCAGTTGTGCTCTTTGCGCAGCATAATTGCTGTCAGCACCTGGAGCAGAAGCTGCTCTACCACGTGCAGAGAATCTTGAGGTAGGAAAAATCTGCCAAAACGGGAGATGGAACATTTTGTAGTGATGCTGGGTTTTGGAAATGCTCAATATGTAAGGGCAAAACTGGACTGATAATTTACTATGTTTGCCCTTTCCAGCTTCTCCAGGATCTCCGATAAATCCTTGTGCAGAGGATTAACTGTAATATGTAGAGGATGTGGAAGAAGACGTAATCAAACCAATGATTATTAATATTTTTATCAGAATTGCCACAGTTAGACCTAGTTCAGCCTGCATTTATTTCCCTGATACGATTTTCCTTCAGGAAAATAAACAACAGAAAAATACCACATTGGTGCATAGGAGGAAGCAGCAGCAGCCATTATATAAATCTGTTGGTTCTTTGGTTTTTTTTTTTGAACAGTTTTATCAGCTATTCTTTTCTTCATTCGAAATGAAGGCAGTAACAGAATCCAAAATGTAGTAAACTAAACACTAGAGTTCCATCTGTTCATACAAACTCATGTGAAAAATTAGCAAACAGAGGACATATGTCTGTCGGCACATACTCCAGACCTTTGCTGCACCCCTATGTATTTTGTGGGGGACTGCCTAGATACATGAAATTATGCCTACTATTGCCTAACAATGCGATGTAAATGTTAAATCCACTGTCCCGGTACAGCACTCGCCCTGGCAACAGAAGAAGTGGACTGCAACCTCCTTTTGTGTGAAATGGTACCCTTGCCCAAAGCCTCCAGAATTATCCCAGCAATGGGTACAGCACAGCAATATTCATGAATCCGGCCTGTGCATCAGCTGCCTTGTGTAAAGTGATGTGCTTGCAACAATCACTCTTTGCTGCTATTTATCCATTTCTATTGAATGCATATTATAGTGAATCAGTGAAATGAAATTGCTAATGAATTTGTTAATAAGCTTTCCATAGCTAATGTTGGGGGTTTTATTCTGTTCCTTTATTTTTGTTATTGTTGTTTCCATATATTAAAAAAAAGGCTGCTGCAGCTGTTTAGCAACTTGCATTTTTTTTTGTTTTAGGCAAATGATGATTATAAATTCAGTTACAATTGCTTTGATGTAAAAAAAACTTAATAGAAATTTTAGTAGCAATATCAGCTTAAGAGAATTGGAGCTCATGACCTTTGCATTGTAATGAAGCCTGTTTATCTGCTAGGCTGGCAGGCTTTCATTCCCATATGTGGGGATATTCAGTTACTGGAACCAGGAGAATAGTGTTGGAAGAATTCAGAAATGTTTATTCCATCTTGTTTGTGTGCAGTTCTGTGTATTCATTGGGTATATACAGAGTTACTTAGCATGTGTAGTGACCATTGGCCACAATATCAAGTTGTATACACAGAAAGATGCAGGCTTAATATGTGTGATTAACTATGAAATATTTAGGAAACACTGACTTGATTTAGGGCATTCCCCTGTGTTTTGAAGTGAATACTATTCTTGGCAGCACATGGCAGAGCTGGGCATCACAGCAGACTTTCAGTCCCCAGGGTATTTGAGTCAGCATCATTGTTTGCATCTCCTACCAAGCAGTAAACCAACACCACAGACTGGTACTTTCAGAGTACGGGTGCAATGTCTCAGTGTTAATATTTTTCACAGGTGAGTTGGAACAGTGCTGAGCTTGCATATGTGTTGCAAATATCAGCCAAAATTCCTGTAGCCTCCTGTATGTCTTCACAAGCCCACCCTGGGCATGCTGTGGGTTGCTGAGATTTCACACAGAGTTCCCAAAGGATACCTTGCTCCTGGAGCACCAGCCGTTGCTCAAGTCCAACTTGCATGTGATTCAGCAGTTAATTTCAGAGCGCAAAAACCTTGCCTAAGGAATGCTGCTGCAGTCTGCTGGGGTGGTTTTGTCCCCTCCAGGACCTCCCTGTTGAAGGATAAGGCACAAAAATAAAGAAGTGGTGTGGGATTTTCTTTGGCTGAAGCCTATGTCATGGTGACGGTAGCAGTGATTTTTGGCCTTGTCACCCTATCAATTTGCTATCAAGGCACTGGATAATGGGATGCTGACTGCAAAAGCTTCCATGCATCCCCAGTAACTCACAGAAAGAGGTAAGGCTGTCAAACACCTCTGTGTGCTAAAAAGATGCTATCAGGCCACTGCACAGGACAACTTTCTTCCCTTCATTCTCTGTAAATATTATGAAACACCTTTTGCTTGGCAGAAACATGAAATTCACTTATGAAGAGGAAAATTATTATAGTAGAGGTAGAAAACAGAAATCTTTGGTTTTATTGGTATGCACAGGTATTTCATTAGCGTTTCAACAAAGAAAAAGGAGGTTTGGACGTCATGATAAAAATGGAAATGAACTGAGGATAGCTTATAAAAGAGGATGGATGTCTGGAAGAAAAGCATCTATGAAGGAAGTGCAGGTAAGTGCTGGGAAGGAGCACTGGGCAGGGCTG
This sequence comes from Dromococcyx pavoninus, assembly GCA_033558185.1. Classification (NCBI taxonomy): domain Eukaryota; kingdom Metazoa; phylum Chordata; class Aves; order Cuculiformes; family Neomorphidae; genus Dromococcyx; species Dromococcyx pavoninus. Next base: position 765,896 of record JAUMJL010000346.1, on the reverse strand, counting down.
AGGCTGGTGTGAAACTGCTGTAGAAGGCGTTATAACAAGGGATTGAGCACACCTCTGCCAGGAATGATACAGGCAGCATTTGGTCCTGCTTTGGTGTTCAGGGTAGACTAGAGGATCCAAGGTGGTCATTCTCTCCCTTGCACTTCTATCATCAGGCATTTAGCACTTGCACATAATGTTAGAAGAGGCAATAGTGCATAACTTAGGTATGAATGTAATGCAGACACCAGATGAACAAGTTATATGCTCTGAAATTAATTTCATCATTTGAGAAAAAAATTACCCTGTTGACCAGAACTCATCATTGTCCTCTGCACCTACAAATCCAGTCAGGCATTAACCTGAGGATTAGATGTCCCGAGAGTTTGCCAACCCAGGTTTGGTCATTTTCAGCAAGTTTCAGCTTCTTGTCCTTTTCTAGAAGTGTGTTATGGACAGGGTCGGTGTACGACAGGACATAGCCCTTACACGATGTGTTAAGGGATGACTTTGTGACGTAGGACATCTCAGCACAGGAGCATGGGCTGCTGCAGAAACCTTTCCTCCATTCCTGGAGCAACTGTAAGAGCACACTTATGCCAAGCCTGCAATACCAGAGACTGAAATTGTCTCCTAGTGATATCAGAGCAGTGCAATAAACTGATTTTCACTTTGTTCTATGGGAAAAGTAACTTTCACTGTACCTTACCCCCACTGTGCTATGCATGTTGTTCAGTACATCCTATTATCATTGTAATCAATACATTTTACAAAAGAAAGGCATACACTTTAGGATGAATATGTTTTGTACTTTTTCTTGGAACACTGTAAATCTGTTAAAGAAAGTATTTTATAATAAATTCATAGTTGCCCATTACAAATGGGTGAACCACGTGGTTTCATTCCTGTTCTGCCAGTGGATCAGTATTGGGTAATTTCTACCCAACACAACCTAGCAATTTCCATGCTAACCCGTAGACTGGAGTTGTGTTCAGTTGAATGAATGGTCAAAAGTCACAGAAAACAGCTTTTGAGTGAAATCAGCTATAGAAATTTCAGATAAAATACCATTTCCTACACTCTTGTTTTCAGGTCTGCACACTCTTCAGAGACAAACTGGTTCCCAGCCACCAGCATGAGTACCTCTGGGTTGAGGTCTCAAACATAATAATAGAGATTGCTTTGGAAATGCAATGAGAGAGCGTGAGAAACTTTATGTTGTGTTTCTTCACCTTCAGCTGTCCCAAGAGGATTGTACGAATGGCTATTGGCTTTTTCAAATGCACTGGAGAGCTGTCCTTATTTATGACACCCTTTTTTAATATTATGAGGCTCCAACCTCACACATCATAAAACTCAAATTAAAATTGGTTCCTCCAAGCTTTCACAAGGTATGCACAAATGCCGTAAAGTGAAGTTGGAGATGAGCAACGACAGCATACTGCATTCTGCAACACAGTTAAAGGTAACTCAGAGTGTATCCTGACAGTTTGTATCTCCCACTGTACATATAACACTTTGAAGAGCATCCTTTAATGTTTCTTTACACTAGGTGAGCTTAGATGAAGATCTACAGGAACAGTAAAAGTGGTCAATATCTATATGCTCTTCATGTCCCTGTTACAATAGAAAAATACTTCCCATTCATGATGGTGGAATTTAAGATAACTCACCTTCAATGAGACAGCTAGCTTTACATCTCAATGCCCATGACTCTACTCCTCTCTCCTTCTTCTGTTTTCTCTGGTAAGAAAGGAGCACAGACTCAAGAGTGCTGAAATCTTGTCTGGTTTGGGCTAACTTGGACGTGAAGGAATAGGTGTTGAGAACTGTAAGGTTGTAAACTAATGTCTTCACAGAGAATATCTTGCTCAGAACCTCATTTGCATCATTTCATCTTCACCACAAGCAGTAGAGATGTTGGAGATGGCAGTACAGCAAAACAAGTGTCCTTGAAGCGAGGTAGTTTCTTATCCACACAAAGTTTTAAAGGTGAAAAATTAATTCCACTGGCATTCCCATGGGAAGACATTAGATTGCCCTCCTAGACTAACAATGCTCAACTTCATAACACACCAATACACTGCATTGTGCACTTAGTCCTGCCTCTACTCTGTGATGCAATGTCAGTTACTGTGAGCTGATGAGAGTGAGGAAGAGGATGCCCTCATCATGTACATTTTCCCAGCACGTTGAAAATCCTGCTGAGCAGCTGCAGTTCCATGATGAATGTACTTGGAGCATTGTGCCAGGGGAAGTTTAGGCTGGATATTAGGAAAAAAATTCTTTACTGAAGGAGTAGTCACACATTGGAACAGGCTGCCCAGGATAGTGTTGGAGTTGTTCAAAAAGCATGTGCATGTGGCACTTTGGAACACAGTTTTGTAAGCATGGTGATGTTGGGCTAATGACCCAATGATGATCTCAGAAATCTTTTCCAACCTGAATAATTCTATGATTCTGTGGCAATGGCCATGGCAATCAGCATCTGACCCCTGCCATGCAGCAAAGCATTGATGCTGATACCAGATGGCAATGCTGGGACATGAATTGCCACCTCATAAGTAGCACTCGTACATATTATGCTGCTCTGTTACTTTAAATTAACATTTTTAGTTTATAAATACAGGAAATACGGAGAAGTTTATGAAAGAAATAAAGAATTGGGAGCTCAAAGACAAAAGCCTTTTCACCTTGCAAGAAAGGGGTGAATATTGAAGGAGAAGAGGAGATGGACTGGGAACTCGTTTTTGAAGGTTAGGATGGTTTTACCTTTCCTTTTGTTTCTTACACATTCATTTAAATGAGAATTGTACAGAATAATAATCTACTTGTTTTGTCTGTGTGATAATTGCATTGATAATTTAATATGATTTAAATAATCAAATTCAGTGTTTTGTTTGTCAGAGTCTGAGAAAGGGTTTTCTTTAATCTCCAAAGATGCATATTCATGATGACATTATATATATAGCTAAAGAAATTACAGTACCATTGTTTGCTTCAAACAAGTCATCCATTGCTTGCTTTTTTAAAGAACAGATGAAACAGTGAAAACACAAGATGATTGATTTGTACTTTCAAAGTTCACCTCCTCACACTTTGATAATGGATTTCTTTATCTATCAACAGCTATCCTTGTCATTTAACATCTGTCCTGAGCAAGCTATACTCAAGTTTAAGTGCTGTGTCAAGCCAATTCATGCCTTGATGTTTTTCTGCTGTCTCCGACTCACGTTTTTCTTTTGCCGCCATAGCAGATCCTCAATGTGTTAACTGTGTATCTTGTGCTTTTCTGGTTGTGCTGTGAGCTGTCCTGAAAAATGAACTGGGGGTATAACCAGGGGCCACTTTTGCCTCCTGGGACTTCCCACCAGCCTTAGGAACACCTTAGTTTCTCTTCGTCACTGACATGTGATGATTCTGCACGGCAAATGCAAGAGCCCCATTTTATGTGCCTCTATTTATTTTCTATATCATCCTATGTGTTGTTGGAGCTATTAAATGAGAAAAAATAATGGGTGTAAAAAAAAAATGCAAGAATGGCCCCACTGATGACTACGGGAATTTTGAGCAGGCAATGCATGCATGAACAGACATGCAAGAAATCTCACTGCAGAGCACAAGATAATGAACCTATGCTAAGAAACAGCTCAGATTTTACAACAGTTTATTTTTGTATTGGATGTGTGCATTTTCTGGATCAATGTTTAAGTAATTTATTGTACAAGATAATGAAAATAGCCTAAGGAGAATCTTTATGGTAATAGTATTTGTCTTGAGGGATGAAAATAGTTATTCTAGGAATATGAATATTAACACACCGCAGGTCAAATACCTGTAATTTTGCTGACTTTAAAATTTAATCTGTTCTATATTAACACGCAGTAATACTAAAATATGTTTATTAAGAGAGGTAGCCACAGCGGCTGACATACACTGGTGAGATGGAATTTAATAACAGTAGAGTCCCCTTTTCCTGTGCTTTGTGCCACTGCTGTGGTTTTGCTGTTTTGAAACCCAGAGCATAAGGTGGAGAAAATTTCACGATTTATGGAAAGATAAATTGTTTTCCAAGATAATTGTCTGATATTAGAGTATGAAAATATTACCTTGAAATCAGTTGAACCAGCCACAGACTAAGGTGTCAAGTTTAAGAAGATAAAAGCATCCAGCTAAGAAAAACAGATGTATTAGAGATGGATGAATCACTTAATGCAAAATCCCCAGTTATCTGGTTTTTATTATTTTATTCACAAATTGTCTTGAAATAGCTCATGAATTTTCCCAATTATACAAACTTTGGTCACTACTCCATTTCTATGAACCGCTTATTGTATCTGATATGAGAGATGTTTGCTGTTGCACGGATTCAGCATGCTGTTTGTTGGCTCGTTTTCTTTCCATCCATTGGAAAAAATGTAAAATTTAGGCTTCCTGCATGAATGGTTTTACATACATTTTCAGAATATATTCACCATTACTGTTACTTAATATTCGCATATACAAATGCTCAGTAGGAATTGGAATAGAGTTCAAATAAAATAAACAGAATTAAAATATGTTTTCACAAGAATGGGTAACTTATGCCTCAGTAGAAACCTGTGCAGTATAACCGAAATAACAGTAGGAACAGAGTGGATAAATTATGTATTCTCTATGTATATATCAATTTTTTTTTATATGTGTTATTGAACTGAGCATGCAAAAAAAATTACTAGCTTCTTGTGTTTTCAAACTGGAATCCAGATTTCTCTAGTTTGTTTGGTTTGTAACAACAAGTAGTGCTGAAATACAGGCTATCTCACTTGTGCCTTTCTTTCTTTCTTTCTTTCTTTCTTTCTTTCTTTCTTTCTTTCTTTCTTTCTTTCTTTCTTTCTTTCTTTCTTTCTTTCTTTCTTTCTTTCTTTCTTTCTTTCTTTCTTTCTTTCTTTCTTTCTTTCTTTCTTTCTTTCTTTCTTTTCTTACTTTTCTTTCTTTCTCGCAGAGCCTAAATAGAAAAGGAGAACACAAAATTTATTGCATAGAGCAAAACCTCATTTGTACCTCTGGCCAAGCAGTCTATTGTTATTATACTAGATTTATAGTTAAACTGATGTTTAATCCCAGGAGAATTTTGCCTGTTTGCCGTGAAGTCTGAGCTAATGTACAGCAATTCCTAAGTGTGCAATTCAAGGAGGTATTTTAACCTTTTTTCATTAATATATTCTTTATGGAGATATATTTCTAAAAATAAAAGTTGTTGAAATGAAAAGAATTAGGTTTTTTTCTTCCATTTTATCTGAGGCAGTCAGTTCCTTAATTATTGAACACAGCTTTTACCATTGGCTCTGATGAGGTACAAAGTTTCTATTTTTTCAGACTCAGTGGTCAAAGACTTTCAGTTCATGCTATTAATGGGGAAAATATTCCTCCAATGATCAATACCTTGCAGTGTTTAAATTAATTTATTGTGTATATTTTAAAGTATTGAGGGTATATTTAAATTCAAGTCAACACACAATTTTTAAAAGGTTGAGTCAAGCTATGGCATCTACTAATATGCCTAAAACAGTTTATAACAAAACCACTCTAGTTTATTATAACATGTCTTTCAAATTATGTTGTAGATCCCAAGTTCTGTCATTTTGCCTACCAGCTTTGTTCCTTGAGTTAAATTTTGCCTATTTCAGGAAAAGCATGGGAGTAAATTAGAATTAATACATTAATTTTTTGCATATTAACTATGTTTAAGAGCCCGAGGGCTGCAGCTGAGAGCACTAAGTTCATGATGAAGTTCACCTCTCCTGGATGGGAGGAGAAGCCTGCATTTAATCAATTCTTTCCACAGATGGAATAGTAGAAACCCAGCCGGAGGAGCTATAGGACCAAGAAGCCCACCTGAAGGAGAAAAAACCCTTTCAGGGCACCAGGCACCCTCTTGAGAACAGCAGAAATGCTCGCCCATGGACTGGGACATATTCTTCTCAGAATTTTGAATATAGAGTTTGGCAGAAAAAAGTCTGACTGTCCTAAGGAGGTACTGATTTATCCTGAATATGGAGCTGACCTCTAACCGAGTGAAATGCCTGAATACTACAAAACACTTCAAATAACAGCAATAATAATGCATAAGTAATCTGTAACTCATGATTGATATTTAGTGTCAGAATAAAGCTGTTGTTACTATTTCTTGCTTATTCCCCTCAGGTTAACATTTGATACTTCCAGGAACGTTTTAGAAAAGGAAAAAGGTATTTACTGTATAGGAACCCTCCATGCAAGTGTGTGGTCCGTGTGTGGTCCATCTGTGTTCAGGTTAGTGGGATGTTTCCAATATTTTCTGCTTACGTTATGCCCCCAGAAAACCCCTTCTGCACAAGGTTCGGTTTGGTGCTTTATTGCTCCTAAAGGTCCTGCCTTACTTGGACAATGTCCTCCTGCGTTTTATCAAGATCCTTCTTCCTATTTTTTTTTACCATTTATCACAAAGTCTTAAATTTCATTTTAAGTGTAAAAAAACGCAAACTGCCACATAAGTGTTTGAGTAATGCCCCTGCCATGGGTATCGGCTGTGTTTCACTGCTGTCTTGTGATTTCCCAAGTAGTGTAGCTTGGCTGGAAGTAACTCATAATTCATCATTTTTTCCGTGCAAAAGTCAACAGCCCTCTTATCACAACAGAGGGAGCATGGGGGGGTCTTGGCAATGAACTGACTGATGCACAGAAAAGCAGGGAAAACTCCTCCAACAAGACAGGTGGTGACCTAGGAAAAGGAAAGTTGACTTTTTAGAAAAGACAACATCAGCATTAGTTTTGTCTGTGTATTCTGTAGTCAGTTCTCATCATCTACAGTTATGCAAGCAGCACTGCTTTGTGTTTGAAAAGTTAAATATTCAGTGAAATTAGTGAATGCTTTTACTTAATTTTTAAATTTATGGAATCGACAAGACTAAGATGCAAGTGTTTTATGAAACTTTGAGGTGGTTCACTCAGTTCCCGCCTCCCATATACATGGGGCACATAAAACACATATAAGTGTTTGTCTCCGATATCCCAAAGCCGAAGGAGTGGCAAAGTTGTCCACCTCATGCCAGCCACAATTTTCCTTCCATGCCAATGTGTGTGGTGCTGATGTGGGTCATCACAAGCTCTGCTTTTCATGCATTGCTCCTTGTGTGAATTAATTCTCCATGAAGCTCTACTTCCAGGCAGAGCGATCCCTTAGGATAATATTTTTAGTTTTCACAAAAAGTCCTTACAACCCCAGCTAAAGAGATGGTATTCATTATATGTTTACATTAATTTGCAAGGAGATCAAAGAGCTTTCACTTTGCAAAGTCTCTAAACAATTTTTACCCCTTCAGAGAAAGAGAGTGAAGTCCAGTAGACCAAAACGGTAGTAACATATTACTTGAGAAGCTACCGATCACTTCCTGCAGGGAGGAATAAATTGTAGAAAGTTTAAATATGGAGAGATGATCACATCTTTTACAGGGAGCAAAGCTGAAAACTTTCTTTTAGGTAATTTTCCTTCCCTAAAGAACAAAATAAGAAAGTCAAGAGAATGTTGAAATAGCATTTTCATAGAAATGTTTCTCTTTTACAGGCTAACATCAAACTATTGCTTGAGGTACAGCATTAGGAGGGTATTCCCAGCATGCTAACAGAGGTAGAGTTAAGAACCAGTAGGTGTAATTTGGAAAAACGTGTGTTTTGAGGTTCTATTCTAAGGCACAAAGTTCAATCACTTCTGTCCACCCTGCACATAAAGACACACTGCTACCTCAATGCTCGGTTAGCAGGGTGGGAAGACTCTTTTGGGACCGCTTCCCAGAGCATCTAAGCTTCACAGTCCTGCCTGGGCTGCTTTCCATAAGGACATAGCTCACTGGCCAGCTATGTGCTAACAATCCGTTAAAGAAGTTGGTAGATTTTCAGGGCTGCTTGTGGGCACATCTGACATGAAATTGCAGGCAAAGACTCCCAAAATCCATTCATTCCACTACAGACAAGAGAAAGAAAAGATGGATTAGTCCTTGTCACTTTAGAGGGGAAAAAAGTCTTTTCCAGAAATTTCTCTTCTTATCATAGCCACTGAATCTTATTCTCTAACCACATTCAGTGAAGCCGAAACAAATTCAGCTTCATCCTTTGCTTAAAAATGCTCTGGTAAAATGGGAGTTTGTGAAGAAAAATTATTAAGGTGCCAGTAACTGGAGTAAAAGGTTAATGTGCTGAAATCTATCAGTAATACCATAGGTTACCGTGTTTTTGACTGTTGTCTTGATGTCAAAGTAAATATTAATTACCTTTAATTAATTAAGTACAGATTCTGGACTGAATGCTTTCATACAAGAAAGTAAAATCGAGTTAGGATCTCTTCTTTTCTGGCACTGCTTTATAAAGCTCCAAAGGCAAGCAGCACAGCTGAGGGAACTCTGAGAGGGTGTCATTTCTCATGAGTTATATTTGCATCACTGAATCCTCGTTTACCTGGGCTCCTCTAGTGACTGATTGTGATGGTGGTTGTAGATGAAGGAATGGTTATATCTGACACTGTCTATCATTAGATATTAAACTACACTGCCTGGAAGTGTTGTGAGTCAGGACTTCAGTTTCTTAAGTATCAAAATTAATGATTCTTTCTCTTGGCTGATGGGAGCTCTGAGTCTAACTAATTTCCTGTCACAGTGAGAAGCACTTGCAGAAAAGGAAATAGTAGGGAAAAGCAGATGAAGCTCAGGTAAAAGATGCATTAATTAAAATTTCTATTTGCTGTGGCCATATTCCTCACTTCTCTTCAGGTATCCTGTTTACTTCCTTTATAGCAAGTAAAGCCCAACTCTGCCATTGTGTTAACTTAGAGTAGAAAACTGTGAAAATCAGATTGCTATGAGAAAATATCTATTTTCAAGGTAATAACAGGTCAATGAACATCTTTAACCTATCATAATCACAAACTAAACAGTCAAGAGCAGTGCATTAGGCAACCAATTACCTGAAACAGTCTTCAGAAGACTATTTTCCCAATAGTGCTGCAAGATTCTTCTAAGACAGCAAGTGTGCTGGGCAGATATGAGAAATCAAAGCATGTTTGGCTTGCTTAAATATTGAACCTTTACTGTTCTCCACCCTGGTTGGCTGTGCTGCAGCTCTCTTATCATGGTGGAGGACGTGGGGTCTATCAGGTAACTCTGGAAGCAGCTGACCATTGCCTCGGTCAGACCTTTTGTTTGCATGATGTGGATGAAACTGAGCTGCACCCCTGCTTTTCATTGGAGCCATGCAATTAAGACTGACTGTGTGGTTTAAAAGTTCTAATTCATGACATCTGCCACCCCCAGTAATCAAAACAGACAGAAACATTCTGGTGGTTAAGACAGAAAATGTGTGGAGTTCATTCAGTGTTCACATTTCAAGTGAGGGGCAAGGAAAAAAAGTTTATAATTTAGGCAACTAAAGAAAGGTATTTGGAGTCAAAAGTAGTGGTGATATCTGACTGAGACCCGAGCTAACTACCTGTGCATCAATACGATATGGAAAACTCAGATTGTGGGTCAATTCCTCATTTTGAGATGTTTGCTATGCCCTAGCAGAGCACCCTGTTCCAAATACCCTGAAAGGCTTAAAATATGATACATATTCTTAATTTGTTGCAGGAGAAAGTCTCTCCCTGGGAATATTAGTGACTTTACAACTGGAGAAAATAAATTCTGCTTTCCCTAAGTAATGCAGCTTATAGTGTGAATCTAATTTTAGATTCCCTCTGCCACCTCTAAATCTTTGCTCTGTGTCTTTCCTAACTTCAGAAGGGCATGTTTAATTATCAGGAGTCACATTTGTATGGACAGATATTTCATCAACGAAGCATATGTCTTTCGGTTCTGTAATTGTTGAAATCCCATTATTTCTCATGTTTGGGTAACTGAACATATAAACTGTATCTGCAGTACAGATTTGAAGCTGGTAATCTAAAGCAGACATGAGGAGGGAACGGTGTGTGTAGGGATTGATACTTCCACCCAGTTTTCTTTTCCACCTCCTAAAATATTAGGATAAACCTCACCCCCCATTGAGTGTGTGAGTTAGGAATCTTTATTAGCATTTGTGTGTTGGATCTGCTGCTCTCTGTCTGTCTCAAACTGCTTGCTGGGATGTGTTCCCACAGTGTGAGGCTCTTACTATTTCTTCCAGGGGACACCCAAATTTTTGCATTTTAGAGGGCTTGAAGCATAGATCACGTTGTACTAAAACTCTTGTTGTCACTAGGGAACATGCCATAAACATGGGGCAAAATGTTCTCTGTTCTTGCAGCTAGTGCCTACACCATACACCAAAAACGTAAATTTGCATCCCTCATAAGCACACAGTGATGCAATTTTCTATTGGGTTTTTCTTTGAAAGAAGTTTGGATCAGTATCTGTAAGAAAAATGAGATGTGAGTGAGACTTTGTTCTTTGTCGGTTGTCTTCAGCCATCAGATTTCAGATGTGAACTGCTCCTTTTTTTTTTTTTTCATGATTTGTAATAGAGAAAACGCTTTGGAAACCCACTTTTTCTTTTCAATCACTAAGAATGAAACACTTCCCAAAGACAACAGCATGGCTTTTGCAGCAGCAGATTACTACTGCCCAATTCACATGTGTGAAAAAATAGTGAATAAACAATATAAAAAGTGCTTGATGCAGCTATTCAAATGGCCAAAACCCTCCTACAAAACATTGCTGGTAAGGAATTAAACAGTACCAGGGCCAGAGCTATGGCACTTTTATACTTGCCAAGGCAGACTGCAGAAGGAGGAACTGACAGCCGCCTGTAAGTGCAGCAGGAGCTCAGCAGACGATGCCAGGACATGAAGCAGGTTCAGAGTTACCCAATGTGTCCCTAATTACTGGGGGAGGCATAAAGAGGTGTCCAAGTGTGCCCATGGCATAATATTTCAGTTAGATTGAGTAGGAAGACTGAGTGAAACTTCTGAAAGATTTAATAAGGAAGGAGGGAGAACGGCAGCACAGCAGATGAAATCCTCTGCTGACAAATGTAAAACAACGCACTTTATGAGGAAAATATGAACTACTGCTCACTGGTGAGTTCTGAATTAGCTCTAAAATTCATGAAAAACGGTTGGGGATCATTGTGGAGAGTTAATAAAAATATCTGCCGAGTAGGCAGTAGCTTGCAGGAAAAAAAAAAAAAGACAAGTAAAATGTTCAGATGTTTAAAGACCCAGAACAGAAGTTGAACTGAAATGTGATAGTGCCATCATGCACATAAGTAGTATCACCTTATTTCAAAGGCAGTGATCCTGCTCTTGTATACAAAGCAGCAGGAAAGGAAAGACCTGTTAATCAGCAGCTACAGCTACATGAACCTATCCTGAAAAGGCTATAAAACAGCAGCTCAGTTTGTGAGTGTCCATGGTAAGTCCAGTCTTCCCCTCACTTCTGCCTGTTCTGTGTCATCTCCAGTGGGAGAATGATTTTAATGTAATAGAGCCTATATTAAATTTGAAGTAATTTCTACTAGCACAAAATAATCCAGTCATCATTTTTCTAAAGTTTACATGGATTTTTGCACTTTAACTAATTATTTATATAAAATGCAAGTTTGTTTTGATAATTACTCAAATAACATTATGAAAATCAATAAGAAAGAGCATTAAAGGTACAAGTAGGATGGCACTTCTGGCCATAGAATCATAGAATCATTTAGGCTGGAAAAGACCTTAAAGATCATTAAGTCCAACTGCAAAGTCCAACATTTAGTCCAAAAACCTGCTTACAGCAAAGCCAAAGTAAGGCAACGCTTCTCAGTGCTTTGTTCAGTCAAGCGTTGAATATCCTGCAAATATTGTGTGCCAAGAATTTCTCCCTCAGATTCATTACTCTTCCATTAAGAAGCTGGTCTCCAGTCCATAAATTTATTTTATTCCAACGGGTACATGAAAAACCATAAACCAATTTATGAGCTGAAAAATTCCCATCTTACTGCCACAGCAATTTGACATATGCCAACTTTAATTCTGGCTTTCCTAAAGCCTCTGTACAGCTTTGTGGAGGAAGGCAAGCTGCAACTGTTCTGAGGAACAAACTGATCTTCATCGCAAATAGAAGATGATATCTGATATATTCATTGAATTATAATATTGCAGGCAAGTATTTAAAAGGCACTTCAGCTGTCAGTGCACATACTTAAGCAGAATCTGCTCAGAGAGAAGGAGAGAAGTTGATGTGGGTGGTACAAAGGAGCTTTTAAGCACATATCCTTTCATCACATCCCCAGTGTGGGGCTATGCCTACAGGGCAAATGAAACCCTTATCTTTGCGTCCCCTCAGAATAGAGAAGCACCAAGGTGTTTGATCTGTTGATGATCTTAGGGGAAATTATGGGAAGATCAAGAAGTTTCTGCCATCTTCTCACTGGGCCAACTCAAAGTCTGTGTTTAGATCTCATTGCAGCACTTCTGGCTTTCCTCCTAATGACGGCCACCTAGTTAGGACTCTGACATCTCAGCAATGCAGGCTCTGATGTACTGTCTCACAGCGTGCCACAATCAGTTTAACACCTTGTTCAATATCTAATCAAGCACCACATGCTTCAGGAGGAGTAAAAAGCAAAAAAAAAAAGGGTGTGGATATGAGATCACCTGCTCTTCAATTATTGTGTCCTTTTTATCTCTCTTAACTAGTGAATGACATGCTCAGAGTGAGGAGGTGATGTATACCTTCTGCAAGGGCTTGGGCTGCTGTGACACTATGTGGAACCATCTATTAGCCTTAGATGTGGTTCAGTCTCTCTCCAAACTCTGCTCCACCCTCAGCCTCTGCTGTTCTCAGTTCCTTCTCTCTGAGAATGTTTAGGGCTTTCCAGTTGCGGGACTGAAACTTCCTTTGCCCTAAAAACGCCCCCATCAGACCCCTGGGCACCCCCAGCTATCCTGCTGTGCTACTGTCTCTCAGTTGTCAGGATCTCCATCCTTTGTTTCTTTTCTTTATGCTTTTCGACCCTGCCAGCCCATCTGATTCTTTTCCTCCTTGAACAACCTTTCCTAGCATTCAGCCTAATTTTAGGTCTGTCCATCCTAGGATTTAGCCATTGAGTCATTAAGATTTTATTCTCTTCCTGTTATTTTGGTCCTTTGTAGACTCTCTGTGCACAAATTTTAAGAAAGCTCAGGCAGAGTCATCACCTTTGAGCGCTGTATGCTAATGCTGATAATCTGCTGGGCACTAACACAGATGTCTGTGCAGTCTGCAGCACTTCTCACCACACCTAAAGTCCTCTTCTGCATATCTTTGGTTCATTTCTGTCATTGCACTAAATAAAATATAAAATGGTAAGCAGAGAAAGCAAAAAAATAGACTTTGGGAAACCATTTATCAAAGGAAGATGAAGCAGATATTCAAAAGCCACATAGTGAGTTGAGAAAGGATGCAACTTGAGCACTTTGATGGGGAAGGCATCTGTCCAGGGGCTGCTGCAGCATCCTGATCATGGCTGCTGGTTTCTGGTCTCATGGGCTGAAAATCTGTGGGCTCGTTTAAGAAGTCTTGATCTGTAGGCAAAGTTCAGTTAACCAATACTTGTGAATACCAGACTGCATGTATTCACCACAATGCAAAGGGATTATTTTCACTTACTCCATCAACTTCTGTAAGTAATCTCAATATAGAGCTGAAGGAAGTCTCCTTCACTTTGATGTGAGCAAAGCAATGTTCTGTGCTATTTGGATATAATTTTCCTGTCAACGTTGCTGTAAAAACTGAGTAAAACCCAGAATAAACCATCGTACCTCATATCACAATTTTCTGTCTATAGCATTCTATCATTTCCGTAGTTGCTTACTGTATGTACCTGATTTGTTTTTATTTCATCAGCAAAGAAAGGCTAATATTTTGACTTCTAGAAATGCATGCAAGAGAGAAAAAATAAACGCATTTTTGTGACTCATAAATAATCCTTTTTGTAGTCAGTGGGACAAAGACATCAACACTCTTATCGGTAACATACACATTGTAGATTTTTAATAACATTGCCAGTCATCAATAACAACACCATAGCACAGCGTCTTGAAAAATATGCTGAAAAAAATTAAATAAATTAAATTATTTACAATCCACAGCTAATGCTGCAGGATGCATGTATATTCTCCTTTGTTTATGTCACATTCTATCTTAGGGAATAAATATGGACTTTTTAAGGTACTTCAGCACTTAGGTCTTGATTGTTTTGGTTGGAATCAGGAGCCTAAATTCCTTAAGGATTTAAACCTACTCCTTTATTTATTATTATCAAACATAATTCAGTGATCTGTGAAAAGTTTATAAAATTCTCACAATACATTTCAGGTTGTTTTTGGAGGGAGTCTTTCTTCTTCAGGCAGAGCTATATTTTGCTGCATTTCATTGCAACTTTTACCGCAATGTGAGGAACACTTAGTACCATGCAACCTTGGATTCAAAGTATTTTACACTGATCTTTCAACAAATTTCACTCTAAGAGCCAAATTACTGCCAGATTATTTTGTTCAAAGGCTCGTTGTAAATGCCCAGGCATATGAGCATGGCTCCAGTCCTGGAGCCAGCTCCCAAATCGGTTCTGATTTTATGGTATATGGTGAAGAGAGGCACAGAAGTCCCATGGACTTCTGGGTAATCTCCTCGAGTTAATAAATGTTTTTAAAGCTACAGTGTCAGCCCATGGGAGGTGTGAATAGAACTTCTGCATCACCTGTTGCATAATTTATGAAGCAACACCAGAAGATGGGCAGCTGTGGCAGCCAGGCTGGGGATGAAAAGTGTCTTGGTTCATTGTGGGTCACTTCTACACATGGCTGATGGCACCTTTCTCCCTGACAGTCACTCAGGCCACAAACTTCCTCTTGCCCACATTCCTTTTCTGAGCAATAGAGAAGAAAAAGAAGCATGACATACAGTGCAACTGAGACATAAAATAAATTCCCACTAAGAGAGACATCATATAAACCTATCGGATGAAGGTCCCTAGGATGATATCTTCCAGAACATCAACAGAATGTTTGCGAGTCACCTTAAGGCGCTGGAGATGGAAAAGATCTTTCAGGCTAGTGACAAGTAATACCTGCAATAGGTTGTGGTGTGGTGAGATTAAAAAGAAGAAATGTCCTTACAGGTCTTTCTCTGCTCCAGAGAAGAAGATTCAGAATGTTTCAATGGTTATGGTTCTGCTCCACACCATTTCCAACTTTACTTCTCCCATTATAAAATACTTGTGTAAAATTAGAAAAATAAAAAAGTCACATAAATACATTACACCTTTGCTGTTCAGACTAATCATGCCTGGCACTTTGCCTGAGGCAAATATTGATTAAGCGTAGTCATAATCGAGATGAAAGATTTTAGCTGTATAGTCTTAAGCTGGGATTTATCCCAGTTTCATCAGACTAATAACTATTTGTATGGGAGAACCACTTGCGTGTCTGAAGAGTTGCTGACCAAATGAATGGCTTCCCTACCTTTGACTCTGTGAGCCAGGCATGGTGCGCAGGCGGGAAGACAAAAGGGAGCTCCTGGTTATCTGATGCCACTACACAATCCCATTTTTAAATTTCTTTTTTAAGGAATGATATTGTTAGTTTGTTTAAATGACACTGTAATACTCAGAGAAGTGGTTTCTAGGTGCAGCACTTGCTCCTGTCTGCTTTGAAATCAATGGACCACGTTCTGATCTAGAACAAAATCTCTCCGGTGTGCGAATTATCACAGACCTCAAATGTAGAGTTACAGCTGTGTTTCATAAAATACATTAGGATGGGACAGCTCTGTCTCGTGCTCTGCCAGTGTAACTGTCTTCTGAATGTCACACTTAAACACCTTCCTAACTCATTGCTTCAAATGGTTTCATACAGTTGAAATGCCTAAGAGGAAAATTATCAATTTGCATTATATATAATAATCTCTATATGATAACCAGTTTATGTATTTTTCCTTTTCTCTCCTTTTATTAAACCACAACGAGGGGACATCTGCTACACAGTTTCTATATTTTAATCATCTATGAAAACTTCAATTAGTATACAACTTTTAAGTATTGACAGTTTTAAAAACCATAGAAGATGAGATTGAAGAAATGTAAAGCAGGAAGAATTCACTGATATATTCTGTAATCTTTGAAGTATATTCTTGAAAATATGACCACAGGTTTAAAACTATCATTTACTTGGTAATAGACATAAAGTTATCATTTTCTTGTCAGCAATTAGTCACCTCAATTAACCAGCTGTATGAGATACTGAAAAAATGAATTCAGAGAATGCAGATGACACATAGAAACTACAAAACACACACAACAGTTTAAAGTTCAGGACTGAAACATTTATTATTGAAAAACTTAGTACTGTGCAACTGAAAGGTTAAGCACATAAGATCATGCAGCAATGCAGCAGTTATGACACAGCACATCACTAGAATTTGTCACTATTAAGACAGTTCTGCTTTATCAGTACTAGCAAGAGATGCTGGGAGGTTCATCTACAGCAAAGAATCCGGGTTATTAACAACCAACGTGAACCTTCAGAAATGTACTTTATTCATTATTTCAGCAATAACAGTTTAAAGCACTTCCTAACAAACTCATAAATGCGCAGTGCAATATTATACACAAATGGTATTTTAGCACTCTGAAATGTTTTGACACTGCATTTCCATGAAGTTTTCTCTGACAGCAGAGCGGCAAAGTGTAGGTTAGAGAAGTTGTGTTAGACTCCATTTGTCGTAACTGCAGGGGTAATTGAGAATAAAGACTAAACAGATAGGTTATATCTCTTTTTTTCAAGTAATTATGAGTGATTCATACAGAGGGTGCAATGGTGCAGAGATATAAGTGTATGTAAATTTTGGAAGTGATTTCCTAGAGAAAATTATTATAAGTTTAACAGTAGCTTAGCATCCTAAAATTAGAAATTATTTTAAACTCAATGTATATGGGGAATAATCTATCACATCAGAAAATATATCTGTCTCGTTAGAAGCAATTTAAAAACGAGAAAGCCTTTTTGATTACTGTAAATGGCTCTGAAAGAAAAACATCTTATAGCTGATGTACATGACAGACATGTACACACGCCTTAATGAACAGCCTGGTTTGGCAGAACAGCAAGACAGAGTCAGCATTTTCTATCACTCTCAAGAGGGGCTGAGCACCACTCCAGAATTAAAATATTTTAAGGAGCCAGTGAGTCAAGGGCCGTTCAGAATGTCCACCCATGCTTCACCGTCTCAGCACTGAAGTCCCCTTCGCAAAATGAAATCCCTGCTGCACGTTAAATGAGGAATTTTTACCCTTAAGCCATCAAAACCCTTCTGTTTATTGGTGTTCTCCTTTATACGCTGCTGGACTAAAGAAACTCTTTGCCAGAATCACACAAGACTATGCCAAAGATATTACTGGAGCACCTGATAGCTGTTGGTAAGTGTGTGAGATGGCCAAGAAAGCAGATGAAGGGGTTTTGAAAAATCTCCCTTCCCTGTCCTGCCCACAGGGTTTATCTAACCCTCTCAGAATAGCTGGTGCCCCTCTGCCCCCACAGTTGCACCTCACCTGGTTGTTTTGCAGGACTAGGCTCACAACCACACCATTTGGGCCGATGAAAACTGTAGGCAGAGCTCATCAAGATCATGCGGCCCCAGGTAGTGTCCTGGCACAGCGGATGGGCAGGGCAAAGAGTCTATCTAAAAGCAGACTCTGTGCCGTACAGCATGACCTTTTTACAGTTGTAGCTATACTTAAAGACTGAGAAAGTTCAAGAGGATTTACAGAAGCATTTAATTCCTCTAAAGCTGGCTGGATCAAGGGAAGTTACTGAGATGATGCATTTAAGTCTGTAAATCGGAAGGAGTAAAGAGTGTGAAAAAATGTTGACCATGAATTGCAAGGTTTGTTTTGGCTTACAGAAAGATCAACAAGAACAAAATAAAATCCTCAAAGTATAATCTTTTGCTTCCATGAGCAGGTTTACATAGGTAACTCTCTTGTAACAAACCACAATATCTTTTGAGCACGGTGTGCACTTACAGTCTGAGATTTACCATGAGCCAGAGAAGTGAGGAGTACAAAAGCTCCTCTAACATTTCCAGTATGTTTTCCCCTCATGTCTACAAGAAATTCTTCAGTGTTTTGTGAAGTCTGCATTAAGGTGTTTCATCACTCCGTCTGTAGAAGAGGCCACAGTTTATAGGGAGCCCCTTACTTAAGGGTGGCTGGCAATAACTTATGGTGGTTCCAGGAAAGGTATCAAAGAGACTGTGAAGAAGGAGGATGCTGTGCTTTTGAGCCACAGGGCACTGGTTTGGAAAGCTCTGGATGGAAAGGGAGAAGAAGCAACTCTTTTAGAAATTACTGTCTCATACTTGTGAGCTGTAATCACTGTAGAAAGTTAAATAGAAAATGAGAAGCTTTTAAAAGTAAATTCCAATTCTTTGGTCTTTTGAGGAAAGGCTCTAATGTTCACTGTCAATATCAAATCAAATAATACCTCTGGTCAGGCTTTCCCCGTCAAGAGACTTGCTGCTGCCAGCCCCACCTCAGGGACCTCAGGGGCCTTCCACTGATCTAATGATCCTAATGAGGCATGGGAAAGTGGGGAGAGGATCTGAGGAGAGGTTGAGCGTGCTAAGATGAGCGGATGCTCTGGTGAGTGTTAGGTTAGTATATCACATGTCAAACCAGCCCTAGTCTTTTCTGCTAATCAGACCTGATATTAACAGTCCATGGTCAGTATTGATGCAAGAAATGCATAAATTCTATGGGGTTTTATTTCTAAGTGTGTCGTTACGGGCTGGTTAGATTTCTATTACTTTTGTTTGCTGAAGAGTATTGCAGTCTGTGGAATAGGCTCTGATTTATCATTCATTTCTCCACCTGAATTTGAGTTTTAAAGTCTAGTTTCTGTTTCAAATAGTTTGTTGATTGATGCACGACACAGGTCTTACCTGGATTTTATGTGGATGCAGCTGTATAAATGGTCCTCCAGTATCTCCTCCACATGACAGCCATGTGGCACTTTATACCCACCTACTCAGTGCTGAAACATGTGAGGGTGGTTCAGGAAACACATTTTGGAAGAGAAATAGTCAGAAAGACCTGGTTTGCTTCCTTGAAAATGATAATGTTAATTTCTTTGTCCACTAATCCTGATCGTGTGGTACTTCCTTGTAGTTGCAACCGCATCCTACACTCCCATAGATATCATTGAGCTTGCAGCATGCAAACATTGCCACCTTAGCTCTCTTCAAACAAGGCATTCTTAGTGTTTCTTCTTAACGTTAATGTGATTATTAATGAGATTTTTATCAATGTAATACCAGTGTCGTGTACCCTATGTTTACATAAAAAGTCAGTGCAAGTGTAAATTTTTAATTCCAAAATACTTCAAATCCTATGTTCAGTTTTACACCCTCACGATAAGAAGGACTTTAAGGGTCTGAACCTGGTCCAGAGAGGGCAACAAAGTTGATGAAGGGTCTGGAGAACAAGACTTACGAACAGCGGCTGAGGGAACTGTGGTTGTTTAGTCTGGAGAAAAGGAGGCTGAGGGGAGACCTTATTACTCTCTACAACTACCTGAAAGGAGATTGTAGTGAGGTGGGTGTTGGTCTCCTCTCCCAAGTAACAAATGATATAAGAGGAAATGGCTTCAAGTTGTGCCAGGGGAGGTTTAGATTAGATATTAGGAAATATTTCTTCACTAAAAGGGTTGTCAAGCATTGGAACAGGCTGCCCATGAAAGTGGTGGAGTCGCACTCCTTGGAGGTATTTGAAAGATGTCTAGATGTGGCACTTAGGGACAAGGTTTAGTGGTGAACTTGACAGTGCTAAGTTAGTGGTCAGACTTTATCTTAAAGGTCTTTTCCAACCTAAATTATTCTGTGATTCTGATATTCCTCTGAACAGTCTAATCGCGTTGTCAGCAGTGTCCTGACACAGATAACCTGACCCTCTCACGAAATATGACTTAGGATATGAATATATATATATATATATATGAGATGCAAGAGACATATTAGTGCTCCCTGACAGAACTGAGATGGGGGGATGTATGGAAAGGAGGGAAAGAGGCAGCAGTAGGGGGACTGGTGAGGTGTGTACGAAAAGATGAACATTGCTCAGATGGTTTTCACATATCAAGTGAATATGTCAGACCTTCAAGAAGTGGTCTTTGTGCACCAAGAGATTGAGTGGTACATTTTACTATGTATATTAAAATGGTTAACAAACCATTTGCATTTTACATGTATTTATGTATATATGTATAAAGAAGTCAACATAGAGCTTTAGTACTAGTAAGCAAAATACTAGGGCTAACTACAAACCCCTTCCTCTCAATGAGAATCACTCAGGTTCATTGGCTCAAAGGCTTAAAATAGAAAAAAATACACATAATGAGATTTAAAACTCAGATAGCTGGTCAGATGGAAGAGGCCATCACATACTTGCTATGCATTTCAAACTACGTGTACTGTTACGTGACATTTGATCTGAAATTGGCTTTTTCTTCCTTCTATGCTTCTATTTTCTTCTTAACTAACTGCAGAGGCATAGAAACCAGCACATCCTTGGTTGATGTGTGTACATGTCTCTAATGTCTGTTGGGTGTCTGCCATGGCATCAGACAGCAGCACAAAACCTTGCAAAATGTCCCTGTTCCTACTACCATGCCACAGGAGCAGACACAGGTCAAATCATCACTGTCCTTATTATTTTTATATTATTTTAACCAGACTATATTTAGCTCCATTTAAAACCTAATCTGTTGATGGATTTTGATGGAATAAAAATAATTCTGATATGTTGAACAGACCCGTCTGCCTGTTTAGAGTTAGATAAACTGTTGCTTATATTTTAGATTAAAAACTTTAGTCTCTCAGTGCCAGAGTTACAAAGGTCTACCTGAGTTTTTATATTTTTCTTCCTGTATGTCTCAATATTATTTGTAGAATTGGTGACATGATCCTCACACCATATGTCTGTGTGGATTGTATTGTTTGATGATGAGTTTTGCCTCTGAAACACCAGATACTTTTTTTCTTTTTCTTCCAGAATGATTTTAAATATATATTCAATCTTTGAAACAAAACAGCAGGGACCAGAAGTCAGTTCTGTCCAAGGGTCTTGGGCTTGATCTTGCTCAGAAAAGGGTTGGCCGCAGACTCTGTCCCTCTTTGTGGAGGTGTGATGTTAATGTTGAGTGAACATTAGGCTCAAAAGAAGGTCTTCTACACGCTCTTAAAGAACTGTGAGTGAATTAAAAAAGATAACTGTCAGCTAAATTTCCCAAGTCACTTTGCTCCTGTGTATTTTAGTAGCCTCATTCGTAAAATAGGAATAATATGTGTATCATCATTTCACATCAACGAATTGAACTGGGTTTATTAGAGCTAAATACGAGGATACTTACTCTCTCTTTAGAAGGAATGCTTTGATTTGAGATAGGTCAAGTTTTTATTATTATTGAATTCTTACCTTTCAAAATGCTCTACTCCAAGATTTTTTTATTAAACTCATCTGTCAGAATAGAAATACTTTCTAGAGAACACTATTATAAAAGACGTATTCAATGAATGTGTGCATATTACATCCATAAATGTTTGTTAGAAAAATTATTCTCAACTGATATGACAAAGATATGAAAAATTATATCACAGATCTTATTAATGATGCAGACACTGAAAGAGAAATGAAGCCAATTAATGTTGATAGTACTTGTCAGAAGAATGTCATGGTTCTCTTCTTAATGCCAGTCACATACTCTGAGCCAAATAACTCCACAAATGATGACTTTCTTCTCCTTGGGAGCAAGCTTGTGTGGATAATGAAGGAAATTTTTGGTTTTCTTTACGTACATTGAATTACCTCAGATTACCTGATAGATGTGTTAAAGTTATGAGAGGGAGTGCAGGCAGTTGGGACAGGACTTACTGACCTCCCAAAGCCCCCCACTCTTATCTTTTGTGGGTACATAAGAGGAATTAAATATCAGGCTGCTCTGTTACCATGACAACTTGGGTTTTCATGAAAAAAGTAGCATGTTTTGTGATTTGAGCACTCTGTAAACGTAGTTATTAAGCGTCTTCCACTTTGTCACTAGTATAAACAAAGGAAGCTAAACACATACTTTTAAGCTTGGATATAAAAGGAACTTTTCCTCCTGAGAACCCAAATAGAAAACCAGTGGAAATAGTTAAAATTATCAGACCTGAAATTTTATTTCCCTATGCAGTTACATATAAGACTATACACATATCAATACACAAGTTACATATGCAAGGATATCACTGCAGGGATTTACTCTCCCAGGGTTTGAGCACATCCCTTTGCCAGGTGAATTAAGCTTATAACTGAACTTTCAAATCAGAAAATCATAAGCTATTATTTTAACTTCATACTTATAGATACATGCAAAATTACTTTTATCTTAATGCTCCCATATAAAGTACCACTAAGATAGTCTTGTGACGTTTTGAATTTCATGGTGTGAGGGGTGGTGGTAGTTGGAACAACAATAAATGCCCATGTCCAAGGATGTGCTTGACCCAACCCTTGTGTGCCCCACAATCCTGCACCACATTGAGCATGAGCAGCCTACCTGGGGTGAACATTTCTTTTAACCTCAGCTTGCTCACCTTGTGATGCATTTTGTACTTCCAGAAGAAGAGGAAGCTGAGTCACAGTACTATATGGTCTTTTTAGAGGGGGCACAGCAACTGAGGCACAGCAGATCCAGCTCTACCCGGAGGTCAAGTGGCTCTTCCTGGGGCAAATGCAGGCACACGGCCAGCCCTGCTGAGCAAACCTTGGGAAATCTCATGGATGCCCAGTGAATATAGGCAACATCTGGAAGAATTATTTTTCTCCCCTCTCTTTATCTCGGTTTTGGTTTAGCTCTACAAGTCTGTGTAGCTCCAGTTTTAGGTGTAAACGGAGATGCATTTTGCTGCCCAAAGCAGCAGGAATCTAGGCACTCGATGGGATGCTGGAAGCCAGGAGACCTCTAGGAAAGGGCCACGAGTCAAGCAGGTTCACAACAGTGCTTGGAGGAAACTGCAGACCTCTATGAAAGAGGATGTGAACATTTCAGTCATTGCTGAGTGGCTGTCTGCTCACTGATGTTAAAGCAAAACAAAGGACAGGGAAAATTTCAGCTTCTGTGATTTGTTACTAGCTATGCCAAGGCCAATGAACACATCGTCAAGGCATCAATATCAATTTTTAAAGGGAATATCTAAATTGAGATAAATGTATTTAATGTTGCTTTTTCAGACTGCTAATCCCAGTAATTAAGGTAATTCTTTTTAAGTAAATACATTTTTGAACAACAACAAAAACATTTTAAAAAGGAAGGCGCAGTGTAAGATATGCCAAAAATGCTTCAATAAGAACGGGTAAGAGTTGACTCCTGACCTCTAGTAATGGAGATAGAGCCACGTTCACCAGTGCAAGGGGTACATACAACATCCAGGAAAGGGCTGAAAGGAGCAATTTTCCTTGGCAGATCCTTAAATTGTCAGCTTCTGAGTAAAGAATGGCAATGTATACTAAAGCATCATTTGTTCATAACTTCAGTGTTATAACCTGGATCTTATCAGTTGAAATATTGAAATCATGCCTGGTGATTTATGCACATAATTTTAGAAGCTGTCTGCAAACAGATCACTATTTCCTAAAGTTTATTTATTATTCAATTTAACTTACCTGAGCATTTCATACTAAAAGTGAGAACTGCACTATTTTTGTAACTTGATATCAAACCAAAATAAATGCTATATACTTACTGCTTCTAGATTCAATAACTTGCTGAAATGGTCAAGTAAAACATTTTCTTCTAGTGAATGCTATCTCATATTGTTTCAGTTTTCATTAAATTGCCTTTCCAGTAGCCAGATTTACTAGAATATGTAAAATGCTAACATTTATACAAGCATTATGAAGAGTGAGACATTGATGGATACTAACCTGTTAGATGTTCTCTAACAAACCTGTATATGGCATTGTCATTGAAGAAAGCTCCCATTCCCCCAAGGTTCTGTATTTGCTATGACACAAGGGGTGACACAGAAATGTTAATGCATATATTTGTTATTTAATGCAAATACAGGAAAAGTAATTATTTTAAACAGTAAAATCAAGCCATCAACACCTGCAAAAATGAATCTGATTCTATAGAAGACATTTTTCAAAAGTACAATCAAATTAAGCTTTTATATATATAAAAATATATTTGCGATTCTACAAACAGTTTTAAATATAATTCAAGACGTGAGAATTTTAAAAGTTATGTAAAGATTATGGTACCAAGCTAAATTATTTAAGACTTTCCCATGGATTTCAGTCACTGGAGCTAGAAGTTCCAAGGCACGGTGGGTGCCGCTGTGTGTGCTCATCCTCACAAGGTTTCCTCTCTCCCCTCTTGGCTGTAATTAAATGACTTCCTGACGCTCTAAGACCCCTTGCATGTGCTGTACAGAATAAAGTCTGGTGCATGCTGCTGGCCTTCCTGGGCTATGCTACCAGACAGTATTTTTTCATTGGGCTGTGCTACACTGTCAGCAACTCATACAGTGAGTGGGACTGCAGTAATGAAAGCAGAAAAGTGAGTAGTGGCTCCCCACATCAGAGTGGCCCATCGACATCCAGCACTTGGAGTTTATCTTAAAATTCCTTCTAATCATGATTTTAATGCAGCGGCATTAAAAAAAATTTGCATGTATACATTTACAGTAACCTACAAGCTTACTTTTTTTTAAATAGCATTGGTTTGTTAATTTTTTTTTTCTATTTTTTGTCTCTTTACCTTCATGAGAGCTTACAACAAATTTTCAACAAACTGCTGACATATCATAAACCAGTTCCTGCCATACCCACTTAGTTAAACATGGTTTCTGCACTGACCAGGAGAAAACCAGGACATCTCACAGAATCTCTGGGCATCAACATGGAAATACAAATTTCTCTAACATTAGTACCAAAACAGATGTTAATGGAGTTATTATAGTTCAAAGAGGATTCCAAGTTGATTGTTTTCCCTACTCCTTTTACATGAGCCTGGATGAAAACAAGAATGGAAATGAACAATAACTTTGTAGAGCAGCTGTGGGGTATCAGTTCAGGGACACCATTTGGTTTAGAACCTTCATGTGTATTTAGGATCATAACTGTGATTTAGTAAGAGAGATGTGCAAGTATACACAGAAATTACAAAAATATAATTTTTCAAAGTTCATTCAGCAGTGGAGTGCAGAATACAGATGTTGGATATAACAAGCCTGCACTAAATTGGATTGTGGGTGAATAAAGGAGTTGATCTCAAATTCAGCAGTGGAGTCCTCTGTGTTCGATTAGAAGTATACACTCTTTTTCTTTTGCTTTTACAACTTATTCAATAAATATTTTGGCATGCCTGTCTGTTATGCTGCCTTAATCTTCTCTTCTACTGAACAGAAATTAGCATTTGTAATTTATTCACTGGGGTAAACAAAAAAGGCTCTGCACTGATTTGAAATTTAATGCCTAACAGATAAACAGAATGCTGAGTCAGCACAAAGTACATTTGACAAATAAACTCATTGCCTGCATATAATTTAGTAGAAGATATGGCAAAGAGCGGGGAAAAGAAGAGCTTTTATCTGCACTGCATTAAAAAAGACATAAGACTTTAATGGACTTCCAGATACTTGTTTCTACCCTAAAAACCCAGCATTTCCTGAAGGCAGCAACACATACAGAATCTGTCCCTGAGGGGCAGCAGCAGAAAGATGGGTGTAATGGAAAATACCTGTTGTCTTAAGCAGGGCAGTGTAGGACCTGTTATGTGCTAGAAGAAAATTCAAGATGACAAAATTTACTTTGCCACAATTCCCTCTTCAGGTATCAATTCCCCCATCTCTTAACTTGTGCAAATTTATCCCTGGATTTAATCCAAGTCTGCTCTCATTCTCTGACTAGACTACAAATACTTTTGTAGTGATTTAGGTGTCATCCAGGCTGAGTTCAGGAGATGCTCCATTTTCCCTAACCCACTTCTTCTGCATTTGACTTTAGAGATTTAATTTAACTGACATCTCTGTGGCATTTAAGTCTGGTGCTTTGTGGCTCAAGCACGGCCAGCACCCATCTACGCTCTAGGCATTATGTAAAGAAGGAGCACAGGCACGTGGACAGCATTTGCAGGGGTCAAACAAGTAGGAAAACTCTGGGTATTTTGTTTTCCTGTAACTAAGTTAACTAAAGCATATTAGAGATAAAGAGACGATGTGCATCCGACACTGCCAGTGTTCTTCTGGAATAGAACCACCCACAGTGGAACAGCTGTAGATTTTCTGCTTTTTCCCCTTTCACTTTAAAAATAATTAAACAATAAGTAAGCAAATGGAGCCTTGAGCAGCCTGGTCTGGTGGGAGGTGTATCTGCCCATGCCAGCGGAGTTGGAACTAGGTGATGTTTAAGGTCCCTTCCAACCCAAACCATTCTATGATTCTATGATTTTTGCTGAAAGTAAAAAAAACCCCACAGCTTAAGTTATATATCTAGTATGGAAAAAAACAGGAAATCATTAAATGTTTAAAACCAAAAAAAACTTACAACAGAAAAAAATGTGTGTTTTTATTGGCAATATCAAACAATGTTAAGCATAACTGATCACATCTGCCCAAAGAAAATACAAGGGTTGTAAAACTCTGAAATCATACACTACAGAGACACATCCCTTGTACAGCAGTGCCCATCTCCCTGATGAGTGATCTAGGATGAAGACTGGGGAATGGCATATGCAGCCAGGCTGGGCAAGATCGCCCTCTCCCTGGGTACCTCTCACTATCTCCAGCCCCCATGTACTTCCAGCATCTTCCACTGGAAAAGAGAGGAGTGGAACATCACCTTTCCAAGAGTGAATCAATATCAAAATTTTTGTAGTCTAAGGAGACCAGACACACTGTAAGTGGCAGATCCCTAGCATGGTAAAAGCAGTCTTATCTATAGCACAGTGATTGTGATGGTAAATTGGCTGCAATTTCCCCAATCCCGTATCAGTTTTAATACCAGAAAAATTTTATTCTGTTGCATGAGCATCTCTGCTAGGGCTAGTACTGGCATACCTACCTTGGAGGGGGAACATCAGACCTTGACTTATACAGCTATGCCACTGATTTTTGATTAGAAAAAACATAATAAGATGCCTATTTTGGTTTCTAAATGGCAGATAGATGAGTTTTTTGAACAGTTATAATCCGGAGAAACATAATAGCAACCTCTAATTAGATTCATTTTTTTTCCTACTTCAACTCCATGCAGGTTTAAACAAATCACCTCTAAAGAAACCCAAACAAAATACCCACTTAACAGATTTCAATGATTAAACAGCAGTTTCACTTGCTTGCTCTTCATTTTTCACTCTTGAGAAGAGTTATATGCCTTTTTACTAGGTTGAGATCTAAAGTTGCTTTACTGCCTCTTACCCTGACCAGTTACATCTAAATTGCCTAATGCAGTCCATAAAGAGTGTGCTTTTCAAAACAGAGTTGCTGAGTACATGTCTAGCCTGGCTAGCATCAAAAGACTAAATCTTCTAAATGATGAACAGGATGCAGTTCTAATATTGATCACCAATCATTATTGGCATGAATTTTTCTTTCTGGGGAAAGTTTGTGAAGTTGTATGGCCATCAGCCCTTGGGGAGTCCAAACATCTTTTAAAATTGAGAATATTTATCTTAAAGAAAAAATCATGCTTTCTAAAAGAGGGATATTTGAAAATAAATTATTGTTTTGGAGATATTTGCATCCATTTCTGCTTTTTAGTCTCTGTTAATCCTATTTTTTATTTAATATGATACCACCCATAAGAGAGGAACAGTATGACAATTAAAGCTGTTCTGAGAAGCAAGCTGAATGACTGTGGTTTATGAGTGGTTTGTATGATCAATTTTTACTTTTCATCTGAGATAATGGGCACTTTGCATAGAGAATTTATAACCAGAAGCAGCCTTCCATATTGGTACATGAAATGGGCATGGCTTTTATTGCAGTAGTATTTTATTGATTTTGCAATACCCTGTTTAGTTCTAGGAGCAATGGATCTAATTTTCCCTTACCTGGAAGAAGTTTTCCCGTGACGATATATTCATGATTTGACTTCCCAGAACCATTTTGCAGGTCTGATTGTGCGTGACTTTCAGAGCAGTTTTATGTCCATCTGACTTTGTTAACACAGCATAAAAAAATACAAAATAAGTGCAGAACCTGACATCAAGGGGTTTAATGTGTATTTACCTGCATGTTGGCACAAGGAAGCAGGAAGACTGTTCAGAGTTTGAAGCTATTCAATGTTTCTTTTCAGAGATAAGGTACACAAAGGATTTGCTCATTTCTGAGGAGGATGCCACCACTGCACTCCTGAGAGCTTTGCCAGACCCTCTTGTTGCAAATGCTCCTTTCTGCAACCTGGATAACTTCTTCCTGTGCAAATGTGTTATAAAATCTGGGATGCAAAGGCAGAGCAGAGGCAGGGTAGGACTTCAGCTGGGATCCTGCCGTACAGAAGTGTGCAAATACATGAGATCATGTTTATATACTCTCTGCATTGCTGATGTGGTATCTCTCGAGTTTTAGCTGTGAAGTCAATAAAAAAAAACCCTATTCTTTCTTTGACATGGATCAGCATATGCCTGCATTTGCAGTGTAGTTGCATACAAGCAAGCATTTGGTTAAAAAGTATATGAAATCTGTAAAATATGCAACTATGATTTTGCATAAGAAATTAAAGAAGGAAATGCTATCATAGATGAACTGTCTGTTCGGGGAGAGGGGGGCAGTTGAGTAGTTACTGTTTCCAGTATGAATTACTTTATTTTTTCTTCCTTTCAGTTTTTTATAACCATAACTTTATTTAAATGTAGCATTTCTTTCCAATGTGACTGTAATAATTTCTCAGAGAACATATTTTAATAGCTTGACTATATGCTCAGGATTTCTGTTTGCTTCTATAATTGCTTCATAATTATTTTCCAATTGCTGAAACAACAGTTTTCACAGTTTATTAAAAAGCATTTTTGAAAGCATTACCCTAAGGCATTGTCAACATTTTATTACTATCACTTCCAGCCAGCAAAAATGAATAATCATCAGCACTGGTAGCTTTTGTCAAACAGATGAAAACTGTTTGAGGCTTATGTAGAAATTATAATAAAGTTTAATGTCAGACTGGAGCTGTTTTCACGCAGGAACACAGGCAACTTTCTGCTGCCAAATGTCTGGACAAGGTCCATCTCCTCAGCACCAAGCTGGAACATCTCAGGGAGGAAACCAGGGGGTTCCTGGGTCTGCAATATCACAAGGACCTCATGTGGGCAACAGACAAGCTGCTCCTAAAGGCTATTCCTCTTTTAGCGTTAACATTAATTTAAATTCTCTGTGACTTTAAAATCATCAGTTTTGCCCAAGTCCTCCTCTTGCTAGGTTGACCGGCTCATTGCCATCCTCCAGCTAGAGCGGCCAGGTTACAAATCCTGTACATGAAAACCCATGGAGCTGGGATGCTCATAAATATATTCTGTAGTTCTCCAGTCTGACAAGCCACATCTCTCTGTCCCATGTCACATCCCCCTAGTGCTGCCAAACTGCTGGTTAACACATCAAAGCCATGATCTTGCATTGCTTTATCACAAACAAATACCACACCTTTATCACCTTCCCTTTCCCTTCTCATGCCAGGCTGTGATGCCAGCCCTGCTGTTATTTCTTTGCTGCTGCAGCTCAGGTGAAAGGGACAAATACAAAGGAGATGTTCCTCAGCGAAGTACGTTTCTGGATGGGGGTATTATGCCTGTTGCCAAAGGGTTGGTTTGTGATTGATAGGAGAGTGGTGATGGATCTCACATTGGTCTTGCTGCTATTGATTGTATGTTAACGAATCACCAGGGAGGATATGGATGTGGTGCCTGATGTTTTCAGCAGAGAAAGCCATTGTCATCTATGAATGGTCCTAGTCCGTGCAGCCTAGTGGCGTAGCACTACACATACCCATGACTATTGGGATATCAGGGTGAGATCAGAGAGAGTTACCTGCACTTTATGGCTGTAATCAGGTTGGATATGTGCACCACCAATATTGTTTTTGTAAAATTATACTGCTCAGAAATGCTCTTTTGAACATCCCTTGTTTCCAAAGTAATCGCATTATCGTGCACAGTTGAAAAAGCAAAGTAATGCCTCACACTAGTTCTGTCCTTTATTCCACAGATCCTTCCACAGGAAAAATCAACATCACTTCACTAATCTACCAACAAAGAAGCCTGAGGCCCAGGGAAGCGTGCAGGATCTCTAGTACGTTCAGGGAGAGGGTGCCTATGCACTCACACAGTTGTCCATTTATAAGTGCCTCTTAGTTTCCCCTCCCTTTGGACACAAGATAGCTTGATACCAAATTTGACTGGCAATGGGGAGGGGGAAAACAACTGTTGGATATTATGCCGTGGCTCTATCTTTTCTTAGGGAGGAGGAGTAGTTGTGGTTTTTAATAGGATTACCATTAAAACAGTTAACATTTCTGTTCCTGGTATAAAGTTATTAATGGAGATGACATCATTGTATTTGAAACCAAAATTATATTTTCAAAACTTTAAAAAATTTACGGCAACTATTTTAATGATTGCTCCATCATCACCCTTTGGCTTCATCGATTTAGTGATAACAAGATGGAATACTCTTAAGCCTGTATCATTAAAACCCAAGAATATTTAATGTATGTAAGGTATCAATTTAAACTATTCTTATGCATAGTTCTGATTATACATCCCCTATAAAGTGGTAGTTTAAGAGACATTAGCAGGGTTTGCATGACCTTATTCTTACCTGTAGAATGTTTCAAATCAAGCCCTGTATAATCAAGACTTCACAATCAGTTCTTCAACTGCAGCCTTATTTCCAAACTGTTTGCAGGTGCCTTTCCAGCAGATGATGTGTGCAAAGTATCATACATAGAGAAGTTGCTAAAGACACCAAAGTACTGCCAGCCACAATTTCTGACCCGTTGGTGCTTCATTCCCCTCGGATCCCTGCCAGTCCCTATGTGCAGCTGCTGAGGAGAGGCGATGTAGTAGAGGATGGGGCAGGTCCTTCAGCTCCTTGGACTCACTAGCTCTGCTCCATTAGCTACTGTTCTTTGTTCTTTGTCTGTGTTAGCTAACAGGCGGCTGCCATCCCTTTGAGTGACATGCTCCCACATATCCAAGGTAATTTCCTGAGAGTAAAGTTCCCTGGAAATTAAAAAAATGTTTCATTTCTCCCTGGTTTTGCTGCTGCTTCACAGGTGCTTTATACCAAGCACTGGTTTGGGATTTGTGCCATGCTGAGCCACAGCTGCTGCACATCAAGGTCGCTCCTTTGCCCATTGCAATATAGAACCTTTGAAAGGCAGTAAACAAGGGAAATTCCTCAAGACAGCACTTGGTTATGGTTAAATCTTCATTTGCAAGTCCAGCAATAATTGCTGCTGAAAAGTTTAGTTGCTTTTTTAACAGAAAGCAAAACAGTGCAGCAGTTTTCCCCAGCACTGTCCATGCCAGGGGTGTGCAGCAACTTCTTTGTGCTCAAGTTCAATAAATGTTTAAATAGGTCTATCCTTGCCAGAGGGTCACGCAAACAGGAACTTCTGCAAAGCTCAGGAGACAGGATTTCACTCCTTCTTCAGGGGATTCATAGGGATCAATTCGCTGCTTTATTATTTACATCCTGCATGCAAGCGAAGCATGTTATCTTTTCAAGTAAGCCATCATTCCCAGTGATATTCTGATTTATAAATTGTAAACCAATACAGTTCTCTAAGACTGTACTACATACGAATTTCAAAACCACCTCTCATTCTAAACATTTTGAAGAGAACAGCAAATGTTTTTTTTTGTCCAGAGAGCCCTGAACTTCCTGCTTACAAATAATAATACACATTTTTTTTTCTCATGGATTTTCTTAGATTCAGAGAATCATAAAACAGTTTGAGTCAGAAGGGACCTTAAAGATCATCCAATTCCAACCCCCCTGCTATGGGCAAGGACACCTTCCACTGGATCAGGATGCTCAAAGCCTCATCCAACATGGCTTTTACCACCTCCAGGGATGGGACATCCACAGCTTCTCTGGGCAACCTGTGCCAGTGCCTCACCAACTTCACAGTAAAAATAAATCCTTCTTTATACCTAATATAAATCTCTCCTCTTTCAGCTTAAAAATTAACTCGGAGCTGACGCAGCATTAAGATAAAATCCTTAAGTCCCTCTCCCTCTTCTTGCATAACGCTGACATTTTAAAAGTAAGATTTATTAGATGCAGGAATTGCGTATTTATACAGGTGGGAAATAAACATTTTGCCTATATTCTCTTCCCATAAACTAAATCATATAAATGATTTCTGATTTACCTTCATTAGTTATAAGTAGTGTATTGCCTGGATATAAAACTCTAGGTTTAATACTTTATTAACTACTTTGAGAGGAATTGATGGCTTGAAGGTATTATTAGCTGTAGCGAAACAGAAGTTTTTTTCCTTATTGCAGAGGCAGGAATGTATCCCCACTTCAGAAGCAGGACACAGAGGGTTTATTGTTAGATAGTAGGGTAATAAAGCTGGAGCTGGGGCTTCCAGGAGCAAAACACATGTGCGAGGAAATCTGACTCATTGCTTTAGATATTGCTTTTTAGGGAGCAAGTTGCATTAACTTTAAAAGTGTGATAAACATTCAGAAAGTTTATAGTTTCAGTGATGCAGTGAAGGTAGGTGAAACAAAGAATACAGTCCCATGAATTTACAGTGACATCACAAGGATCACATATAATTTACTAATGGAAATGCAAATTAGCTGATCTGGAGATAAAAAAGGTATTTACTAATGGTTCATCAGGGCTTTGCCTTTAGATGATGCTTTGTTGCCTGCTCTTCACCTTCTTTTCTGCCATGGTGGTGAGAAAAAGAACATGTTTGAATGGTTCATGATTGCACTAACTTTACTTAGCAATGGAACCAGTAATGATACAGTGATATATTTGTTTGTTTCCCTGGTGGAATGTTAAACAACTTGTCACTATTTAAAGCAATGAAGCCAAAAGAAATAACATTCTCCAGAAACAGCTACAAAAGAAAACTTTGCATTTGCCAAAGCCAAGTCCTGGCTGTGACGAAAATCAGCCCTGGGCTGGCTAGGAAAAGTGAGAGTCTTCCAGGCCTGTTGTGTTAAATTAAAACTACAATTATTGATGGAAGACCATTTAAATATTTAAGACAGTTCCAAAATGTGGTTATAAAATCTGCTTTTAAAAATTGTGTTTTGAAATTATGTATGAAAAGTCTCATCAATGCTACTGGATAAATCCATTTTTTATATTTCGGTGAAGCACTTCTAAAATGTTAACACTCTTCATCCAGGTCAGATTGACATGTTTGGCATTCTGTCTATTCTCAGCAATTAAGAGATTTCTTTTCATAGAATTTATTATTAAGCTTACATTCCAGCTACACAATTATAGTATATATAACTTTATAGTAATAATTCACATGGTTAAATGTTATTTTATATATTAAGTATGTATAATTTCAGGTTCAGACACATTTTGTAGTTTTAATGCACATAAGCTGCATGGAATTCACAGTTCAGAATTCCAGTCTAAGCTACTTTTTATTCTGAACTTTTCTTTGTACAGCTGTTCTTACCAACTAACAAGACAAGCCTTGACAGCATTATTTAAGTGAACAGTCTCAGCAAACTGCCATGCAGAATTGTAATTCATTATTGATTTAAGTGAAGTATGTGGATAATTACACTGTTCTTTTCTGAGGTCAGTTGAAAGTACAAAAACTATTCACAGAGGTTAGGATTTTCAAAACAGCCCAATGTTCCTGAAATTGAAACAAAAATTAAAAAAACCACAAAGAGATGAGTGAGGCAGGGGGAGTCTACTGCTTACAGATTCATATGAAATTCCTGAGGGTACAACTCCAAGTCACATCCATTAACAATCTCACTGCAGTCAGAGGTGCAACATGGTGCTGCTGGCAGAATAACACAATCTAATACCCCGCAGGAAATACAAGGCTGGGAATTTTCACATGGCAATACACCTGTCATTCAGTACTTTGGTACCAATATGTCCATGAATATATTGTTTGAGCTGATACCATAATAATTAATATGCTGAAAGGTTTTCTTTAGGGATAGCAGAGAATATCTGTGCCTGCTCTGAACAATACTAACAGCATGAGTTATACAGGCCAACCTGGAAGAAATAAATGCATTTTGGCTTTACTTATTCAAAAAGGTGTGTAGAAGCTGTCAGAAACAGATGGACCTACAGAGAAACTTGATTTATTTACTAAGACTAATAGAATTATATTATTTGACCACACTTACTATCAATTTCTCTTATGAAAGAAGGAACTTACAAGGTCACTTGAAGTGTGAGCACTGATCCCACTTTCAAGGCACATTTTAGTATTCAGGCTTCTTTCCACCTCCTTGACAAACAGGAAATAATACTAAAGACAGACATTTAAGAGTAGAGATGGTGCTGAAGATGACAGGAAATGTCAGAAGAGGAAATGTTCAAGAACTTCCCCAAAGACTGAAACATTACCTCCAGCAGCAAAGAGAGAGATTGACTTAGGTAAGGCGATGTATGCGAAGCCTGGAAAAAAGTCTCAGAGAAATAAGTGATGGTACAGAAATGGTACCAAAGAAAACCTCTATTGTCACTGACAGCTACCAGGTTGTTGCTGCAAGCAGCACAGAGTCATTGCCATCTGGCTCTAATAAAGCACCTCCTTACTGCCGAGCAAATGCAGAATGCAAGCACACTTATAGTTACAGAGAGTAAACTTGGTATATTTGGCACTTTATTATTCCCTCGGTTGTGATTTTATGTGCAATGGTATAATTTTTTTGTTTTCTTTCCTTTTCTTTGTAATGGTATAACTACAGTCATTTTTTCCGCAGCCCTGGGAAACAGTTCTCTGCCTACCTGAGTTGTTGTCTTATTTATGTATCAGCTGTATCTGCACACAATATTATAAGTGAAACTATTCTCAATGTATCATGATCCTTGTCAAAGCAACAAATGCCCGATTTAACCAAGAAGCACCCCTTTCATGGAGCAACAAGGGATTTCACATAGGAATTCACTTCCAACATTGATGTTGGTTAAAGGTTATCACATGAAACATTGAATTATCTGCTAAGGCTGTGGAACTGCGGCAAGATAACAGAGAATTCTGAATAATAATTGATAACTCCATGCCAAAATCAATATTATTTGACTATATTGATGTAGATATTTCATTTATCAATTAAAAAAACAATTAAAAATTTAACTGAGCATAGATCTTAAATGCCAGCATCATTGCCACGTTCGTGGCTGTCAACACATGAACTGAAAATTGTGAATATGCAAGCAGAAGTACCCCCTGTGAAAATGTTCAGGAATTCATTTGCAAAGTCTGCTTTCTATTAAACAAAACAACATGTGATGTATTAGATCACGCCTTTATCTCCAAGAAAGCTTTTATCAGACCAAGGCATGCTCAAGATGGGTAGGTTCATCTGTGGGGCACACATAAAGGAGAGATGCCAGTTTCCCACCATCCATTAGACAGAACAGGTTAGCCCTTGCTAATATAATTTTTCAAGAGTTTCCCCCTTTTCCCCAGCATCATGAATCTCAGTCACTCTGTCTCTGTGCTATGCTGAACTGGCAGCTGAGCAGATGAACATTTGTGGCAGGAAGAAACATAGTGAAATGACAAAGTTCTGCTGGTATCTACTTCAGTTCTCAGCATGGAAGCTTTAGTGTTATCTAATGCATAGGTTGTCAAGTGTCTTCATAAAAGTTGCCCACCTGTTATAAGCGTATGACTGTTTAACAGTAATTTGAAATTTCATAGCCCACT
Source organism: Dromococcyx pavoninus (assembly GCA_033558185.1). Taxonomy (NCBI): domain Eukaryota; kingdom Metazoa; phylum Chordata; class Aves; order Cuculiformes; family Neomorphidae; genus Dromococcyx; species Dromococcyx pavoninus. The sequence goes on along the minus strand of JAUMJL010000346.1, from coordinate 729,983 downwards.
TTTAGTACCAAATTACAACATAAAGCCTTACATTAATCTAAAAGCAATACTCACACATTAAAAATAAGCCTTATATATAACAATAACGTGGTTTGTGTGTGTGTACTATTCTATGTAAAAAAAAATCGATGAATTAAAGACTATCACAGAAAGGGCCAACATATTTTACAGGAGAAATATTCTTGTAGAACATAACAGAAAATACTATTGTAACATTTACTATCATGTTTTTTGATGGAACGTTCATAGATCTTGTCAAAGCTGAATTTCTAGCCACAGTGATCCAGATGCAAAACTCTATTTAAACATAAAGCACATCTTTGTTTCCTTATGGTCTCTCTTTCACAAAGTACAGTGAAGATTATTGGATTTGGGGATGTTTTGTTACAATGTGCCATTTTCTTTAAAAATAATGTGAGCTTCTAACAGTTATCTGGGAAGCCAGCACTGCTGTTTTGGGTTTGTTTTATGCTTTTCTCTGGATTGTGTGCCAAGATTGACAGACCTGAAAGTGGCGTGACAATGACTAAGAAGAAATGGCGGGGCAGCGGGGCTTGCCATCAGCCTTGGAATCAGGAAAATGCTCACAGCCTCCTCCGACCAAACCTGTTCCCTACATCTCATCACAGGTTCACTGTAGCTTTGTGCATACTTTTCTTATTCTTAGAGTGAAGAGGGCTTTTGAACAAGTCTAGTTACAGTGTTTATTCTCAAATCTTTTAAGCTCTTGTCTCAAATAGATCTGTAAATTATGAGACTATTCACAAATTCAGTATAACATTTAAGCCAGAGTACCCATTCAACTGCAGTTTTATGTTTTTCTGGTTTTGGTAATAACTCACCTTTTAAACACAATAGAAAGATTGTGGTAAGAATTAATGAAAGTATTGAAGTGTATCTCATCTTTTTAAAAGCCGTTATGTTGAGGTTCTTATTGTTGTCTCAGCAAGAGCAGAGAGGGATGCCAGACCTGCTGTTAAAATTATTGTGAAGAAAGAGCGGACACCATTCAAGAACTCACTTTCACATAGTGGTCTTTGAACTTCAGATGAGGCAGAATTGGCATCCCTCTGTTAGAATGAGGATACACGGCAAAGCAACAAAAAACCCCCAAATATTTCCCCGAACCAGCTGAGGAAGGTAATTCACATCAATTTAAGTTACATGACAGCTTTTATTTCTTAGTTTCTTACCTAACTATTATTTTTCTCATTGAGAGACATACATGTTTGCAAAATCTACATCAAGTTTGTGATAGAAGAATGTTATTTTATGGCAGGTATGATCCTCAAAATATTTCAAGAACAGTAGTACTATTACAGGACATTGATGTGACTGTGTCAAGAGAAGACATGATCACCTTTGATTGATGGTTGAAGATAAGACTTGGAAAACACCTCCACCCTTGTCACCTAGTTGGGCTGGGTGTGCACCAACTCACATCCAGACATGCTGTGGCAGAATCTGCTATCAACATAGGCAACAAATGTTGCTTCCCAGTTCCCATGTTAAAAGGCTGATCACCTCCCATCCTGTCAAACTCCTGGAAATGTCATAGTTAACTAAATAACAATGGGACAAATGGCAGAGCCTGTTTGCCTTCCTGGAGTTGCAGCTTTGACAACTGCAGCTTTGATGAATTTGGAGAACATTCCTCACTAGCAGACCAACGCAAGGCTGTCTCCAAGCACTTCCTGAGACTTGGAATTAATTTTTACAGTTTGAACTGAAGACAATGAATTGACTGCAGACTCAAATAAAAATATAACCATTAGAAATATGACTTCTGCTCAATTTCTGATTTAATGAAAACCAAATACTACTTACTTGAATAGATACCAGTTACTTAAAAAAATATCATTTGATTTGTCTAAAGGTGACAGAAAAGAAGGGTAACAGGACATGTCAATGTGCTATGTGTTGTATGATGAATTGTAACCCTACACTGTTTTATTTGAACAAACTTTACGACAACCCCCAGTAATATGATTCTATCTCTGTATATTTTGTGTGTTCTACAACACAATATTGCTTCCCATCAACCTAGAGGAGATGGGCAATCATTTAACACAGTAAATAAAATAATTTCCCATTACTCCATGTTATGAAAATACCATGTCTTTAATTTAATAGTGACTACTGTTTAGCATCTTCACAAAGCAGAAAGGTTGATGTATGTTTGCTCTGTACTTTATTTTTTCCATTCTTAGTTGTACTTATTAAACATAAACAACTTATTTTTTCAGAATATTACTGTTTTGAGGAAAACATGCTAAACATTTTATGTCATAACATACTAAAATATACCAGTTGATTAATTCTCACAACATTTCTGTAAAGGAATGAGAATTTATCTCCCTGCACAACTTTTTTGAATGATTTACCTAAGAAAGTGTATACATGGGTATACAGCCACACATATGGCTAAAATAAACTCAAAAGAAAAACTTTTATTTTTCAGTGCTTTACAGAAACCTTAACTAGCACCCCATGGAACAAAATTGCAAATAATTGCAGAAGGAAAGATGAGCTGCTCTCGAAGAATAATTACATTGCTAAAAAGTTGTTTCAAAGGAATCAATCATGAAAGTGCTAAAAAAGTGTGACAAAACTTCTTTGGAAAAGACTCGCAAATGCCCAGCATCAAGGACTCAACAATTCTTATCACCAGCTGTCAAACCTGAACCTTCCCATGACAAAACTCTACCTGTATTATAATTTCCTCTCTGCTCCTCAACTTGCCTCTGTGAAAACAGAAATGTGTCCCACAGCGTTTCAGCCTTCCCAGACAGTTTGGGGAGAATTTATCAGACCTCAAGGAAGGCTTATAGGAAGGGTAATGGGGCTGCTGCTCTCAGTAAAAGGGAGAAAGGAAAGAGGATGGCACAAAATTGCTGTTGCAGGATCTTACAGTAGGGTAGATGATAACCAGAGAAAACACAGATGCACAGCATTATGTCTAACAGCCATTTGCAGTATAGGCTGACTCATTAAAAGAGATAATTAAAGACAGCTGCTTACATAGTTAATTACTGTCAACAATTAAACCTAGAGGCACATTGCAATAGATACTTGAAGAAAATTGAACCAAGAATCAGCCTTACCTGGGCAGTGTTTCTTCTCTGGCCTCTTCAGATTCCAATGTATACTCCCCCATGACTTTTAAAAGTCTATATTTCTTTTCTAGGACTTTATTTTCATCTCCTTGCATAGGAAAGTTTCTGGCTATAAGCCAAGGAGGGTATTATTTGCCAGGATGCTAACCTGCCTGCAGACAAAGGGCCAGGCTAACCATTTCTGTGTTGTCATGGAAGTCTCCCTCTCCTTGCAGATCAGTCCCAAACCTCCCCTTCTGAGCAGGAAACTGCAGTCACCTGGACCCCTGGGCTCTGAGGGGAATAAACAATACAACTGCAAATAAATCTTTGTACAGATGGTGACAAGAGAGAAGATCACATAGCTATGAGATGAAATATGTCCATCACACAGTGTAAAAATATTCCAGGTTACAATTTTTCTTGTGGGGAAGAAAAACAAGAAATGTGTTCTTTCTCACTCAGGAAAGAGAGGAAGCAAAGTAAGTATAATAGTTTCAACATTAATTTTAATGATATTTGTTGCCCAATTATAGCTTGCCCAATTCAAAGAGGCCTCAGCTGGGCTTAAATGATCAGTTTTATGAATCTGCATACAGGGTATAGCTTATGAAAAATATAAATTACACCACTAAAACTTTCTGATAAAGCCCCCTTAAATGTCTTATCATAATCAGTGTCTGAAAAGTCAGCTGGGAGCATTTGTATTTTTAAAATGTCTTAGATGGTGTTTTTTCAAGAAACCCTACCATCCTGGAGATTCCCTTGAGAAAGGCAGAGCAGTGACAGCTTGGTCAGGGGAAGACCTCCAGCTTACATCCCTGGCCTAGGTCCACTTCTCATAATGATTCTTTCACCAAAACCAACATGCCAGTCCCTACATGCCATCTGGAAAGAATATATTCAAACTGATAGAGAATATTTGCAATCAGTTACCAGTTTTACAGATTTACATAAAGAAAACCCCATCACAATAAGGTAGAGCAGCGGAACACCATGCTTTGGTGGAATGCAGGCACATCAGCTTGCAGAGAGTACTGCTCTCTGAGATCATACATAACACACAGCACAAGGTATAAGTGGCCACCCATCATCCATCTAGCACAGATATTTAACACTTCTCTGTGCAAATGGTGATGCAGGAGTAAAGAATTGCTTTTACAATACTTCCAGAAGAAGCTTAAGAAAGTTACTATTGTTATCTAGCATACAAGTAATACCTTTATGGCTCTGAAATTTGCAGTACTTCTGGCATTGTGTGATGGCATCTACTGATGACTCTTCACAACACAGGATAATAGGTTTTTATTTTTTTCCAGAACTCCTAATGTACACAAAAATCCCTACCTATTTGCTGCCACAGACATCAAACCATGCCTGGTTTCTGGTCATTACTCATTACTGAAGCTTTCCATCTGGAAGCCTTTGTTTTTCCTTGCAAAAGAAATCTGACTGATGCTCCATGTCCATGCAATGCCCTGTTGTAAGTTGTCCACAGCTGGGATAACCCATTCACATTTGCACTGTGTCAACGTTACTGGTCTGGAGGAATAGCAGGAAGCACCATCACAGGAGTATTAGTTGATGATGGCCTTTAATCTCTGAGAAAAATTGCTCCATTCCCTATTCTACTACACAGATTCTGAGATCAGAGAGCTGCAAATAATATGTCTACCTAGAATAAAAAGTATTTACTACTAGAAATCCTTAATTGATCAAGAGAAAATAATGGCTGTAAATAGGATTTTAATTAAAGGCATCTTAATACATTTATTATAAATTATTATTTTACATTTATATTCTATATTTATGATCCCTGAACTATTCCTACAGTCACATTCACTAGAACAGGCTTTGTTGCTCATTCATATATCCACTGAGAGTCCAAAAGGCCAACTGGACATATATGAGCACTTGCAGCCTGTACACTTGCTTTTGAACGTGACTTTAAATCAGACTTTCTACTTTGTGAAGGAACTTTGCATTTTTTAATTTTGTATTTGTGTAGATGTTTTCATTCTGGATTTTGAATTAATGAAATCAGATACGTATCATCACAAAATAAAAAAGAAGAAAACCTCAAAAGAAGGGTAAGAGACAATAGTCAAAAATTACAGCAAAGCAAACTCTAAGTGGGCATAAGGAAAATATACTCTTGACAATCACAGCTATTAAATGCCAGAAGAGGTTACCTGGAAAGACCGGGCATTTTTGGAGATTTTCAAAGGGCAATTGGCCAGGGTCCTGAAAAAGTTCATCTATCCTTGAAGTGTGTTTTCTGTTGAGTGGAGGATTACAGTAGATTATCTGGAGTTTACTTCCACATTACCTTTCCTCCCCCCATAATTTCACAGTCCTTTCCCCTCTAAAAAGATGGTAGATGGAAAGGAGATTGGGAAAGGGTCTCTGACACAATAGGAATGGATAACCCAACAGAAAACAGGCAGCCTCCCTTCAGAGCACAGGTTTATTTTACGGGGAACTTCACCAAAATGGAAGAGTCTTCCCAAAGCATTTTTATCAGGCTGTCAGGATTTGATAAAATGCTCCTCCAGAACACTTGCTTTTGTTTGGCTTAACTGTTCTAACTATATTTTGTTAGTGTTGCGCTTAGGCGAGTTTCCAGGTTATTTAGGGACTTGGATATGGGAGTAAAATATGATTTTACTTGTTTAGAGATTGCACAAGACAGACTTGGAGGAAGAGGTGATATATTGCTGTGCTGTCGAGAAGCCACATGGAGGAAGAATTTGCAGTGACCAGAGCCCCAAATCCCCCACCACTTCTATCATTTTGGAAAAATGACTTCTCTTGGCACACTGCTCGTGCTAGACACAATGATTTATTTAGATTTTTTTGTTCATCCTTTTGTATTATATCTAGACCTAACACAGGAGTTATCAGTACATTAGGGATATCAGATATTATTTGGCAATCATGGTTCTTTAATTTCTTGGACTTTTAATGGAAGTGTTTATCCCCAATATAAAGTTTGCACAGGATTACTGCTGTCACGCACTTTTGTCTCCTCCAAGAAAGTTTTTTCTTCATAACTGTTTCAAGAGATCAATTTTGTACTGAGAAAGACATTGAAATATAAAGTATTTCCTAAAATATGTCTAATCAATATTTTGTCATTATCCTTAAAAAACAATAACATAATGGCACTTTAAAACCAACAAACAAAAATTGGTCCAGATATGTTACATTCTTTCCTTTCATAAAATTTTTCATTGGTACTTCACAGCCTAGTTTCTAATCCTTTTATAACTACAGAGATATACATTAGACACTAAATTCCTGGATTTTAGAGCAACACCAAGAGAGATATGAGAGTCAAATGAGAAACCCATCAAAATCAAAGTCCAAGAAACATCTTAAAAAAAAACCCCAAACTCTTTAACTAACTTACCTTTAGAGACAACTCATGCAATAACCTAAAAATTTGTGCTAGACATTTCATTGATGGTATTCCTCACAAGAAAACATCACATTAAAGCAGGTGTTTATTATCTCTTGAGTGCTACCACACAGCACATTTGGGAAAACCGGGTGATCAGGTCCAGTCAATATGGATTTATGAAAGGCAGGTCCTGCCAGACTGGTCTGATTTCCTTCCATGACAAGGTTACCTGGTTAATGGACGAGGGAAGGGCTGTGGATGTGGTGTACCTGAACTTCAGTAAAGCCTTTGACACTGTTTCTCACAGTATTCTGATTGAGAACCTGGCTGCCATTGGCCTGGACGGGCACACCCTCTGCTGGATTCAGTGCTGGGTCGAGTCTTGTTTAACATCTTTATCAATGATGATCTCGATGAAGGCATCGAGAGTATCCTTAGCAAGTTTGCAAGCTGGGTGCAAGTGTGGATCTGCTTGAAGGAAGTGAGGATCTGCAGAGAGAGCTGGACAGGCTGGATCGATGGGCTGAGACGAATGGGATGAGGTTCAACAAGGCCAAGTGAAGAGTCCTCCATTTAGGTCACAACAACCCCATGCAGCGTTACAGGCTTGGGGAAGAGTGGCTGGAGAGCTGCCTGGTGGAGAAGAATCTGGGGGTGTTGGTTGACAGCCAGCTGAACATGAGGCAGCAGTGTGCCCAGGTTGCCAAGAGAGCCAATGACATCTTGGCCTGTATCAGAAACAGCGCGGCCAGCAGGACCAGGGAGGTGATTATGCCCCTGTACTTGGCACTGGTGAGGCCACACCTTGAGTACTGTGTTCAGTTTTGGGCCCATCACTACAAGAAAGACATTGAGGTGCTGGAGGGTGTGCAAAGAAGGACAACAAGGCTGATGAGGGGCTGGAGAATAAGCCCTACGAGGAGAGACTGAAGAAATTGGGGTTGTTTAGCTTAGAGAAGAGGAGGCTTAGGGGAGACCTCGTCACTGTCTACAACTACCTGAAAGGAGGTTGTGACACGGTGGGTGGTGCTCTCTTCTCGCAAGTGATGAGTGACAGGGCGAGAGGGAATGGCCACAAGTTGCACCAGGGTAGATTTAAACTGGACATTAAGAAGAATTTCTTCACTGAGAGTGTGGTCAGGGATTGGAACAGGTTGCCCAGGGAGGTGGTTGAGTCTCCAGCCCTGGAGATGTTTAAAAGACAGGTTGATGAGTTTCATAGGGATATGGTTTAGTAGGGGAGACACGCACGGTTGGACTCGATGATCTCAGAGGTCTCTTCCAACCTTATGATTCTATGATTCTGCAGGAAGAAAGAAATATGCATTTTTATGTACCATTCAGCTTCTCCTCATTCTGGCAACTTAAAATACACCTGTAGGCATATCATACACCTTCCTATTGCAATATCACCTTTAGAAAAGCTCCAAGTTTTTAAGAGTACACTATAGATAATTTAGGAAAGCATTTCAACCTTAGAGCCACCTGCAGTACCTGTGTGGCTCTGTCTGGAGCACTCAGCATCTCTAGGAAGACCATCCTAGGGGAAGTTCAAGCAGCATTGCAGCCTTACAGCCAGCTCAAGGGAGGACAGGAGCATGACTGTCACATGCCTGGTGTTCCCAGAGAGACCTGTTCGTCCCCTGCCTGGTGGTAATGGATGTCATTGATAACCCAGACATATAATACTATGAATGGCTGTAATAGGCATGCAGCATCTTCCAGATGTTTTCTTTATGGAGATAAATGAGAATAACTACATTCAGCCCAGTGTAAGAAATTGTGTCTACTGAACTAATTAATCCAATAGTAAGGAGCAAATTCATTGGGAGAGTAGGGGTGGAGGTGGTGGTGCAGAAAATAAAGTTCCTGAGTTGTGATTGGGCTGTCCCATGAGGTGTTTCTATTGCCTAGCCCAGGAAACCTCTCTCATCTTCATGTGGTAAGAGGAAGTGCATGGGCAGCAGGTAAGAGCGACTACCCAGTTGCCTCTTGGCATGATCTATGCTAGAAATAAGATTAAGATTTAGAGGGTGGAAATTTGATATCGAGTCAAATTGAGACTGTTTACAAGGTGATATATAGAAAGGGAGTAAATATATATATATTAAATATATATATATAATTTCTGTGCTTTCATTCTCCACATTCCATTTCTCCTGAAGAGCAAAACAAATATTTCCATTCAGATCAGAGACCATTTTTGTGCCTTAGAAATCTGCCATACATCCCATGTATACAATGCCACAAGCCACGAGACATGCAGTGAGAATACAACAAACTCTCCAGTTCACACAGGGCTGGAATTTACCCTTGATTGGTGCTGGGACACAAAGCATTTCTTTGCTTACTTTCTGAACAATTTCTGCAATGCAAAAGAAATAGAAAATGTAGGACATAATAGCCATGGACACCTAATGAAAGAAGGGACATGATCAACGAACATGATTTGATGTCAGGCTTTTACTTCTCCCAGTTTAAACATAAACCATTTTTTAAAACAAGAGATAGAGAAACTCAGTTACAACTCTCCATTAAGGTCTGGCAATGCTACTCTGTGAAGGAAGAAAAATGACACTATGTTATATAGCCAGCATGCTTAAACTGCTTATTAGTAGTCTGGATAAAACAGAAATACAGTCCTGCAAATGGCTAGAATAAAACCATTAGAACAACACCAGAATCAATAGCTGCGGTGGTGCTGGAAAAGTTGTGGGGGACACCACGACCTCCTCACTGCTCCTGTGTCCACAAGGTATCAATGCTGCTCGATTTCCCAAGCATCAACACTACCAGAACCCAGCATCAGGAAATGACAAAAAAAGGGTGTTAAGTGGGGAAAGATGGCTTCAGATGCTCTCTGCCAGAGTGCTGGACCATCACACCCCACAGGACCCACAGCCTTCTAACAGCCCAGCAGGTAGATGATCCGTGCTGGGCATCAACAGCGACACTACTGGAGGAAAAAGAAAAAAAACCCAAAAACTATTGCCCGGTGTGTTTTTCCTCGTGTCTTTGGTGAATCTGCAATGCTGGAAGGCTTTGGAAGAAAAGCTCCAAGTACTTGGGGAATGAATGTTTACCTGCAAACTCCATTGTTCTGTCCTGTCAATAAACTGATGTTACAGAAGCTCCCAATAGGTCTTTTCAACTTACATTTTCACTAGGACAGTCTTTCAAAATATAGATCTCTGTATATACATACAGGTATATGTATATAGGAAAAATCTTGCCTCACTTCACATTTAAACTGATGACTGATGCCAAATTTTATTCCCTTTAATGTGTCAAGCAATCAACCAAGGAGGTACTCATGTGCACACGTAATATAAAAATGCCAGACCAAAAAAAAAATTATAGTACTTCTCGCATCTGTGAGACTACTTTCCTTTATGTATTCCTTTAGCTGCTAAAAAGATGCTTTAAACATATGACACTAACACCAATTGGATTTTGGTTTATTTCAAACTGTGTTATTGATAATTATAGGGTTTATATTCCAGCTTGATGTTTTCTGACCAAGGATGAATTTGTTATGAAAGAAAGCACTAGCTATAACTTCTCATTGCACTGTGCCTGCAGAACAGCACACAAAACCACCATAATTTTGGTGGAATGTGCTTAGAATTACAACATAAAACAGTGAGTCATACCACCACAGTGGAAGGAGTAGCTGCAGTTAAAATGGATTATCCCTAGCCATAGAAGATGCAGATTGACAGATAAAAATATGAGCTAGGGTAAAGTTGCAATTATAATAAATGAAAATAATATAGTTTACCAAGAGGAGAATCAAATGGATAGTACGCAAATGCTGCAACCTTTTACGTCCTGTCTGCAGGCATATCAGTTACACCTTCCAAAAACTTATTTTCTCACACACTCTTAAGAAAACTGAACATTGAAAATTTCAAAGGTTTATGTACCTGCAGGCTTGCCTGCCTCCTCCCCACCAATGCACATTATTTTAACAATAGATATACGCCAAGCATATCATTATGTGCTTAAACCATTTCAGTTCTTTCCTCACAGCTAAAAATACTAAATTATATCAGTTCTAAAGAAAGAAGTTCATTTATCTGAATCTTTGAAGTACAGGTTATTTGCACGTCATGAAGAATACCTTCCAAAACCAAGGCATGATATACTATGGGGAGAACAGCACGCAAGACATCTAGGAAAAACAACTTAATTGCTATCTCATAGTCATGGTGATCACACTGATGACTAAAAGCCAGTAATACTGAATAACTCTGCAAATATATAAGGCCATGGCAGAGTAGGAAGGGACAATACACTCAGCAGAGCCCCAGTGGCTCACACAAGAAATGATGGCCTAAAACTACAGGAAGAAAGACTGGGCTTGGTACTAGATATACAAATATGTTCCTTGGGAATTTTGTAGAACCGCAATCTCTGGTGGTCTTCAGGAGCAGTTCGGATGCCAATAACTCTCATTTGTGCAGGTAGACTGACCAGAAGCTAAACTTTTGTTTTGCACGGTATGGCTTCGTGGATACTTTCCAGAAGTCTGAAGTCCCCTGGCTCTTGGTGAGAAACTGTTGCCTAAACAGAGGCTGGATGCATCTGTAATCTTCTCAATCTGGCCCTAAGGGCCAAAACACACTCCTGAAACTAAATGGACAATGGATGATTAATAAAAAATTAATTCTGCTTCTCCACTACCTCTGTGGTCTCATCCAGTGATGAGAACAAAGCTGAGAGGGAGACGGCTAAAACGGCCATTTTTATTTTGTTCCTAAATAGTGTGTACCCAGGCAAAGCAACCCACCTGCAGTTTCTCAACTCACACAACCCGTTCACTGTCATACAAAATGTTGTTGCTGGAGAAACAGATTCAGACAAGCACGTGCAGAAGATGCTAAAGTTGGAGCAAGGCATCCAGCCTGCCTGTCTCTTGCTCTCAGGTTATGCAGGAGTACTGTTTAATGTGGCTTGTTTACAAACCCCATAATGTCACCTGGCAATTGAAATTCCAAGGAAAAGGTAGTGACAATGAGAAAGCTGTGAAGACTTGTTATACATACCAAGAAAATATTGTCCAAGAGAAATGAAAGATACGTTTTGGCAGTGTAATAAAAATAGACATACTGAGGCTAAGGAGGTATATTTCATTTTATTGTGTCCTTGAATATTAAATTCGCATTGATATGATAAAGTTACTGTAAGATATGACAACCAGGTAGGGCATTGTGTGTATATAATAAATTTTGAGTTTATTGGGGGTAACTAAATAGGGAGAAGACCTTTTCACAGATATATACTGACAATAAAGAACCACCTGCCACAGCCTGGACAATTTGTGTCCTGAGAAAATACATGATCACTGTATGCACAGGGACAACAATGCATACCTGAGGCAAATTTAGTGTTTTGCTAGTTTATCCGTTTATGATTGTTCTGAGTAAAAAACTGTATGATGTTTTTTTGGATTTTTCTTCCTCTGTTTCTTTTTAAACGTTTCTACTATGTTTGCCTTAAAAGCAGGTGCTGGGACATTAAGCATGGCAGCATGCAACAGCCACACAGGTTATGCAGTGTATCAATTACATAATTTTAAACTCTACTGCAACTTTGTCATCTAAGAGTAACCAGATTTTAGCTGCTCCTCTGGAGGACTTGCAAAAATGCATCTCATTTGTCGTCCCCCCCCCCCCCCCCGCCAACAAAGTAACTGCAAGTGGAAATCATCAAAAGTGATGATTTTAGCTCACCATTAGCAGTCTGTACTTCCCCTGCTGCATCTAGAAGTCTTGTGAAGAGGCAAGCAAACCTTGCAGAGACCATCCAAAGCACATACAGACATAACTGGATTACCTCTGATTGTTATAACACCACAGCCACTGCTCTGAGCTGTCAGTTTATTTTAAAAACAATAAAGATGAATCTACTTAAGGAGCAAGTATTTTTTCCTTAACTAAGATGGCCAGCCCTCAAAGCAAACATATTTTTTATAGCACCTCTAAACAAAACCACATTTTTACTGCTTGCTACATGCAGAACACAGTCAACAGAAACAAGTTAAAGCATACATTAATAATTTATTTTGCCTTTTTCTTAAATAGAGATTTCTTCCCTCTCTCCCATCAAATGTGTTGACAGCACGCTTCCTTGTCAAGTGTCACATGAAACTACCTGCAACACTCTCAGATGCAAATTCACTCTCTAAATTCAAGGAAAAACAACTGCTAGAACAAATACTACCCATCTACCTTTACTACATGTAGTACCACATGAATCCCTCTTTACCCTTTCCTAGCTTTTTATATAGATGAGTTTAATTAAAACACCATCCATAGTTAAAAAACCCAAGCCTTGCCTTCAGTGTTGGCCCTAGTAGCATGCAGGAAGTATTTAGCTTATAGAAGACTGAAGGTTTGGCTGAGGGGAAAATGCTGATATTGTTAACAAAGTTAATTGGATGATGAAGGAGGGGGTAGAGCAAGGGTGTAAAACACTTGCTATTCTCCCTTCTTGCATGCATCCATGTAGCACAAACTCACAAAAGGAAAATGATCCTTGAGCGACATGGAACAAACATATAAGATAAGACAGTGCAAAAGTGAGATGGGAGAATTTGCTTAGAGAGTTGTTTCAGGCACAGCAAAATCTGGCTATGGCCCTGTTAATAACTGACAGCTCCAGGCTCTGCTTCAGCAAAGTGCAGACTGACAGTGACTGATGGGAGATGAATCAATAAAGATACTAAGTTTATTGTAAATAAATGGGATTCATTAGGCTAAAAGGCATAATTCATGCTAGGTAATTTATATTGTACCTAAATTACCAATTTAGGTAATAACCTAAACAACTAGGTAATTTGTATTACACAGAAAACTAAATTCCTGTCCTTATGGAATTACTATTGTTATCCTTTGTTAAATGACAGTGAACCTTCTTGTAAAACTGTTATAGAGTATTTTATGTGCTCCATGAGTTTTCACATGGAAAACACCTCATGGATAGCAATAGTAAGCAATGCACTGGTATTCTATTGGGTCATATTATTTTCAGAATAGCCTTGGGACGAGTTGTAGCAGATTAAAGCTATTGGGACAGCAAACTATTCCGGGTTCACTGTAAGAAAAATCAACATTTTCTGCATTACATGCAGCTTTCTGATTAGAGATCTCCTGGCATTTCTCTTGAGGTTAACTACTCAAGGTCTGGAGCTTGGTCAAGGGTAGCACAGGACAGCAGCAGAGGCAGGGACAGGCACCTCCCCTATCCCCAAAACCACTTCTCCTCCTGAATGACTCATTTTGACAAGATGCAATGCCTTAGATCACTCATGCTTCTCTCAAATCTGAGCCTGATTCCATGCGGGTAGAAAGCCTTTGGGATATGATGGCTGAGAAATGATTCCATAAAATATATATGCAATTAAATGCTATCAAACAGTTACAGTGCTTCATCAGCAGTTGAAGGAAGAGGTTGTATTACCTATGAATGGTGCTTACATGCTGTCATTATAAAATTAAAAAGGGTCTACCTGTCTGTCCCTGTCCCTTAGGGCTTTGAACAGCATGTATATCTCCTGTTGGCTGTTAGGAGTGAACAAACCAGCCCACCGACTGCTGCTGTCCCTCAGCCATGCAACGCATTAAACATTGGCAGAAACACATCAGTAGAGATGCAGGACTTCATGTAGGCCACACAGCATCCTGCCAACACTGATCAGAGCCAACATTCAGAGATTCTACTGCTGTAGTAAATGTATAGCGCATTTCTGTGATCTACTCTACCATTGCACCTTCATTGCTCTGAAGCTACACTGGTTCCATAGATCATAAAAAGGTCATTACTTGGCTGATAACAAAAATGCATGTTGTTTTGCTACCCCAGCAAGACACCCAAGGATCACAAAGCGACTATGCCCATAGCCCCCTTTCCAGGCTGCAGGAAAAGGGAAATAATCACAGGCTCTTCAAGAGCCTTAGTTGCTGAATGTGGTTAAAAAGTAGCACTGACAGTATATTTATTAGCACTTACAGGTTTTACCGAAAGTGATTTGTCACAACATCCTACTCACACTTCTGTATTTTGCTTCAGCTGAAGTGTTTTGGTATCTCTCAAATCTTTCCTGTCTGACAAAACAAAGCCAAAAAATCCTCCTAGGCCTGCTTAACAGATTCAAAAGTCTAGCAAAAAAAATGAGAAGTTGCTAAAGCCAAAAAACGAATTGCTCATTCTGAAACAAGTCCTTCAAAGCCACTCTGCTGGGTTTTGGCCAGTGTCCATGATGTGTTATCAGAAAGCCCTAGGGAGAGGGATGCCACAGCTGCCTTTGCCCCCACTATCACATCTGTTCACTGTACCATGTGGATCGGAACCAGATCCCAAGATGCACTTGCTTTGGATTTGCTATTTGATTAAATTCCTTGACTGAATTCAAACTCCAAGCAAGAAAGGAGTTATGTCTGTGCACTGATCAAAATAAAGACATCTGTCTGTACCCATGATTGCACTTAGGCAGCATTTGTGCAATGGAGTCTGCAACTTTGCCACCAAAAAATTAAGTTAAAAAGAAATCTGTAACTTCTGAAAAGGTGCCAGCTGTGTGTATGATGAACACTGAAGAATTGAGCCATATTCCCTGACAGTTTCCAGATTAAACTCTGGGCTGTTTAGGAGGTTGTCAGTCAATAAATTCAAGTGTTTAAAAGGTCCAAGGCTGTTTCTTCTGCCTGTTAGACAGCATATATGATTTCAACTGCATGAATGTTGAAGCAACAACCCTTCTATTTCACTGTTTCTGGATCATATTTGCATAGCAATCAAGGGAGATTTTTTCTTTCAAAAGAACTCCAAAAAATATTGTTTCATTGAGGTGAAAATTCTATTTTCTCCCCTCATCCATTGATTACAACTGTTCTTGAATTCACAGGCAAGCTACCCACTTACACACACAACAGCAACGCCACAAAGATTTTGAAACAGGTCAAATTCAGAAATGCCTGAGTAACCACACTGAACATCTTGTACAGCAAGATTGGCTTAATGACTATTAGGAAAAAAATCACAGTAGCAATTTTGGAGATAAATATGTTATTTTTAACCTAACAGTCTATTGAAAAGTGTCTCCCTCCTCCAAATTTTATCCCGTAAGAATGGCATTTCATCTTAAAACACCATTGCATCCCACTAGGTTTCAGCAGCTTTAAAGAACACATCTAAGTTTTTCAAGTCCAAAACTCTGGAGACTGAGGTCCTCCCACGAAAGACCCTGCTGTTAAAGGTGCAATCACCCCAGGTGAAGCAAGGCAGCTCTCTCCACAGCTCATGCTAGCGAGGCTGCAGCTGGGGCACTGTGCTGTGTGCCTGCACACTCACCGGTTCTCATCTGGCCCCTCCAAAACACAAACCCCCATTGTATCTGCCTTTAAGAAACTGTGTTATGCTCTTGCAGTCTTGCACTGGTGGTGTATACCACATCATGTACCGGGAAACTAAGCAGAGTGTTAAGTATAGCATCAGACAAAGACCTAAATGTAGCTATGAAAGTGATGGTACCAGACCTAACAACTTGCTTCTGACAGCTGATGGCTCTGGGATACTCTGGGAAAATGGGAAATGGTCTCAATAGCTGAAACACAAGCCTAAGCCTTTAGATGATACTCCTGTCAATGAGCTCATCCCAGCCCTCTGGGTGCCCATGGAAAAACATCCTTCCTTCTTGGAAACTTCCATGAAATTCAGCATGTATGGGGCAGAGCTTCAGACTCAGCAAATAACATTCCTGACCAAAAAAACTCCAAGCAACAAAATGTTTTGAATATTTCTGGACAGTTTTTATGAAATATCTCAAGCAGGAGCACAGAGGGGATGATATAGATGTGCAAGACATCTCCTCGACTGGCACAGCTCCATGCTCATCTGTCTATACATATTTATATGCAAGAGATGGCATCCTAAAACTAAAACTATCTCAGCAGATGCTAAACTCAAACAGGGAATTTGGCTTTTGCAGTGAGTAAGTGTGAATTGCCCCCAAATAAATCACTATGACCCAAATGATCTTTGAAAATGAGATGTGCACTTCTAAATCACCAGCAACTTAATCCAAAACGGGCATAGATATAAAAACTGAGATTTTTACAAAACCTAAGTATATCAGAAAACAACTGTCCAGACATGTTTGGGTATTTAGTTCTTAAAGACTTTGGAAAATTTAATATTTCAATTTCACACAATTTAAAAACATGGAATTATTTTTTAATTTTCCAGTGCACTTTTATTTCATGTACAGAGGATGGTACAGATCTTAACTCCCTCTATCCCTCTTGTGAGCCAGCATACAACAACGAGCCTAAGATATCCTGAAAGATGACTCACGCTACCTTACGTGGAGTATTAGATTAGCCTCATGATATGGTTATTTTGTACTATTTGGAGGACATGTAGAATCTCCAAAGTCCTGCAAAATCTGCAGAATCTGAAAAAACACAGACTTCAACAAATTATAATTTCATACATTTTGGATGAAAAATACTTTCCATGTTAAGAACTGGTCATCTCCTAGTTCTTTTCCCAGAGGTCTGACTGGTGTAGATTTGGCTGGATTTACCTACAGCAATATTTTCTTGTGTGTTTGTAGAAAAACAGCTATCTGCCTCCTGGATGGAAATCCATCACTGACATTTTTCATGATGGCTGAAAACAATAATCCTCTATCCTATTAGTAGATTTAGTAGATTTGTTCAATCTAAAGACATGGTTCATTATCTGGAAAGGGAAATTGCATTTCACCAGTGGTCTTTCACTGTGTATGAACAATTCTTACTAGAACATATATAAAATAGTCCTGAGGGAAAACACGCAAAAAATTCTGAAAATTAGACTAATAAAAAAGGCTCAGCTGCAACGAGTACATTTGGGGATTACATGTGCCAATTTCATAGCTGTTTCCAAAAAATTATTTTATCAGCCACTTACACCTAGGTATCTAAAGCTTATTCTCACACAAGTTAAACACTCTTGATTGGAAATGACCTGTGGTTACAATTTGAATAAGGCAATTTAATAAAGAAAATTTAGCCCAACCTGAATAGAGATGGAGCAATAAATCTGAGATTTTTTTTTTATCAGCACAAAATGGCAACAGAGCGTGATATGAAGGCAAAATTTAAGTCCCCATACAAAATAATAAATGTCTGGCAAAGAGCTCTAACATGTTCTTGACAGTTCTGATGACATTACAGTTCCTCCCCTTTCCCAAAATAGCTATAACTCTATATACATTCATACCTCAATACCTCAACCTAGTTCTGAAGCACTGAAATAGAATAATGATGGCATATTTTTCTACAAGTTAGGGGAAAATTCCATCTATGATAAAATTATGTCATATTTTATATGGCTAATTGAAGTTTAAGAGATGGACCTAATACAGAAGTTAACAGTTTAGGAAATGTTGGAAAATATTAGAAAAAAACTTCTAAAAAAAATCGGTGATATAAAAAAAGCTTCACAGAAAACTGTGGTTTGGACCTGTTATTTTACACATGCATGTACAAAAACTTTGGAATGCAACAATCTTTCGCTGTGTGAATACAGACAGAAACCTCCACATCTGGGTTTGTTCTAGCATTTCCCAAGCACATCTTGTACAGTAGTCTCACTGCCTTTCTTCCCTTTTGTAGTAGGGTAAAGTGTCTTTAAAAGTCTTTAGTGAAATGAACACTGAATATGTGGAGAAAAGCTTGGGAAATTATTGCTGAAAGTATTGGTTGTTATCTCATACAAAAAAAATAGTTCATGATGGTGCCATGCTGCCTCCACAGGCACCAGGTCTGGTGTTTGACAGATACAAAGTATTCCCTGTAATAAGCAAGCACAGTATCTGTTTTTCTAACAAACAATGAATTTTACTTTACAGTTTTTCTTTTCTCCTTCTGTAGTTCATTCTCTCAAGTATCACCGTGGTAAGTGGCTGCAACTTATCACCCATGTCCTGGTCCAAAGCCTGTTAAAATCCTTGGATAATACCCACAGATGTCAGTGGATGAATTTTGAGATCTACAGAGGCAAAGTTTACCTTTGGATGATGGTTCTCATCCTGAGACTTATTTTAATACATATTGTATCATATCTTCCTCATTTAATATGCACCAGAAGTTTCTGTAACATAGAAGACTGGCTTAATGAATAGGGAAAAGAGCAAACACAGAGTCAATTAATGTCCCTAGAAGTTCTTTTTCAGCTGTAGATAAACAGTACTTTTTAGAGTTTTATAAGACCTGAAGCAGTCACTTGAGTTTTTCAATACTTCAGCAACACTGGCTTTTGCAAACAGAGCATGTCTTTCAGAAAGCAAAATTTCTTTCTCTTTCAAGAACCTAGCATCTATAGAAGGCTTCTAGAGCACCACATCAAAAGAAAACCTAATGAGCTGGGATGAGACAAAAATTCACAGCTGAGCAGGAATAAAGTCATCAAGTAACAAAAAAAAAGAAAGAAAGAAGAAGGGAAGGTCTGGAAAAATAAATTAGCTTATTAACATTTTATTCCAGGACTAGAGGCATGTAACACCTCATCCATTTCTTGTGATAATTTCAGCTGCAAAAATGCACACAAGATAAACAGTGATCTTTTTTTATTCCTTTTCTTGTGTTTAGACCTTCTTATAGGTTTACAGTTTCACCATACTCGCATTGAGGATTTTCACTAAATATGCAGAAAAATCATATTCTTCTTCATATAGCAAGTCCCTATTTTATGAACCTTTATTTCTTGCAGGGTGATAAAATTTGTTTCTAAGTTGGAGGGGAAACTGCCTTTCACAGTCTGACTCTGAAACGATGACTGATGTTTACATGAAATTAGTGCTAATAAGGAAATGAGTGACTAGGTGAAAAATAGTAAGACTAGCTGTCAAAAAGTGGGGATCTTCCCAATAACCTGTGGTTGCTCTGCACCCAGCATTTGGTTGAGCTTGGAGACATCACCGGCTAGAGGCTCTCCCAAAGGAAAATCCTGCAGTACAATATATGTTTCTCCTCTCCAGGGGTATATATTAATATTTCTTGTTTCACCAGAGATATACAAGTAATGTGGTGGATTTCTTTCCTCATCACTGCATTATTTCTCCATTTTAAGTAAATACAGCCTTTTGATTTTGTATTCCAACATCAAAGCAAATCTGTTCTCGTCTGTGTTTGTATTTCTGAAGATTAAGATGTGTATGGAGATGGCTCATCTTTCTGAGTTTCAGCATCCAGTTAGCATTCATCTGCTCTGATCTATGGCACCCTCCTGAGGAATGTATTCATTATTATGCAGATCCTGTGTATGGTAGTACAACTGTCAGGTGTGAGATATTTTTAGAAAAATATTTAATGTACGCAGTCGCAAGCCTGCACCCAACCACATATTTCAGTATTAAGTTCAGATAAACTACTGTTGAAGGAAAATTTCATTCATAATTACTTTATTACAATAAAGAAATTATTTTAGATATATTTTATTGAATTCTTTTGCAAGTTGCAGCCAAAGTAAGTAACACATGTTCAGTCTTGTTTGGTGCAACTGCTCTTTATAAGGCATTTAGCAAAGTCATTCTGCTGCCCTGTGAATCAACTACCACCCTGCTGGCACATGCCCTCGGGGACAGAACTGAAGGGATCTGAGAAGGGCTCTCTCTTTTCTGGTTTTCCTGTATATAACTAAGGAAGAACATACTCTAAAACCTACCAAAGCCTACAGAAAACTCTCATTGATTTCAAAAGGTTTTGGATGCTTTTAATTCTATCAAACGCCAAGCAGACACTTGGGAAAAAAAGATGTTTCTAGAACTCTAAGGAGTTCTTCATCTCCTTAAGGGCTTGTACAGGATCACACTGAAGTATCAACTGAAGTGGAAAAAAGTCTAAACTGTGAAAGGTAAGAGTCTGAATAGAAATATTGTTAAAAAACACATGAAGATAATTTGGCTCATTATAATCTAATGCCAAAACCAGAGGTGCCATGTTTCCTATGTGTTTGGTCTTGCAGGCTCTGCTGTGACTGAGGCTTTGGGAAATTGTTTGGGCACAGGGGTCTGCCTGCACAGGTGCAGCTTTGAGATCACAGTTTCTGCACATCATATTCCTCAAAGCCCCTTTCTGTACACTGGTGCACAGATTCTGCTGGAGTCTCAGTTTAGCAGCATTTCTGGAAGTGATAAAGGTTATTATTTAGATGTTGATCTCACCTAAATGGCTATAACTTCTTTGCAAGCATAGTGAGCACCTTATACCCCGAAGAGCTCGAATCATCCATAATCTCTTTCAACTAAGCTACATCACCTTTAAATGAAGCCATCTGCAGATCTAGCATCATTACTTAACACATAAGCCATCAAATATTACATATTTCAGTGTCACAGTAAACAGTGCCGTAAGAAATAAAGCTTTGACTCTTGTACTAAGTACTTCATTCCCTTTTCCAATACTTCAACTCTACTGCTTGTCACCACTATTGCTATATACAGTTCTAACTGATTTATATCAAAAGAAGACTCACATCATGGTGTTACTCTATGACAACTAAAACCACTTCTTTTTCGTAACACATGGCTTCTGTTTCTCCTCCAAAAATATCCAGGAAGGAATAACTGTGATTTGGGCATGTGTCAAATGTGGGAACAGCGGATTACAAATGATCATCATCATCATCACCAAGAATAACAAATTTGTTAATTAGTGTCAGCTGAAGAACATGACACTATTCTAATAATGTCTGGCAAAACACAAAATGATTACATAATTGTCTAGTGGTGGAAACTGTATATAAAATTTAGCTTTTTTATATACATACAGCACAGGAACAGGATTCACTCCTTGCACCAGCACAAATATCCTCCTATCAGCTAAGCCTCTGGCACATTTCTCCTCTGAGTTCTTCTTCTAAAGCAAAACTAAATGCATGCATGCCTCTACCTCAAATCCCCTGCTCAAAAGGGCTCACAGGATAAAATCCAAGCAGAAGAACTGACCCACATTGTGAGTTTTGCATCTCTCACTGATACCTCCTGCACTGGTGGAGCAGAGTGCTCCTTGCTCCAGGCTGGCAGCAGCCCTGCCCCAGGGTCATGGGCAGTGGTGGCATGGGAAGGCTGTGAGGCAGGGATGGAGTCATCTGCAATATGCAATCTCAGTCTATGAAGGCCAAGTTTCAGGCAGTTCTTAGCTTATTTTCCTAGCCAACACACAAACCTAAGCAAGATCTTAGCAAGACAAGAGGAAAACAGCTCTACTCTTCAAGCTCTGCTTTCTGAGGAACTCCACACATCAATACTTGTATGTCCAGGTAAAGTTCTACATTCAAGATCTTTGAATGTTTTGAATGAGCTTCAGAGATCATTGGAAGCTTTTATTTCAGCACAGAGACACTTATATTGTTTACCTATATTAAACAAAACATGAGCAGACAATTTAGAAACTGTAATAAAGTTTGGTTGGCAAAGGTTTAGTGTTATGGACCATCTCCATGAAAGACTATTGTGGCTGTTTTCCTGCTGTTTCTTATTCTGCAGTTTGTTATACCAGAACATGTACCATATTGAATTTTCTGCAGTCGCGTATAGGAAATAATCCTCACAGAAATAAAAAGCACACCTCTGCTTTTACCTTCCCACGGATTCTTTGTAAAACAGGTTGCCAAACTGTCTTGGTCAGCTTGCATCTGCTGCAAGATTTAACAGTTTGTTTTATGCACACTTTGGGCTTCCCCCTCTCCCCTTTCCCCCTTGCTTTAGCTCCCCTGGGCAGAATTCATGAGGAGCAAGGTAGGGAAATCCCACCAATGAGGATGGGTCAGTGTTGTAGCCTGTGGGGAGCAGGCAGACCTCAGGTTAGGAACAACCCCCGAGAACAGGATGCAGGCAGTGACTTCCTTGTAAGCAAAACCACAAGGTTGCTCATGTTTTGTGAGGATGGATCAATCAGCATTTAGACAGAATTTGGAGACACTCGAATTCACAACACAGTATACTGTAAAACTGATTAATTACTACTAATACAGTTTGAATTAAGTCTAATTTCAAAGGCAGCATATAAAAAGTCAGCATCTTTTTTTTAACAATATGTTTTGTATTCCTTTTAGAAAGCCATCAGAATTGATCCTTGATACATGATAAAGCAGAGATGTATACTTCTTGTTGGGAAACAAATGGAGTAGTGAGGATAATTCTCACAAAGGCATAAGAATGGTGTTAACTGGTAGTCAAACTGTTATTTCAGGTGTGCAAGAGAAACATACACCTTAGTCTAGCTTCTTTTTTTAAGGTAATAAGAACCACTATATAAGAGCCATGGGCAATTCATTGTTGGAGGTTGCAAGGGATGCAGTAACACTGTCTGCACCTTAACTGAATGCACGAGTGTGGCACCATCATGTCAAAACTACAAAAAAAGCCTGCCTCATGCAAATTGCTGTATAAGACAGTGTTATACAAAGACAGTACACACATATATATGTATAAAAAAAACAACACCAAAACTTAGTTCATGTCTTTTCAGCAGATTCTGAGATAACATGGCTTTTGGAGAACTGCATCCATGAGTGGAATCTTTCGCAGCAGCAGCACTTTGTAGAAGCCATCTCCAGTACCATCTAATTATTCCAGGTAACCTGATGGGTTATTGAATCCTGTAACTGCATTTCCTTATGGCTCTAAATCACTATATAGTGACACAGTGAAACTTCCTGAACTCCCAGGTTATTTCAGAGCCAGCACTACTCGCTGATGTGATGGTCGGTAATTACTCTCATTCATTTGAGAGATTAACCAGAAATTGTGGTATTACTTAAATGGCAGAACATGTGTCACATAGGAGCAATTGGTCTAGTTTCACTATACCTCTGTGCTTTCTAGAAAGGTACTTGAATGCAAGAGAAAGGAGGATAAAACTCCTGCTTCGTCCATCTCTGAGCATTCATCTTTTAGTTGCACTTCTCAGAGTGACCAAAAGCCTCAGCCAGGATTGAGCAAAATAGGGCTTATTTACCATTTCTGTCCAGCAGGTGACCTGTTATTCCCTCCACGGGTACAAATGCGATGAGTAGCATATATCCTTCCCAGCTACCTTTCCACATGCACCGCACTGTGAGAAGTATTTGTAATACATTCCATTACTAAGGTCCAATTTCTAAGCCTAACAAAACAGTATCAGAGAGGTTTTTTATGATGAATATAAACATGAATTGAAATTGCTCTTGTAAATTTTGAACTGGGTTCTCCTGAATAAAAGTTAAAAGGCAAATTGTTGCCAGTTGCTTAGTAACCAGCCAGAGCTCATTTCTCTTCAAGGGAAACCAATTAGGCCTTTTAACCTATTTTAATGGGGGTGAGTGGGAGGATCTATAAAAATTAAACCTTCTGGCTGTCTTTCTGGTCTTGAGGGTACCCTTTTTTAGGAGAATCTGTACAGTTAATTTCAAATGCATGCTCCAAAGAAGGTGTTCCCAGACTCTTCTCAAGTTGACTTCTCCAAAGTCCCTACAACTTTCCCTTCAGGACATGAGACCAAGCTCTTGAAATACTGTTCCATGAAATATTGTAATACTACAGGCAATCACTCTACATAAAAAGCAACTATTATCAGGTACTGATACATTAGGAATCTCTGAAGTACCCTGGAGTTAGAGCTATGGATATGGCAAGATAGACAAATACATTTTTGAGGTTTTGGAAATGTTCCTTTTGGTTTGAGCGTGTGGATGTGTTTAAACTTGTCTGCCAGGTTCTGATTTACTGAAAACTAAGAAATATCACTGTATGTTTGTGGGTTAAATTTCTGAACTAAACTTTTTAGGTCAGGCTTGCAATATCTAAGATGATGTTAGATGATTTATTAGGTCCTGTCCTGCTCTAGCTCAACATAGTGACAAATCTGCAATCCATCTTAATTCTCCCCAAAGTAACTATGCACAATGGTACCAGGAGGTGTTGCTTTATCTCAGTCCTAATAGATGAGAATTAATATTTACCAGACTGTCAGAAGCCAGTACCTAACCCTGTGAGGCTTTCCTGCTGTCTCAATCAAATTCAACTGATCTGAGCTTGAGTAGTTTATTTATGTAGAATATTTATAGGTTTTTATTTCTATTTATTTTCTTAAAGGATGGCAGCTAGAAATCAGATAACTTGTTCGCAGGATATTTTGTATCTCCTTGTGGTACCTGCAGCTGTGAGGAACTCTCAGCTCCAGGGGCTGACTGCATTGTTATTGAGAACCCTTGGCAAGGAGAACAGTGGAAAAGCAAAGTCTTTTTGATACCAAACTGGAATGCTAGGAACCCTCAGATGTTTATCACACAACACTACCTTAAAACACAGACTGGAAGACTTCATTGGGAAAGGATTTCTGCTTATAAATTTATGTAATTAAACATATTGCTATTAATTCGTGTTTCAAAGTTACAGAAGTATGCTATTTTGTTCTCTGTTTGCTGCTCCCACAGGAGAAGACAAGAGAGAAGCTCTCTGCCACCTGCCTTGGTGATGACATTAGTCATCCATGTTGGCTTACACGCACAAGTCACTAAACGCTTTCCTGTGCAGGTAGCACCAACAATGATGTGCAGAAAGCAAACGATGACTGATGTAATTAATTGTGCTCGTGAACAGACTAATACATGCCACGCTCTTTGTTAAAAGACAAAGCCACAGGCTTGTGATGATTAGTAGCTCTTATTATTCATCCCATTGTCACAGATCCAATCAGTATTGCTGAACAGTGGCTGCAACATGAATATTTAAGATAAACAATTCTGAAAATTCTTATTTCAGCTGTGCATTAAAATCACTTTCAAGATAACAAGTTATAACATAGCCAGCTAAAAACCACATGTAATGCAGGAATTATTTCAATTTACATCTTTCATGAACACTAGTCATGATTTTGAACTGAAATACTGATCTTAGAAGCTTATTCAAAGACACAGAAGACACCCAGGAAGAACAGATGATACATGTGGGCATGAAGAAAAAGCTGGAGAAAAATCCTTTCCCAAAAGTTGCCACATCATACATCACCAGACTTCTGCCCCAGAGACAACGTAACCTCTAGTAAAAGCTAAATTAATAGAGGGTCAAAACCCACTAATCATTATCAAAGGATGCAGAAGAGTATTTTTTGTGAACTAACCCTAAATCAAGAGTGAATAGCTTCCTTACAGATAACTAAAAACATAAATATTAAATGGATTAAGTAGAAATCTTGAATACAACGCAAGGATATTTCACGATACTCTGATGCTGGTTTTCAGTAAGACACAAACCTGGGTAACGGTAAAAAACCCATTCTTACTTAAGTTCCTATTAATAAACTAGACGTAAACAAGAATTTTTCTAGATAATTTTTAATCGAGTCCCCGCGCTCCTCTGCTATATACAGAGTCTATTTTCACATTCATCTCTAAATACTTACATCTCAATACTGCTATTTTAAATGTTTCACTCATCTGAATTTTAAGCTATGCTCTGAACACAGCCTATGACATTTATCTTTCAGTTCCTGGTCTGTACTGATGCTCTTTTTATTTATTCTATCTGATATTCTCAAATAAAGCAGTGGATCTTCAAAAGAAATCTTCAATCAAAGTGTAGTTCAAACTAAATTGTGGTTCTGGCCGGGTTGAACATGTGACTTGCCATCTCTAATGGAAAGATGATGGCTGAATATTTCACTGTTGGCCTCTAAAGGAAATCCTGGTGATTGATAGTTTTCTATTTCATTCCTATTCCTTCTCATCTTTTCAGACTAAAATGTAACATTCTTCTTTTTAATAGAGCATACTTTGATGTTGCTGGGAACTTTGGGTTCAGCTAATTCTGAAAGATTTAATGTTTATTTTTCCTGTCATTATCATTGGCTTGGGGATACCATTTTCTTCAGCTCTGAATTCTGTTCCAGGAAAGCAACAAGTATGGGATATTTTGGGCAGCTGGAATAAAACTGAAAACATTTCTTTTATCTTCAAAGGGCAATGAGACAGGGAAATCAGGCCTTCCCTAGCATGCCTTTCTCACACGCTGTGGGTTAGCAGAGATTTGGGGGAATTTTAGGAAAATTGGTAGCCACAGCCAGGGATCACTGCTGAGTATTAAATTACACATTTTAATGAGGAAAACATCCAGGAAGACTTCAATTCTGTCTCCTGGGACAAGAGTCAGTGACTGCAGTACCTGGAGGGACAACAGAGTGTATTGACATGGGTTTGAACCCCAGATCTGAGCACAAGAATGCCTTCCTGGATGCACAGCCATCCGGTACACATAGACTGCAACTCTTTCAAAGCCTTGCAGTAGTCATTTCCTTTAAATACCAGTTATCTTTCAGGACTGACTTATTCCAAGAATAACACTGGAAGCGGAACTGAACTCCCTCCATCACCATATGGTTACCATCTCAGTTTAAGTGAAGAGGTTGAACCAATCTCCATTGAAAAATCTGAGCTTGGTAAAAACCACTCAGGCAGAGGCAGACAATGGGCAGGTGATGATCTGTTCTTTGCAGAGGGATTTGGCTGGATTGACAGTGGCCCTCACTTGGGACTGGCAGATGAAACACTTGGCTCACCATTCACCATACAAACAACCTCTCCAGAAGCAAAAAACCTTTCCTGTAGGTTGTAAAAGTTCAGTTGTAAAACTTCAGGCTCAAAATATATGAAATAAGTAGAGTTTTGGAGTCTGGAGAAATCATTTGATAAAGTAACCATACAATCTAGAAACAGATATCAAATACTTTCAACTTGGAGATTCAAACCCTACATGCTCCATGACTAAAGCATGGTTTATCACACTTATGCAGTATGAACATACCTGTGATACAGATACCAATGAAGGCAGATAGTCCCCGTGTGACCCCAAAGCACTCCACAGGTCCAGACATCTTTGTTTGCTGCCATACTTCAAAACCCAAGCAATTATTTCTTCTCAGAGATACCACTAGGAGAGGCATAATCTACCATCTTGCATTAGTGGAGCACATTTAACCTACTATTGTTAATGACAGGAAAAAATCAAAGCTGCCAACTTTCTTCATCCTGAACATGGCTCTGAGCTAGAAAACTACCAAGACAAATGGAAATGAAAGAAAAATGTCCCATCTAGCAGAGGATGTTAAAAAATACCTTCAACGGTCGGGTAGGAAGTGGTGCCAGAAGAATCAATGGGTGATGGGCTCTACTTGAGATGAGAAAGCCAATGAGAAGAGGGTTGTGGAAAGCATGGTATCCGTAGGATGATCCTATCTGCATTTTTCCTTCTGGCTTTAGCAAGGATAAGACTGTATCATCACTGACACTTGTGATATGAGCATTACCATTACTTCACTATTTCAGGAAATGCTGATAAGATAATCCTGTTACATTTCTGAATTGTTAAATTATGAGTTTTCTAGTCAAATGGTCACGCGATTTTTAGTCAAAATAGCCATCGATAACAAGAGGAAAACTGGAATAATCCAATATATGTGGTTTTGCTACATGGAGCTCCACAGAATTCTCCACATTCCTATCTGCTAAATGTGATGAATTTCTTTCCTGAGTTTTTAGGGCATTGAGAATTTTCATGTATTTTTTATTTGGAGTAATTTATATGGTATAGGATGGCTTAATAGGAATAAGTGTAAGTGAAATAATATCCACCATCCTCCCTTGACATTCAAAAAGAGTCAAAAGACTTCATAAGGGTAGATTTTTAAAGGGTCAAGTCTGAAGGCAATCAAATTACAGGGATGTCACCATGTACTGGTCTCTTCGTGACAGGATCTTGAGCAGGAATGCCTCTGGCATGCACAGACCATTCCAAGAAGACCACCCCCACCCATAAGGCTTGTGTCCATCTCCAGTAGATACTGACTCAGAGCCTCACTAATCAATTTAGAGGGAAGAGATCTTTTCATGTGCTTTTCTTGAAGGTATCCTTTGAAGTGCTGATCCAGCCAGGGTCTGACCTCTTAAGTTATGTGAGTACAAATTTACTTCCTTGACTTCAATGCAATCAATTCACTCTTCCACTATTTATCAGATTTAATAAGACTTTTTAACTTAGCAGAGTCATTCAACCTGAATAAAAAGTCTTCAAAGGCTTGATGCCAATTATCATTCCTTCCTCACTGCAATTATCATGTTTGGGTGGGTGCAGGTTATACATTCTTTTCTGTACAAGCAGCTATTGTGGAGCTGTTGATTCCTTTGTACTTCTAGTGCTGCCAACAGAAAAGGCAGGACAACTGCATCCAAATAAGAGCGAAATGTGAGATTTTATAAGATAGAGAAACCTATGCTGGTTTAATTTGGAAAAGATTTTTGGTTCATTGCTGTTTCAGTGAAAGCTTGAACATTCTCCCAAGAGACTCTGGAGCTACAGTTGATCCTCCTGAAGCATCTCAGTGCACAGGCAGAACATTGTCCCTCCTGCTCTGCCCAGGGGGACCCCAGGGGTAAGCTTGAACCTGGAGAGATGAGAGGTGCTCATACTGATGCTCTACAATTCTGCTCCCACTGAAAATCGTTTATGAGGTATTTAATTTACAATTCACTTTATTTACAAAGACACTGTAAGGCCAAAGAAAAGTCAACAGCTTAAATTTACATTCAGCTGTTTGTTCTCACCTTGCCTCTCAGCACAGCTTTTGACACTTCTTGTATAAACTCTGACTTATATCGACAGGTTTTAGTCATTTGAGGTCTTTGGTGGAGCTACTGACATGCATGAACACTTGCAAGCCTGAGGCCTCAGCTTGAAATCCCTTTAGTGCAGTTTGAAATTTCAAGACACTAAAATACTTAGATTGAAAAGCGTTAATATTTTAAGCACTCACATTAAAACAGAAATCGTTTGCACTTGTCTGATTTTAAACATTAATTTCAATAGTTATTTTGCCTATAGTGTTTCCAAAGTATAGACCCTTTGAGAATTACTCAACAAAATTTCCACAAGCCCTCTTTCTCTGTTTGCTTTTATTGTTGTGTTTGCTGTTTTATATGATGCTTTTTTAAAATATATTTCAATTAATTCACCATGGTTTGGAAAAAATAAACCTCCTAAAATGGAGGATAAATCTAGCTTAAAAATAGATTTAAAGAATAAAAGAGAAAGATTAAAGTAGTGTTTGGTATTTGGTTGAAAAGATCAAATCCATTATTCAGAGGACAGACCCTTTTTTCTAAAGGCAAGCTGAAAACACACAGAATATGTATCTTGTCACTTCATGGTTAGAAGACTTGCAGAGTATGGTGTTGCCGTATCAAAAAGGCTAAAAATACTGCTTTTCCCTGTTTCTTTTTTTTCACAGAGCTTGTCTGCTTTCCACCTGTTAAATGGTCTTCTCACAAGCATCCTCTGCAAAAAGTGCTCTCATGTTATGTTGAGAAAAGAAAACGCTCTTTAAAATACGTATATTTTTATGGTAGGTGATTGTAATACCTCAAAACACAATTTACTATGCACATATGCACAAAAATCTTTTAAAAAGAGAGAGATAATTTGGAAGTTGTAAAAGAAGAACTGGAAACATTTTAGAAAAAATTACTCAGAACCAACAAAGAACCTCCACTTCACAGGTGAAGAATCAAAGTATTTAATCTAGACTTTTGTCAGCCTGAGGAAAACATAATGCACATGAGGGAAAAATGCGAAAACTGAAAGTGTATTTCAGAGTGCAGTCTTCATAGGTTAGTTTAAAAGAAGGACATCAGACAATTGAAAAAAAATAAAAATAAGTTTTTCCAAAAGTAAGAGGATATTTTTCTCTGATTTGTATTCAGCATAACTCCACAGATGTTGCTGGCATCCAAGGAAGATCCAGAGCTTGCTCCCAGTTATGCAGATGACTGTAGTATATGCTAGAGTAAGTTCTGAGCATATCTCACCTCTGAGCTACACTAACGCGAGCCTTGGAAACAGGACGCATTTCAGCCAGGGAAATGTGTTTATTTGAATATTCGTTAGAAAAAGAACAAAAGGGTTTGCAAATACCACTGAAGCAGCCAACCATATTTCCTTCTAAGCATATGCCAAAAACATGTTTGGCTTCAGTCACACGTATTGAAAAACAGCTGACAACACCATTGACTTAAAACCAATAGAAGTGTAACAGCCACTTACACAGAATTAGGACAAGTTCTCCAGATTTTTTGAAAGTGTGCTGCCGTCCACTTTCACATTTTTTTCTACAGCATGTAGCTCACTGCCTTGTGAGGCTGTCAGCAAGCTTACTACATGATTCTCTTTATTTGAGAGGCATTGCTCAACTAGAAATTAGTCTGAGACCAATGCCCACCGCAGACACGCCTCACACATGCATTGAATTATCAGACCTGTTCTCATCCTTAAGAATGTAAGACTTCAGTTATTTCAATTACAAAGAAAATATTCAGTTATCTATATAGAGCACAAATTTCCCAACTTTTCAGCAGTAGATGGCTTTTACAATGTGTGGGCAATGGACAGACATCTGACCTATGATGGCAGTTTATTCACCTCTGGCTTTTAACACCCTGTTTTTCTGTCCAGGACATCAACAGGCTTTTGTTAGCAGAGATCCAGCTCTGATGAACAAGCTCTTCTATGTTTATGATTGTATTATATTAACCTGCTCAGCTCAATGCAGTAAGATTAAACTCTGTGCTACATGTTTTCATCCAAGGGAGGATTTCTGCAAAGACAGACTGTGTTTGTACCCATACACATGAAATACAAGAATTTCAAGACGAAATAGAAGGATTTCGCAAAAATTTTCATCAAATACACAGCCTCAGGGAGCTTTGAGGGGAAAAGAAAGAGTTTATATACTAGGTATGTGTTGAGAGCTCTTAATTAAGGATTTGAAAACCAATTGTCACAGGCAGCCTGACTATGCAAGGGTATTTGCAGATGACTATCACAAGTTTTCCCTCAAACTATGTGAAATGGAGATGAGACGGTGACAGGTGATGGGAATTTCATTAATTACACACAGAAAACAGAACTATTTACCTTCTGAACGAAAAATTTTAAAAAAAATAATTAAAAAACCCCCAACCCCTCCACCCAAAACCCACCACAAAACCTTAGGAAGGTATTTTTCAGTAACCTTGTCTTTCAGCATCCACCCAGAAGTAACTTGCCAGCAAACACACAAACCAATTAATTCAGGACACATTGAAAAAAAGAAATATCAGCCAATAACCTTTTTCTGGTGATAGATTTCTGCCATTTCAGTGATATATAAAAAGCACAGCAAAGCATATCTTTGTTTCTCCAAAGCAACAGAAGGGGCCAATTCATTATACATCTTCTCCATCTTCATCCAAAGACCAGCTGTTTGTCCTGCCTACTCTACATTCAACACTGGCTAACCCAGAAGCTGAAGCCAATTTGGAATAAACTCTCCTGTTCAATGCCCATATGCACACGTGAAATTTGGACTA
Organism: Dromococcyx pavoninus; assembly: GCA_033558185.1. NCBI lineage: Eukaryota > Metazoa > Chordata > Aves > Cuculiformes > Neomorphidae > Dromococcyx > Dromococcyx pavoninus. The sequence goes on along the minus strand of JAUMJL010000346.1, from coordinate 698,060 downwards.
CTTTTGTGACAAAAGGGCCTGTAGCAACAGAAAGGATAGAGAGGGAAAAAGTAGCATTTATTACTTCTGTCTTCTGTGCAGAGGGATTTTGAAAACTTACGAGCAACATGGATTAGTCTTAGGAACTTTAAAGTTCAAGTCATTATTCATGTTCTTTTATACATTTTGTTGAGGCTCATACATTTTTTTTGCAAAGCAGATGAATCTCTGTTCAAGGTTTACCCAGAGGCACAATGATCTCTGCCAGACAGATACATATGAGCACTCTGAACATCAATAACACTTACCACATCAGTTATGCCTACAGAAGACAAAGTACTTATTCTAATATGGATCACAATAAAAAAGCATAGATCATAAAACTTGGTCAAGAAATTTGATCACTGAATAAGGCAATAACTTTGAAATATATTTGCTCCATACACAATCTTAAAAACACTCACAAGACAGTACAGATTGCTAAATTGAAAGTTTCTGGTGAGACCATAAAGATTAACGTGGTAAGCTATGCTAAATATCATTACATGCCACCGTGACTGAGTTAAACAGCACAGCCAAAATTTGGTTATGATAGTGAAGGAAAACTAGGCCATAATATAGATACATGGCAGTTTTAATTTCAAGTTTTGAAAAATAAATTTAAACCAATTTGCTAAAGACTATTTAATGACATGGGAAATTAGTTTCCCTGAATTAACTTATTACTGAATCCTTTTGTTTATAAATATATCTCCAAAAGAGCTCCTTGCCTGAGCCTTTTGCTACCTATGAACTGCAAATTACACACTGCTATACAAGCTAGAGAGGGTACAAATGGCTGCGTATAAACTGGTCTGCAACAGCTACTCTTTGGCCATCAAAACTTCTCAAAATAGTGGTACAGGGGTCTTTGGGTTGAAGTATGCTCCCCTCAGGAGAGATTCCTTGGTGCTGGGCAGGGATCTCCCACCAGTGTGGACAACTCAAGGTCAGGGCTCGTAGGGAAAGGGTAGGGCTCAGGCTGGGAAAAAGCCTATTGGTAGGAGGCTGGTGGTAATTTCTTTGTAGATAAAACCATGGGGTTGCTCATCTTTTGTTTAGTATTTGCTTGCAAAGATCAGGATTTCCATCCTGTCCTTTCACATCTCCAGTCCTTTCACGAGTTGCATTGTAGTCAGAGCAGAATTTAACATCCTACACCAAAATGGTTATTACTACTGTTAGAGTGCAAACTCTTTGAGTGAGACTAAAGTCAATGAGACAACTCAGAGTGTGTGTCAGATACTGACATGTGTGAACGTGTGAATCTGAACCCACGGAGATCAGAGCAGAGCCCTTGATTCAGTACGGGAGTCATTTCAAGCAAAGCCTTTAAGAGCCTGCATCAAACTAGGAGGCCGATACCATTCTAAAATGTTGTTATGGGAAATGTCAGAGAGCCCTGGTAAGTCAAATAGTCTCTTGACATAGGGCAGCATAAAAGCCATCCTCCACTTACTTACGCATTAGTAAAAACCCAAACACAACAGCAATGAGGCTGTTATATGGCAGAAAGCAGCTGAAATGGCAGTGGCAAACCACTATGAAAATCTGTATGCATCATGGTCCTGACCTGAGATACACGCGCAGCACCTTGTGTGCGAAGGTTAGGCTCGGTGAGAGATGCAGGAAGAGCAGCAGAGCAAAGGGAGAGGCAGGCAGGAGACACCAGCCAAGCAATGAGGACATTGGTAGCACCACCTGTGCACAGAAATAGGAAAATAAAAGGCAGAAAAAGACAGAGACAAGTCAGGGATGAAAAGTGTCTTTAACTAGGAGCAAAGAAACTCCAGCCACTAGAGCCTGGCTAAGGGGAGGGAATTGGTGTGTCATGCAGCTTGTATAAACAGATCTGAATCACAAAGTCTGACTTCATCTCCAAATTTTTCTTCCTCAGAAACTCCAGCTAAATGCTGGAGTGACAAGTGTAATAAAAATAACAGTATAAAATGCATGAAGAATTTCCCTTCCTAAATATCAGATTTTAAAAGTAAAATAAACATTAATTCTCTGCTGTCCTGCCAGTGACACTGATGTGATTCATGGCTATTCAGCTACACAAGGCTATGTTCTGGTTTTATGATTAATTCTGTGTTATCCTTGAATTTAATGCCAATGGGTGGGAGGAAAAGAGGAATATCCCACAGAAGAAGAATGGAGCATCAGACAAACTCAGACGGTCCCCAAGGTTAATCAGAAAGAGTTTATTTCTCATCCTTCTCATGAAACGTGATGCTTCAGGGAAGACATCGGCAGTTCCTCCCAAAGTGCTCCCAGAAACTGAATCCGGCTGAGGACCTGCTCTGGAAAGTACAAGGAAAATGTGGGGCTGGTATCTGCTCCCTTTTTGCCTGCTGTGCCCAAATACGCACAGCGCAGCTCGCCTTTGAAAGCCAAAGCCCTGCTGCTGCCACACCCAGCCGGGAGGGTTGTTTTGCAAAGGCTGTGCAAGCGCAGGCTGTTATCTGCCTGTCTCCTGAGAGTATCTAGAGGCATCTCACAAAAGGCTGAGCAATTCCCTCTTTCATCCTCTGCAGAAATCTAGTAGGATTTTCCTCATTTCAATTTCAATAGGCACATTGGTATGAGTTTTTTATTTGGTATGAGTTTAAAATTAGAGAAGTGAAGTAAAATTAAAGAAATGAAGATGTGCCTATGTGGCTGATACAAGCACAGAATTTAACTGAAAGTGGTAAAAGTTTTTATATCAGCTCTTACTTGCACAAATTAGCCGCTGTCTGCTCCGGTCTCGTGGGGTTCACCTTACTCTGATCACTAGGTTGTACTGTGTTAAGAAGTGTCATGTTAAATAAAATGGATCAATAGCACTGACGATATGTGACTCCTCAGTAAAATTCACCGATAATTTCATTTTTGAAGTTTTGATTCTTGTAAAAAAGTACTGACCAGCATAGAAAGTTGTGTTTACAGAAACAAACGAGCAAAAGGCAATGCATGTCTGCTGTCCTGCATGCAAAGGACCTCACAGTAGGGATGCCCCCAGCCTCCTGTTGTGCATGGGAGATGTCTCTCTGCTGAGTGGGCTGGTGTGGGTATTAATTGCCATGAGGATGGGCATTTTGTTTTTCACCTGGTCACCTGTATGCTAGCAGCTGGAGAGAGGCTGCTAACCCCTCCTCCAACTGAGAAGCTGTCGGATCATGTTAAGGAGCACTGAATGCTCCTTAATGAATATTCATGGCCATTACTCCGCAATCTGCACCCTATACAGGAATTATCTTTAAAAAAAAAAAATTAAAAAAAAAGAAGTCTTAACTGATGCCTCAAGCTTGAGACACAAAGTTTTGTCAAAACAAAACGTGGCTAAAAATAGCCAAGGTGGTAGACTGTTGTCCTTGGCACAGCTTGCTGCTTCCTAGGGCATCTCTGGTCCCTAGTAGTCTGAAGCACCCAGGTTCTCCAGGGTCAGATACAGATGGGTGTTGCAGAAAGAGCTGTTGTATGAAAAGTAGTAATCTCACATTTCTTGATATTAAGAGAAAAGAAGGGTGGTGCTCTGGACCCATTCTGCTCGGTTTCACAGCAGAAGAAGCGGCCACCCCCCTGGGAACTACCACCACAGCTTTCAGACCTATGACCCCAGCAAGCTTTAAGAAACGCCTGGGAATTTTCTCAAAAAGTTCAGGCTTTGAATTTGTCATGACTCAGAAGCCAACAGAAATCAAGGTCAAAGCATGAATGGCAAAGACTTTCTACAGTTTAAATTGGCATATTTTGCTGTCTGGGCTCTGGAAAAAAGACTGAGCAATACAATGGTAAAATTGCTGATGCTACAAATTACTCGAAACCAAAGGTCAAAAAAGCAAATAGATTGTGAGGACATTCAGTGGGTACCAAATAAGTCTAGGTCAATCGGCAGGATGATGGTGGAGGAATCCACATCTTGCCAAAGACACATTAGTATAAATTTTGGAAGGTTTCTTGCAGTCATATAGGGATTAAGCCTGGGAATCCTTTGTAAGATCAAGCTCATTTGCTCACTGCATGTTATCCTACTTTCTGCAGAATTTCTGTCCTAACTTAAATTTTTCAGTTTCTAAACTAGAGTGGCTGTACTTGGAAAATACCCTCCATTTTTCTCATTATCTCAAAAGAGCTGGGCAGGCATAGAAAGTTCCCCATGATTCAGTTAACACATGAAAAATAAAGAAGATTGGATAGTTGAATTCAAGAGGAAATAAATAAGAGGGTATCCTGTATTAATATCTGGAATTAGAAAGAGAAGAATAAGAGACATGAAATCTCACACTTGATCTGTCTTGCCATATTTAAACAAAAAAAAATTCTAAACCAAAATTAATTTTACATTTGACTTATTTTGGTTTGCTTAAGAAAAGGTATTTAAATGAGCAAAGCATGCCAATGTACAATGACACAACTGGAGACATCCATGGGGAAGGACCTGACAGAAGTCAGCCCTGCGAGCCCATGGCTGATGGTGGCAAGGCTTGTGTCTCCCTCCTCCAGCACATCTCCTTTTCCCTGGATATGTACATGGTCTGGTCCCATGGTCAGATGCTTTGGAGCCGAGTACTACTGATGTGATTGGGACCATAGGATTAAAAATAAATTAAAAAAAAACCAAACAATACCAATAGAAATCAACACTCCTCCTAACAATGAAAATATTCAAATGATCAATATCAGGTTAAAGCAAGATCACCCCTCATTCACCGTGGTAGAATTCAATAATTAACCATTTGGGTTTATAAGAACTAATCCTAAGAGTTCTTTCTCCACAACACTTTAGATGACAATTAGAAGAGACAGACACAATAACATAAAAAGGCAGTGTCTGTACTCCGGAGGTGGCAGGAGCTAGAAATCAAGAGTGGGTTTGACCCATGCAGGCAGATCAAGCGATGATTAAATCTTCATATTGATTAACTTACTTGCTACAGTGCAAAGCGGTAATGATATGGACACATATGCAAGTCAGAAACATATTTTACAATGCTGAGTTCAGAAGATCTGGCATGTAAGTATATTGTAAATGCATATAAACAAACAAGAAGAAGGGAGATTTAAAACAGGTCAAAACTGAGCTGAAACAGTCAATGCAATTCTGTGCAGCAGTTATGAAACCTTGCATGATCTTTGAAAGCAAAAGGGAGAGCAAACAACAGAGTAAAACCCTCATGTTTTTCCAAAAAGAGCTTGTATAGGCTGCTCTACAACCTAGAAGATTTAGAAAGTAAATATTTAGGAAAGTTTCAAGACCATCAGAGGACAAAAAGAGTAACTGAAATGTTCTGCTTCCATCAATTTTCAGCTAAGACGTGTCAGCAACACATTTGCCATATCTCCCCAATCCATCGGGGGAGAGGAAGCTTTATGTGCATAAAAGACCTGGCTTTTTATATTCTATTTGTGCTTTTGAAAATCTCTGGAAAAGTTTAAATAAAAAAGAAAAGGAGAGAATGTGCAGCTGATATCCTCAGGAATGACACACATGAAGAACAAAGAGAACCTCACATAAGTAATAGCTAAAATTTATCATGCAGGTGGTCAAATCCAATGGTTAAAGTATCAGTGAATGCTTACATTTACTTGACAGATTGAAGATCAAATATACCATGAAGCAAAGGCTTACTGCAGAAGGCCCACGTATGGGATAGCTGTAAGAAGGAGGTAGGCAGCCCTTCAGGATTCCAGGCAAAATTCTCTCATACATTTCCCTATTCATTCCACTGAAAATTGTTCTCATTTAGACAAGAGAATGTGAAATAGTAATTAGTGGCCATGCTATAAACTGCTAACATATGAATTAGAATTACTTAAAACATTATTAAATTATGTTGTAATGTTTATTCCATTTTGCTCATGATATAATTTTTCTATCTATTACAATCATAGAAATAAATGATTTAATTTCTTCAGCCTGCACTCCAGATAAAGCATTGTGCTTGAAAACTATGGAATATATATGTTAATCAGCTCCGCTTCTGCCCATGCCATTACCAACCCTATTCATTTGTTTCCTGTTGTCATTCTTGATTACACATTTTTAGAACAGATTACTGTAATAACAGGGGGCGGGCAGGCAGTTCCCCTGCTAAGAGTGTCCTTGGATCAATCATCTGATTGCAAGTGAAATACATTTTTCTAATAAATTGCCAGTCTGCTTTCTGCTGTCTGTAACTTTTCAGTTTTGGAAATCAATTAATATTAGTGATTCCAAGCAGAGACAGGTAGAGCTTTCAAAAGAACCTAAAAACCCTCTATCAAAAAAGTATTATTTGAAACAGGAAATTGAGGAACTGAATGATTTTTCTGCCCCCTCCTAATTCAGCACCCTCTGAAAATAGAATTCTGCTCAGCCTCAGAGCCAGAGATCTCAAGCAATGTGGTCGTAACGTGAGCCTTTTCCTGCTACTTTGTTCTAGGACTGTTTGTTTGGGCTGGCTGTTTAGTTTGCGATTGATTTCTTTGTGTTTTAAAAACATCCTGAGTAAATTGTCCTCCGGAGTGAGTCTCTTAATACAGAGCTATGCTGTGCTCTGTGTACAGTTCTGTACAGATGCCCAGATAAGCCAACACTGTTGCTGAAACGGCTGTTCCTTTCTTGGAACTAAAATGACACTGTATATTGAATGCAATACTGATGAATTACAAATACATGCTCATGTACTATTCACAGCCCAGCATACATAGCTCCCTTCTCTGAAACAGAGTAATTTATGGGTTTTCATCATGTAAATCCCATCAAAATACCTCAAAAGTCTCTACCTCACACAAAAAATCAACTAACAACCTTCCCCATCTGCCATTTATGAGCAAATAGGTCCTCCTTAATCAATTAATGGCAAAGATCATGGCTACCCAAAAGTCATCATTACACCTGGATTTCCCTGTTCCTCTTGACCAGCTTTGAAGATCACCTCTTGTTATTTCTGCCTCTGAGCAAATATCCAGTAGCGTCCCATGTGAACAAGAACCTTAGGACTCAAACTGCACCAGTTTCCCCAGAGCCGCTGACACCAATTTGCACAGAGCTCGCATTGGCTTCAGAAGCATATCAGTCTTTTCAGTTATTGAGACTGGAGCAGTGAGAGACTTAATAGATATAGGAATGACTTGATGCTGAAACAAAATGGGGTAGGAACCAGGCAGAGCTGATAATAGACTATAAACTCAGACTGAATAAGAAAGAACAGCAGCAGAAAACCCTAGATAGATAAAGCTGGAATAAGGGAACCTGTTGTTTCATCTTCTCATGTCTTTTATTCACGTAGTAGAAAATTACTCTTTCTCTCTCAAAATACTCCCTTAAATCTCTGGTTTTGTAGGTGTTGGTTGTGGTGAGAACAGAGTCCTTACATCCTTCTGAGGTCTAGCAACCACCAGGTTAGGTCAAGACCTTCTCACCACAAGCCACCCTATAAACACAAGCAGCTGCTATAATTGGGACCATGGTTACCCATCTGCTGAGGAGCTATGACATCTCTTGGTGACCAGAGCACAGAGTACTCTCCACTCCCCTGCCGCTGGACGGGTGTCATAAGGCACTGTCAAAACCTGCAAGAGCTAAGCCAGGGCAAATGCTTGTACTTTCCATGCTGAGGTGAGAGCTTATTTTCTGCTGAACAAGACAATCTGCTGGATTTGCACAGTTAAGCAATCCTGAAAGCATGCTGCAGAGAGATTTTGACCAATAATCAATACAGTAAAGACTGTGGTGGCATGTATGTACCACACTTTAGTGCAAAGAGCTCTTCATCTGAAGCTTTCCTGTTCTCCCAGCATTACTGCAAGCTCTGAGGCCAACTCAGCCCTGCAGTCCCCATACAAGCCTGAACAGCAGGGAGTAGCACCCATGGACACAGCACCTCCTCTCCCTCTTTTACCTTTTGAGGCTGCAGGGTGTCTGAGTGAGCTTTGCAGCAACTCTAAGAGAGGAATTCTAAAGTATAGAATATTTTCTACTCAAGTTTAAGACATGGATCGCAATTTCAGCTGCACATAGCAGAAACAACCTGCTGGAAAATACCTTAGGCTGGAGGGGGGGCATGGCAGGACACAGCAGTGGAGCAGGCATCTCATCAAGCAGTACTAAAAGCAAGCTGCACCTCTGCAGCTTCTCCTTTAGCTCCATACTGGTCATCTCACTCAAGTCCACTTGCACCATGGGGTTAGGACTTCCATCCCCGTGGCTGGCTCTTGCCAATGATCTTGCTTTGTAAATGCAGTGATTGCCTTCATTTCACACACAATGCAATAAAGCCCGAAGCGTCAGCAAGAATGACTCAGTAGCCTATTCAATAAAGAGCTTTACTTCAATTAATGACTTTCTTTCAATAATTATTTCACTTCTTTTGAATTAGGAACTGTGAATCTACTGATAAATTGACTGATTTGAAAGATTTAGTCCCACTGTAGCTTCTGCAATTTGGTTTTCATGCAGTAATGCATCTTGGTGATTTAGACCTGGTACTCAGCAGCCCCTGCGGCCAGCGGGGAGGAGAAGCTCACTCCCCCACTTTCCCAGCCCCAGCAATGCGGGAACACAGCAGAGCAAGTGCTCCTTGAGGCGCGGCCTGCCAGCCCACAGTGAGGTTTACCCACTCCAGACCTGCTTGTGCTCTCTTTTTTTACTTGCCAATCCCACATGCATGGTGTGGGGCTGGTCTGCACCAGCACCCTGGTGTGGGGGCACTGCAGGGTCTTTAATTGCAAGTGCCCAAGTTCCCAGTGCTGCCTGTGGGTTGCATGTGAGTGAAACACAGTTATGCTCCAAAGATGGTCTCTATGTGGCCAAGGGTCTCTCATGCTTTCCAAAGACAAAGGTTACTTAGTAATATCTAATAAATTTAAATATTAGTCTAAACATTGGAACATGCTGGCCAGAGATGTGGTAGGTGCCCCATCCCTGGAAATATACAAGGTCAGGTTGGGTGGGGCTCTGAGTAACCTGATCTAGTGGAATATTTCTCTGCTCAAGGGGTTGGATTAGGTGACCTGTAAAGATCCCTACTAACACAAACTGTTCTATGATTCTATGAATTTCTCAACCCATTTCACCCTTGTAGATCATTCTGCCAGATGACCCAGGTTTGCCTCATCCTGTAGCAACTATTGGGATGGCTGGGACGTGCCTGCCAGTGCTTCCTATTGCCAGACTCTACAACCATTATCTAATTCCCTTTTCAAGTGCAATTATTGGAAACAAACTTTTCTGCGATCCATGTTTGTCTCTGCTGCTTCACTACATTACATTATGCTTTTTGTTTAAAAAAAGAATCTCTTTTTCTTGAGAACAGAAATCCTCTTGGAGCAGTGGCAGAACTGCAATATCTCTGCACTGGCACAGGGATGCAAAAGCAGCGTAGGGCATTCCTGGCCTGCCAGGAGCTCTAGGAAAGTGGGCATCTTGCTTTGCCCATGCTTAGCCCCAGTTGGATTCGGGGTGGCTGTGGCAGGTCTGGCTAGAGAGAATGAGGCTCAGCAACCCCTGCAATAACTGCTGCTGCTGCTTGCAGGAGAAATATACATAACACTCAATTTGTCAGTAAGAAGACCTATACTAACTAGATTTACATTTACACTGATTTAATTATTCGAGATTAGAATGCATTATTAGTGAATATGTGTTAAATACATGTCTATAAAGTCGTATTTAATCATCTCACTGTGTTTAATAACTGGAAATTTTTAAACAGATCAGATTGATTTCCATACATTTCCAGGCAGTGTCCTCTGAACTTCTGCTAAAGGCACATGGTTAACGTGTGAAAGCCAGAAAGTGTTGTAAAGTGCTGTTGATAAACTCAAGGATGCTGCTACGGGTGTGGTTTACAGTGAATCCTTCTCTGATCAGTTCAGTACAATCCAGCTATGTTGGAACAATCTAATTTGAACTGCACTGTGGTCTAGAGTTATAATGAAACAGGGTAAGTTTCTAAGTGTAATACCTTCTGAGCCACACTATCAGCTCCAGACAGCAGCATTGCAAGCAATAAGTATTTCAGTTCCCCATGATTTATCACGCTGCTGGATTTCTATTGCATGGCACTCTGCTGGGGTAATCCTCGGCACAACGCATCCATCAGAGATGTGCTTTAACACCTCTCCAGCCCTGCTGGTCTCTGTTGTGCCACGTGTGTCATCCGCCACAGCACAGGGGGGCACATCGTGTGAGGATTTCCCACGCTGTACCAGATCGGCATCACATCAGTCAGACTGATCTCTAATGAAACAGCTTTATGCCTTAAGATGTTTGTTTTTATATTAAAGATATGTCATGTAAGTGGCATGCACAGTCACGCTTGTGCATGCAAAAGAGGCTTTCAAAAATCTCTTTTTAAACTTTTCCCAATTCTTGTGTCATCCCAGCCCTTGTATGATCTGCTGTTTCGAATTTTCCCTTTGCTTGCCACCAGCCTCAGTATTTGCAGGTGATGTTATTACATGCCAGCTTCATGACAGGAGAAATAAAATCCTGACATAGAATATTTTCACAGAGATTTTTTCAGGTTAAATGTAAGCAGATTCGGTATGGAGAAGCTAATCCTTTCAAGGCATATTTAGCTGTCTCCCCAAAGGACTGGATCAAGTGGTGCATATTTCAGAGCTCACCAATCACAATAAAAACCATCTCTTTCCCCTGCAGATACCCCTAATGCCTCCCTGCATGAAATGTTAGCCTTCTCAGGAATTTCAGGCACTTTCACCCTCTTTGCCGGTGTCACAGGTGAGCCAAGTCCATGGCAGCTACTGGAGCAGGGAAGGGCACAGCACAGGTTGTCAGTGGTGCCTGAAACCACACTTTACCCATGGAGAAATGGAAAAGAAAGGCACAATCCTACCTTGTCCATTTAAACCGATCATTGGTGTGATCAGTTAAACAATCTGCTGAATTACTGAGAGGAAAGACCTTGCAGTAATTCATTCAGCGTTCTAAGCCAGTCTTCTGTTGCCAAACTGTCTATAGACTCTTCAGGTACATACGTATTTTACTTTACTCAGAAATGTAGCAGGGTTAAAAGTCTATTTCATGTTTGCTTGCTTTATCACAGTTTTTTATGACTTCATCAGTTTAGGAACAAAATTATCTGAATGTAAGATATTCTAGCCTGAAATAAATTTTAGAGGTATGCAGGCTGATATATCAAGTATCCATATGTCCACAACTGTAGCAGTAAAACACTTTTGTTAATTTCAGTATTTTGTATAGATTAGTTACAAGATATATATAAATGTTTATCATCTCCATTTGGCCCTTTTCTGCTAGTTTGCTGAAGACACCGAATGAGCTTATATCTGCAAGATTTAAAGCCTTACAAGGTCCTCCTCTGGGATGGAGCCCAGCTTTGACTCCATGGGGAAATAGTTCTCCATCTCCTGAGAGTCTTTCTACTGCCTTTTCATTACCAGTGCACTTAGTCTGGAGTGGAGATGTTTTTGTCTCAAGGAAGTGAGGTGTTTTAATTTTTCAGTTCCCACAGGAACTGAAAGGTGCTTCAGAGCTTTTTCTTGAATGTCCATTTTTATTGACTCAAAATGCCCAACAGACAGGTGAAGTTGTTTCTTTTAGTAGCATCTTGCTGCTGCCCATGCCACCACTGCATAGTATCAAGCACTGCTTCTGCTATGGGAGCTGGAAACCAGGCCAAAGAGGGAGCCCTCTGGCACTGCTGGGAGCTTAAACTGGATTTTTTTCATAGTTTAAGGTCCTAGAAACTGATGGGGCTCTGAGGGAGTTAAGGAGAAACAGAATGGAGTAAGGAGCCCGAACACATCTGTCTGCACTCAGATGATGCTCTAGAGGACTTTGCTGGGCAGTAAATGGAAAGAGTAACCAAATTACTCCCAAATACTCTTCAATATTCTGATAGGCAAAGCATTTTATTGTTCTGGTTTCTCATGAACGACATTAAAAGATTAATAAGGAAGATGTGATCTTCAGGAAAAGGGCATACGGGTTTTCCAGTAAGTCTGTAAGCCTAACCAGATCAGTATTACCAGCAGGAATAAAATATCTTTCTGTCATTCTCACAACTGAGATTAAAGCCTTCAAGCAGCCCACAGGATTAAGGAAATTACTGCCAGAAAGCATAATCTGTTACCCTTTCTGAACTGGGTTTATCCACACAGCCAATCAAGGAAGTGTACTTTCTCCTGCTAAGAAAACCAATGTTTTTACAGTGATGCTTACTTACAACAACGAGTATTTTCAGCAATAACAAAACCTATTTTCTTTGACTTGGCTTCTGCTGGATAGCAACAACCAGCTGAATGTTGTAAACCACTTCTCAAAACCAGGATTAGCTCAATCCCTGTCTTCTGGTTTCTATCACAGGGTGGATGAGTGAGTGGTCCTTCTCCTGGCATCTATATACTGATATCCTGCTCATTCAACTTGCACCACATTAGATTGCACCACATTAGGCATGTATTAGATCACAAACCCTACACTTTCTAACCAGCTACAGAAAAAAATTGCTTTTGTGGCATGAAACTTCATTTAAATGTAATAAATCTATCTGGAGATGCTGTCCATTTTAACCACATATGTGCAAGGTGTTAAGACCCTTCCCCAAACCACCACTTTTCACCAAGACCTGTCCCTGGGCATTGGCCACTGCCTGTGAGCTGAGCAGCTGCTGCCGCTAGAGAGGGCCAGAACAGGAGCAGGAGTGAAGACAAACAAGAAGAGTCCATTGTAATCAAAGATTAAATATTTTTTCAGAAGGCTATTAGAAAGAATAATACCTGTGCACAAACAGGTTGAATTAGTACCCAAGTTAATTGAGGACTGGACAATTATACAACTTCTGTATACATAGTTAAGTTGATACACTATGTAAATGAACAATTAAAAAATATATTTCTTCTATTTCTAAACAGCAAACTTGCTGTTAATGCAATTTTAGTGTAAAATGCCATTTATACAAGTGTCATCTGATTAAGCTGCCTGCACTAGTGCCCACCAGGAGAGAAGGCTGGGCCTGCCACTGTGGCTGCGTCCTGCTTCATCCCCATCACAGTGAGATGCAGAAAGGCAGCAGGAGCACTCGGAGAGAAAGGAGGTTGGAGTTGCCACTGGTCAAAATTTAGATTTTGAATACGCCTTTTGTCCACATCTGGAAATGACTAACTTTAAACTTGGGTTTGGTGGGGCTCCAAAGCTCGTCATAATATTTAGTTGTGTAGAGGGGATTTTCAGTTGGAGGAGAGCGAAGCACCACAGTCCCAGGTTTTGCAGAGCTGCTTTGCCGAACTCTTCTTGCAGCCTCCCATTTCACCCAGAACTTCATGGTTTCAAATATCTCTACTATGAGATGTTTTTAAATTCTTGCAGAAAGTTGACCAAGAAAAAAAGAGGGAGGACAGGCATGGCAGAAAATACGGAATCTGCAAAGGGAAGCAGGAAGGAGTGGTGGTGCTGGTGGCCCCATCCACCACAGGGCAGGTGCTGGCTGAGACACTGCCAGTGTTAAAGGCAAATTAAAAGCACATTAGGAAGAATCTTAAGATTTTCCACGAAAGGTTATGGAGGAGTGATGTAGGGCAAAGAGCTTCACTTAATACACACTTACAAGTATCATAGAGGGATGTAAGCATCAATTTGACAAAGTTATTTGCAGGAGTAAAAGACTCCAGGGAGCCAGCTTCGCTGGGAAGGAGCACATTTCATAGGAGCAATGCAGACGGTAATGGAGTTTTTCTTCACTAAGTGACACAATGTCAATAAAGTGGGCATTACAGGAGAGCAATGTAAATTTTAACAACCCTTGCCTGGCCCCTGGGGATGGTTCTCCCACCTGTAGCTGTGGGATTTTGTGGTACCAGCCTCCACAAGAAGACAGAGGAGGCCAAGAAGTTAACCTGTGCCAAGGAGATTTTTCATCTATGCTAGAATAGAAAAAAAAAAATTCACGTAGATGGGAGGATAACAGAAAATGCACAGAGAACAGGATCTTGGCTGGTCCATTCGCTGTATTGAGGGACAAGCAAACTGAAATTTCCAACTGGAAACCACAGTACAACCACAGTGAGAAGCAGCATCTTAAAAACAGAGAGCTTTTTCCCAGAAAGCTGGCACCCAGGCAGCAGCTGTGGGAAGCAGCAAGTCTCCATTTCTCCCCACTTTACCTCCCTGGTTAATTGGTCCTAATGGCGGCTATTTCTTGTCTGGAATAACTGAGGTGCCATTTTTCTGGGACACCGCTGTGGAAGCAGCTGTGTGTTCACCCTTTCAGCAGCAGCCAGAAAAAAACAGCTCTGAAAGCCCTACAGGAAAGGAGTCTAAAGGCAAAATTTTACTCGCCTTGTACCTCTAATGTCCTTCTCAAACAGCTGTAAACTTGCCCTCCTTTGTTTTGGAATTTAACTATTTGCAAGTCAGGAAGCCTGAAAGCCCATCACTCGCTGACTGCAAATGTCCCAGAAGCACCGGAGATGCAGCCAGGTTATGTTAGTGAGTGTTGCTCCTCAGGGCTCCCGCATAAGGAAGGGCAAAGCAGATGCCCTAATGCCACATTTAGCCCATGCCTTCTGAATAACCAGTTCTCCGTTGTTCACCAGACATGTGAAATCTATGCCAGTAATGTTTGCAAATGTAATTAATCCTTCTCAGCACACCATTTCCAAGGCATTTCAAACATATGATAAACATAGCAATGTGAGGGATATGCTCAGGCAATTTCACAGGAGATGGCAGATCCCTCCTCTACACAGCACATTGAGGTAAAACACCCTCTGTATTGTGGTGAGTGGGATACTGCCGTGTAGCAGCAATCCTGGAGCATTGGCATTTCACCCAGAGGAATCAGGATTGGGCTCGGAGGCTGAAACTACAGAAGGGTCCCGACAGGGCAGCCAGCGTGCAGGTAGGAAACACAGACTTCCCCAGTTAACACTGTGTTGAGCGGGGTTTTTTGGCCAGAATGCTTTCTCCCAAAGAACAAAAGTAGCTTAAATGGCAAGTCTAGAAAGAGCTAGCTCATTAAATTAGTTTATTATTTCCTGAGCTCTGCTTAATCACCCTTTTAAAGCCTCTACTTGCTAATTTTTTCCCTTTTTATCAGGAGTTAAAAGGAACAAGAAGTTGTTGAAAATGGTTGATTATATGTATGTATTAGTACACTGGGTGGTTTAATGAATCTGGTAGATGAGAAATTCATATTTACCCTAAATCAATCAGCTGCTTTGTTATCCTTGTTTTCTGGGGACTTTCACAGTTCCCTTTGCAAAAGGCCTTACGCATGAAATGTGTTGCTCCCGACTGTCAGCTGCTCCTGGTGGCTACAGCTTGAGGATGCTCAGCACTATGGATACATGGGGCATCAGTTGCATCCCAGAATATGTGCATCCATGCAGGCAACAAACAGTGAAGTGGAGGCAATTGTAGCAAACCACAAGCACAGGGCAGCAGTGGGATATCCTGCACTGATGTGGCTGGAATGTTTCCTGTAGGCTCAAACACAAAATAGTCATAGATTTGGAATAATGCTTGTAGCCCTGTGTTATACTTCAACCTATGCAATGTGGAGCTCACTTTGGTCTTTCTCTAATAAGCTGTATGCAGCAAATATCACTGGGGATTGAATGAAAAAATCCACAAACATTTGGCAAATACATTCATAGCGTTTAGACGTAATTGCTATTACCACATTCTTTCCCCGTTTCATTTGCTTCAAGATTATTTGCGTGAATTCATCTATATAATTGTTTGCAAAAACTTAACTCTAAAAGTTCTCTTTATGTAATGGTTTCTAGAAAAGAGATTTTTAAGGTCATTTACACCAGGGCTGCCATCAACATCAAAAATATGCTCTCCTCTCCAAGAAGCAACTACATAACTCGTGACAGCTACTCAGCTACCCCTGCAATAACAAAGAGAGGGGAACCAAACCCAAAGCCTGCACAACTGCAGCTTTGAGAGCTACTAAGATGTTCACAAGATGGTCGTGAAATGACCAATGAGATGTGAGCTGATCTACAGTAGCATATATGCAGAGAGGGCAATGTGGGCACAATGTGTGTCCATGGAGCCAGGGTGAAACCCCTCAGCACACAGGTTCCCTGCCCTGCTGCGGGGCAGGAACATCATCCTGCCCCAGCCCCAGCCTCCTCTAGCAGATCTTGCCTTTAACTAGAGAAGAAAAATATTTTTCCAGTGCATCATGGAATTCAAGATAACTAAAACTGTGTCTCACTACAAGGAAAGGCAGCCCCACTGCTGATGTGCTTCTGCAGCGTACTATGACCCAGTGACAGTATGTGTGGGATGTGCAGCTGTGGATCAAGCCAAGAGCAGCAAGGGCTCCCTCAGGAGCAGCCTTCAAATCCCAGCACGTCGCTCTCCATGGTCAGATATATGCAGTGAGGTGTAACCATGTCTTCATGCTTTGCACTCTGTTTCTTTTTTAAAAATACTTAACTCTTTAATTGTTAAAAATATTTTCACTGCAAATGCGATTCACCACCTATGTTTTTGAAAAAATAATTATTAAGTAGGAAAACTGAAAAAATTTATTGCAATAAGGAGTGATATCTTGTGACATGGGACTAACTTGGAGGGGCAGCGAAGTGAACAGACAAAGCAGCTCTTTTGGGCTAGCATCAATAATTTGCTGCTGTCAATAGAGTGCAGCAATGGAGACAGACCTGCAGGCTTGGGAATCCCTTTACATCACTCTCACCATCGTATGGCTTCTAAATCAGGCCCAGATACAATTAAAAAATAACATTCCTTTTATAAGAAAGAATGCCCTGTATCTTGGCTGCAGATGCCAAGCCAACCAAGGCACGACTATAAGAGTTGTGAGAGGTTTACCAGCAGTGGAGAGCACTTTGGAAGGAGCTGGCTTTGCCAAACAGGTAGGCTGTTTTGGAATGAAGTATCGCTTTTTTTTTAATGCCCCAAGCATAAATTATCAGTTATAACATGCCATTGCAGAGAGAGAGGAAAACAAAAACTAAATGAGCTAAACTGTAAACACAGACACTTTTTAAAAAGATAAGTGTGAAGTAAGTGAACCAAAACTGGCTTAAACACAAGGGAGAATGGATAATCAAGTTCAGGAGAAATTAAAGTGAAAAAATAAGAGATGCACTTTGGAAGGGCATCCGTTGAGCAGCATACCAAAAGATCAGGAAAGTCAAGTCAAGGATAATCTGATCCCAGCAGGATTTGTGCTAAAGTGCTGTTCTCTGACTACAAACACTTTGCTCAGGTCTGTTTACAACTCTTACAGTTATTTTGGTTTATTAATAATGCTGTTGCATTTTCCTTAGTAGTGACGGGTTTCTGTTGAGCTATAGAAGACAGTGAACTTGTGATGGATTATGCTGGACCAGCCAGATGCTTTTGATTAGCAAATCCTGCCCTGAGCACACACAGTCACCCACCAGCTTCTAGTTGTCCGCTAACAATTAGTCCAACACCAATAAAAATTTCAGCTTTGTTTTTTAAATTGAATTATACATTTGCTAGGGGTGCTTTGGCTTTGCAGTGTTCAGGCAGCATGGACAATGATGGCAGAAAGATAGACCAAAAAGGTGTAACTGCCTGCACCCTTCCTGCTGTGGGTTCAGAGCAGCAGTGCACATGCTCTTGCTTCCCTGTGCTGTTCCTATTTTTAATGCACTGCTGCAGCTAGTCTAGGAGCATTCTGAGTAGGGAAGGAAGCAGAGGAGGTGGCAGAGGTAATATCAATTTTTCTGCTGGTCTCCATAAAGCAGTATAATTTCCAATTTGTTAGCATTCATTTTCAAGTGTATTGTTTTGACAAGGCTGTATCCACAAGCTAATGCATTGCAGGTGGAACTCGTGCTGGATTACAAAATAGTTTTACACCAGCCTTAGCTCAGCAGGAGACTAGGCTACAAGCTAAGTGTGTATTATATTTGCTGTTCTGGAGAATGGGAGCTTTGGCATTTGGCTGTGCATGTTTCATCACAGCAGCGGTGCCAACAAGTGCTCAGATAAAGGCGCGGAACCCCAGCACAGGTTTTCTCCAACAGCAACTGCTTGCAGCTCTGCTGCTATCAGTTACGGGGAGAGGAACCAACTTAGGGTCTGTGGGCCCGTGACTGGAGCCCAGCCTGCTGCACTCCTACCTGCCAGGCCTTCCAGCATCCCAGGCTCATACAGGATATGCGTTTCCATGGGTAGAGTTGAGCCAGCCCATTTCCTGGGGCTGCACTCTGTGTTATGGGGTCCTATGCTAATGCTGCTAACAAATTAAAGCTGGTTTGTGAAATAATTTGCATAAAGACCAGAAAGTCAGCATAGAGGAAATCTTGGAAAATTCAGGCATGCATGGGAAAACACATCCCAATGGCCACACTGATAAATGAGGAGTCTCTACTTCCAAGGACTCAATGGGCAGCATGTCTAGTGACCCCACTCCCTGACCATCACACAAACAGAACCACAGACTTGGCCTCCAGAGAGGGAAAAACAGCCTTACGGGGAAACAGGTTATTTCTTAAAGGCTTTGGAAATGCATAACTTCCTCCAGCCACTTGCATAACAAAGAGGTGGTTCAAGCAGTGCAGGGTCGCTACTCCACCGTTTCATCTGCTGCCTGCTGCAAGGAGCAGCCAAGCCAGGACCAAAAACACTCACTCTGGTTAAGAAGCATAAGCCTTGAGTTGATGGAGAGCTGAGGAGAGCTGTCCATTTTCTAGGGTTTTCCTTGTTTTTCAGACGTTGCTGATGTAGAGCTGTTGAGGCTATACTGTCAGCAGTGCATCAGATGCTCACTCTCACTCCCAATCTCTGATTAGATGAGTTTCTGTGGTTAGACTGAAGAGAATATCTTCTGTTAATTAAACCTTGGTAATGTTTCCCTGAATAGCTGGGAATATGCAGGGATACAGGTATACTGTATATTTTCTTATTAATAGCATCACGTCAGAAATACAAGGAAGGATTAGAGCTATTGCATATTTCAGATTAGACAATCCTTAGCAGCATGCAAGACAGCCATGAAGATTGCTTTAGAAATTTTTTGGCTATAGAGCATCAGCTAAAGATGGCACAATTTATTATTATTTTTTTAAAACTTTGGAATGATTTCACTCTCTATATATTCATTTGTTATAAAGTAGATGTCAGCCTAGCTATAAACTCAACACATAGTTGGGTAATTACCATTACTCACAGTAGCAGCTAAGACCATTTAATAAAGCATATATATGTAGCATAGCAGTCAGAATAAATGTTTATTTGTAGAAACAGAAATAAAAACCATGTGTGAGACCATCTGCTCCTGTCATTACTGTCAGAAGGAACTAAGTTACTACAAGACACAAAACCATCAGCTTTAACACAGGTTTGCATCAGTGCAATTGAAATTATCAAGGTCATCAGCCACAATAGGTTCTCCAGTTTGTTTTGCTTGGCTTGGCTCTCTTTGATTTAATTAGGAATCAGATTGGAGCTGGTTGGATTGAAAAATAATGTTTCCAATTCCCTTCGACTGAAATCAGCTTTTTTTTGCTGGGCTTTCTGCAGCAGGATCCCCTACAGCCCTTGGGGATACTTATACAGGAACAGGGCCCTCAGTGCCCCACTGTCTGCCCACCCACTCCACGGCCTATCACACAACACGCTTCAGTAAAGGAATACCTTGATTTTTGCCTCTTCCACCACTGGGAGACAGCCTGTTAAATACACATCAAAGAGCCACTGTGAGAAAACAAGAGTGTTTCGAACTATCATGTGCTTTCTTCCTGAGTATTACACACAGAAAGGTGGAGTAACATTTATTATTGTGTCTGCTGTTTCAAAAGAAATATATTAAAGAAAGTACCAAACCCCCCACCTTCTCCTTATTCTGTCCAACACTACTAAAAACCAGTTGGAAAATACAATGGTTTTATCATCAAGAAGGTTTTATCATGGAAAGATAATCACGAGCTACTTCTATAGCCCAAGAAGTAGCTGACAACTCCACCGAGGGAAATAAAATTCTTTCATCTCATAGTTAAAGCCTAACAACCAAGATTAAAGACATCCAGAAACATGGCTAGAAAACTAGAAACATGTTTTTCATGCAATAAGAATTCCTTCCCAAAGCCCTGAGGAACAGATATGTGACCGGCTTCAGGAGTTTAGAAAGAAAAATCTGGATTTGTGACGATCGGTGGCGAGAGCAGCCACCAGCGCTGGGAAGAATAAATCAGCGCTGGGATGTAAAGATGCAGTTCCTTCTCCTGAATGCGTTTCAGTTTACTTTTGGCATTCTGTATAATTTGTATTGTAATTTACAGCATATGAAGCAAACATCTTGTTTTGGCTTTCCCTATTATCTCTCCTGTGGAAAAACTTTTCTCCTGACAGAGTACAAATGGAGACTACTTAAAGAGACCAGCAAAGTGGAGAGGAAGAGGTTGTGTTTCCTCTTCCCACTCTTCACTTTGGAGAACAGCAAACTTAAAACTCCACACTCATGGCGCAGGTGATCCCCGTGATAAGTACAGTGGGGCACAGCCAAGGCTGCAGACCCTCGGTGTTAAGAGCAACCCTTTCTTTTAATGGAAATATTTGGTACTGGATAGCCTTGCAGGCAAGCTCTGAAGGTTGTCCAAGCAACAGGCATTTTTTAGAAAGAGCTGAGGCCATGCGCTTGGATAACCCATGTTCCCAGAAGAGCTGCTCTTTTGCCACACGGCTCTGGTATTTTGATGTGGAATCCATGAAGTCTCCATGGTGCAGATGCTCACTTTCCTCTTGCTTTTAACGTTTTCCTACCCACAACTAAATAAACATGTTGCTGTAAAGCAGACTTGTGAATGAGTCATATGACTCAATATCAGCACCAGCTCTGAGATCCTCAGCAGTTAAAACCATATTTATGCATTGACACTATGATGTATGGCAGTTTCACCCCAAGTCAAAGCATGTTCTTACCAGAATTGCATACATTGAGGCACAAGCACCTGCGTGTGAAGTACTCCTACAACACTTCATAGAGGCAGTGCCACTACATCTGTGTCTAATGCTGTGGGGTGTGAGTCAAGTAGTACCTGTACTGTGATCTCCAGCATGGCTGAACTACTTCTGCAGGATTGTTTCAAACAAATCCCATGCAAAACTTCTTACCCAAATTATATTTATTTATGCAAGGAACCCCTACCTATCATTGATTGCTGAGAAAAACTGAAACTAAGCTAAAGGGCCTTAGACAAGATCCTGAAGAAAACATGATCTTTTTTGGCAGAGGAAGGTGTGCCGGTACCTCAGTGGGGTCAGGAACAAGCAGAAGCAGCCTGGAGAACCTGGCTTTTCCCAGGTATCCAGTGGCTCAGCACAAAGAGTGGATTACACTCTGCCAGGAGAGGAAGATGCCAGTTATTCATGCAACCTGATAGGCAGAAAATAATGGAAAAAAATTGACTTCTGACATTACCCGATGGCATTTCCGAAGTGAAATTTTAAAATCACAACAGAAAAGTGTAAGTTCTGACTTTTAATTTGGTTTTAGTGGCACAGAAATTCCCCGTGCAAGCCACTCTTGTTAGCTAGCTGGCTGGCATTGCATGTCTCTCCCTGCTTCATCGTTTTACCTGAGCCTCGTGTAGCCACTCCAACATCAGTAATGACTCTCCAGAACAAGAGATGAGGAAGACAGTTTGGCAAGTCATAATTCAGTCAGTTTGTTTTATTTATTGCACTATATTTGGAGGTTTTCTTAAATTTTTGGGAACAAAAAAAATGACAGAAAAAATTATTCAAGCAGTTCAGGGGAACAGTGAGCAGAATATTCATGTTGTTAATGTCAGTATTTGTAATTAGCTTTTTTTTTTAAATAAGAGTCAAAATAGATTTTTCTTTAATTGCCTAAAGCACATCCTTTAATTTTAAAGCAGTACACTGATCTGCTTTTTCTAAAGCTAACTAGGGTAATAGAGATTTTGGTATAACAATTTCAAAAGTTGACATGCTAGGAAAGTCTCTTTGTTCATAGCAACTGCAGAGACTTTAGCAACATGAAGAGATGGCAGAGATTTGAAAGATTGAATAATTTTTAATTAGTCAATATTGGTGCAAATTGGCACTGACAAAAGTATTATCTGTAGAGTGCATCTGCCACCCTTAATTCTCCCCTGTGAAGAGCCAAAGCCCCTGTCAGCACTTCATCTATGATTGTCTGCTCAAAATGTCAGAAGCAGAGAAATGATCAGTTCTGCTTTGCTGAGACCTTTCATTGCTCATCAACAACAGCGATTTATTACTCACTCAACCAATACCCACCTAAGTGATTCCAATATAAAGAAATTAACTTTACTTTTAGGTCACCAGTGTTAGTAGCTGCAGCATGTGAGCAACCAAATGCCTGCAGTGGCTGCAGGAGGCGTCAGTCCAACCTTGGCTTTCCCTGTGCCTGCATGAGAGGCTCAAAACATGATCTCAGCTACACAAAGGCTGATGGGGGTTTCACAACTTACACCAGAGATGCACATTGCAAACACCAGTCCTGCCCTGAAGACACAAGAGATTCAGTAGAAAGTCTCATTGTGAATTTAGACATGCTGAGTATCCATGTCACCTTGCAAAGGAAAATGGAAAGCGGCCCTCTCCTACATAGCCTGCACCCTGCAGCCCTGAACTATCACCGCCCCTGGAGGTTATTGGAACAACTGCATGAACAGAAAGTTATCTTAGGGTAAAAAGTTATAGCATCCCTTATAGGTGGCTGCTTTAAGGCCAGAAAAATACATGAAGATATCCAGGACTGAGAACAATGTCTGCTTAGAATCATAGAATCATTGAGGTTGGAAATGACCTTTAAGATGATTGAGTGCAACGGTTAACCTAGACTGCCAAGTCCACCACTAAACCATGTCCCTAAGCACCACATCTTCACATCTTCTAAACACCTCCAGGAACGGTGACTCAACCACTTCCCTGAGCAGCCTGTTCCAGTGCCTGACAACCCTTTCAGTGAAGAATTTTTTCCTAACATCCGCTTTAAACCTCCCTCATGAAAAGCAACAGAGGGAAAGGGTTTGCTTTGTACCTTTTTTTGCAGACACCATGCAGATACTCAGTGACGCAATGATGCAAACATGCAGGCCCCACTACTGCCACAGCCAGTTATGTTGCCCAGATGTCACATAAAGGCTTGTGAGGCTCCTTTTGGGCTGTTGCCCAGCTCAGCACAAAGCAAACAGACTGCCTGCAGGGTATGTTCTCAAAAAATGTCTCCAGGATAAATATGGACAGAGTATATCATCTGTCTTATCTGTACTGTATTCGGTTGCGCATGTTTGGAGTTACAAGCTGAATATATATTGTCTTGAAAAGTGAGGATGTTTCAGAGCTGGAAATTATTTCATCTTTCCTGTAAGGAGGCCATATACTCATGAAACTGGTGGTTTTTCCAACAGAGAAAAGCAAGGAATTTGTAACTTGGAAGATTTAAGCACGATAAGGATTGCTTGTAAGACAGGATCCCACCCCAGGAAACTGGTGCTGCAGATGACAAGCAATAACTGCCCTCACTACTCACTTCATGCTAATTAAACACAGAGCAAACCATATAGGACTTATTTTTTTCCTGTGGGGGATAAAGGGAAGGCCAGTTTTCAAAGATGCAGTGATACATTTAAAAGGAAGAATAAAGCCTGACAAAACCAACTCAGGCAGTCAACCTACCTTTCATCTTGTCACTGTTCAAAGGAGGACAGGAGGAGCCTCCCAGAGAAGCTTACGCTGCCCAGGGTGCTTGCTGGATGTGGTGGACAGGAGGCTGCAGACACAGCCTGGATGTCCACCAGTGCTAACCAACCATCCCTCTCTTAATGCAATAACACCATTTTGAGGACTCTCCCCTCCAGCAAACAGTCACACAATCCAAGAACAGAGATGCCTTACTCACAGTTATTGCTGCCCATCATCACTTCTTGATAGGTTTAGCTGCAGTGCGAACGTCAGCATTCTATGCTGGGCTGCTTCCTAGGGCTGAGCACAACTGGGACTGAAATCAAACAGATACTCCCTCTAGATGTATTAAATGAGGAAATGGGAGAGAAGAAAGGGCTCTCCAGTAAATAATACATTTTAATTAAGGCCTGAATTTCACCTTAGCCCACTTACAAAAACTTAAGAATTAAATACCTTTAAACTCCTTTAGGGTTCTAAGAATTAAATGGCAAGAGTGTGGAAAGAAGAAACATGGTATATTCTGCTACCAAAATGACCTCATCAGCATTGCTGAAGCTCTTATAAAGCTTCTATTTTTGCTGTATTTTGACTTTCCTAGACAAAACATCTGAACATATTTCCTTTCACCATGAATAAGTTTTGGTGGAGTCCCCTATGCTCTGTGCCTGGCACTCTACTCCAAGCACAGCCTTCACTACGAGCGGTGCTGTCAGGTCCTGCAGGGAAGAGGATTTCCCTCACTTTGTAATGTTACAGCTATTCTGATTATTCCTGAGGATATGTTAGCAGTTTTCTTTTAAAAATAAAAATATACTGTTGCAATTTGCATGAAGATCTATACAGGCTGGGCATATCAACCTCTACTTGACTATGTTTGAATTAAGTCAATATTTTCTTCTTTTAGGAGGAAAAATATCACAGCTTACAGAAAATAATTTTTAATGCAAACAAAACACAGGCCTCAAAAATCTCAGCATACCATGCTTACAATCACAGTCTTTTCAGATGTAGAAGGTCTTTATTAAAAATGCTCTTTAAAGTTAAACATATTCTTGTTTTTCATGCAGTTCTTGTTCCAAGCAGAAGCACTGCTTTTCTGTGATGCCAGGGAAAAGCTTTTCTTTTCAAAGTAGGAAAAGAAGAAACATATAAAACAAGATATTTTGTTCCATAAGGTAAAGTCTCATCTAAGAATACAGCAATGTAATGCTTGCAGCTTGCCTTCCAGACCTCTGCATCCCAGCACTGTGTTGGGCTGTCCAGGTTTTACCAGTACTCATTTCTCCTTCTCCCTTCCTCGTCAAGCTGTTCAGCTGATTTTTGGGCAGTTAAGGCTTGATTTAGTATCGGCTGCAATTTATGCCGCTCACAAAGTTGAGGGAAAGTGGTGAAGAACGTAGCCTCTAACAAGTGCCCCTTGATGTTGTTTTATTTTGTGTTATGTAGTTGAGGAGGAGACATTGCAGGAGAAGTCTGAGGAAGAGTCAGTGAAGATTCTTATATCAGGAAGGACAAATTTATTGAAATTTAAACCTCACCGCAATTGTACTCTGCCGTGAAAGCAACAACAGAGGGGATTTAACAGGAATATGTAATAGCTTAATACATAATATAAAAATTACTAACAGAAGATGGTATGTTAAGAATAGCTTTGATAAATTCTGAGAATTGTGTAAAAGAGCTAGTTACATATAAGGAAAACAAAATAATTTGATTGGTTCATCGGGAAGTGGTTTGGTTAAAAGTCAATGATAGCTAAAGAAAAATAGGTTCCAACAGGCAAATTTGGAAAAATGAATTTAGAAAGTTATAGCAACTCATATGTAGAGTAGAACTGGAGACCCTTCAATTCAATAGAAAGTATGTCTGGAATGTGCATCTCAAGCCAGAATGAGAATTCACAAGGACAAGGATTTTTTTTCTCTCTCTAGATAAATAACAATCTTACAAAGATGGAAACGTTCAGAGTCTGTAAATAACAAAATAGGCTAAATCAGCAAAGCAAGCTGTAACTTTTGTTAGAAGCTAACTCAAAACCATCAACTACAGAAGACTTTGTGATACAGTATCACAGTATCACAAGGTTGGAAAGGACCTCTGAGATCATCAAGTCCAACCTATAACCCAACACTAACACCAACCATCATCTAAACCATGGCACTCAGTGCCACATCCAATCTCCCCTTAAACACCTCCAGGGTCTGCGACTCCACCACCTCCCTGGGCAGCGCATTCCAATGGCTGATCACCCTTTCAGTGAAGAACTTCCTCACATCAAGCCTAAACTTTCCCTGACGAAGCTTGAGTCCATGCCCTCTAGTTCTGTCACTGGTCACCTGAGAGAAGAGACCAACCCCTGCCTGACTACAACCTCCTTTTAGGTAGTTGTAGAGAGCAATGAGGTCTCCCCTGAGCCTCCTCTTCTTTAGACTAAACAGCAAATTATTAGATAGATTAGAAATGAGTTGTAAGCAAACTCAAACACTTTTGATATGATCACAATCAAAACATCTTTAATGGGGAGGAAACAACAGGCACAAGAAGAATGCAGAACAAACTGAGTGGAGCAGCTCACAGCTCTGTAACTGAAGTGGGTCAGAGCACTCAATTTTTAGGCAATTTGCATCTGGGCTTCAGAAAGAGCTTTACAGAAAGGTGACACACCAACAGCTGCTAGGAGATACGGAAGTGTTTGGGGTTGGTGGATGTGTGGTGGGAAGGAATAGGAAGAAGCACTTTGGGACAGAAACATTGTGATGTTCTATAGGAGAAACCTTGGTGCTACACAGCATTGGTTTTAAGGTTTTGCATGACCTCCAACACATGCTCATTGTGGATGTGCTAATGAACCCAAATCAAACTCAGGAGGAAGCTTAAATGGCAGAAACTGATAAAATAGCAGGGAGGATGAATAGCAGTGGGAAATGTTTAACAGTAAGAAATGTTAGATTAGACACCTGTGGATTAATTTACGCTAAAACAAAGGCAATCATCAAGCAGAAACATGAAAGACATAAATTAACCTTATACTGTATGGTCACAGCATCTAAATATCATGTTTTCCTGTGACCACTGAAAAAGCTTCCATTGGTAAGAACTATAGTCAGTGCAAAGAAAAGAGACAATTGCAAAATGAGTGTCTAACATGAGAAGCTGGAAGAAATCTGTCTTGCTCTGGGAGAGTGATAGCAGGGCAGGGGCACTTTCTACCAACACACTGGGCAAATGAACACTAAAGGAGGGAAAGAATTATTGTCACGTGTTTTCTACGGTTGTATTTGGATTGTATATTAGAAAAAAAATATTGTCAGTGCAAAAAGACTACAGCCTGGGAAGGAATCAGGCATTGCAGGAGATAGGGTGTAGAAAAATATGAAAGAGCTGAGAAGTGAAGACCAAAGTCCCTGCTTTCTTTGCTAATTTCCAAATTTCCAGATTTAAGCAGATACAAACCAAGAGGCAAATCCTGGCTCTGCTGATGTCAGCAGGAACTGACAAAGCCTTTTATCTATGCATTAATTTAAGGTTAGCAGTTATCAGGAGATCTGGATGCTTAGAAAACTTTAAACCCATTGTTCTAAACGTCAGGTATCTGCAGCAAAGCCAGCCCCTGCAGTGGTCCCTGTGCTGGCACTTAGAAGTTGGGTTCCCCAACACATTTTCACACATCCATCTATTTCATTTACACAGCTACATATTTCACCTTGAAACTTGAAAAAAACCCAACAAATTAAAGCATACCAAAACTACAGACAGACATCTGCAGGGTTTTGCATTAACATGTCCTCTCCCTCCCCCAGTATAGGATGCTTGAGGAAAAAAAAGTCCAATTTATAACAATTTTGATAAACTAAAAAACATTCACTCAGGGATAGATCCAAGTATCCAGCTTACTATCTCAAGGTGACTTTTCAAAAATTCTTCAAAAGCTAAATAAATACATCAGCTTCAGGTCTCTCTCTGCAGAAAGGTGCAAAACTCCATCCCATTCGTGAGAGGAAGTGTTTTTTTCCTGTGTTTCTCATTGCTGCCCTGTTTTCCTTCCCAATGTGAAGATATTAAATATAACAACCTCAAGACAAGTAAATGGAAGAAAACCATAAAAAACTGTCTGGACACAAAACAGTTCTGATAGAAGAAAACCTTCCAGAAGTGTATTCATTATGAAAAGCATGTGGAGAGTCAACAATTCTCGATGTCACAGATACTGCTGAAGAAATACAATACATAGATATTTCATTGACGGCTAGAAGGATAAATCAAGTTAAATTGCTCACAGAAGCAAACCCAAAGCATCTTGCTGTGAATCTAGAAAAGTAAATTCGTAGTCTCTTGGGAACATTGCCATCATTTGTTTTCATTTCTTTGACTTCTCTTCATTTATGCTAGAGATTAGCTCTCCCAACAATGATCACAGCAATATAAAAACAGGTTCCCAAAGGATTGGGATGAAAGTAATATTTACCAAAGTAAGCCCAAGTGAAGAAATCAAAATAGCAAGAATGAAGTTTTTTTTAAAAAAAAAACCACAAACAACTTAACAAAGGGAAAGAAAATGACTTTAACCATCCCTGAACCACTAAACATCTACCCAAAAATATGTGGTCTTGTTAGGATGCCTAAGGAAAACCCTAAGCCAAAAGCCATAAAAGCCTGCCATAAACAATCTTTTGTATATTTTCAAATTGCCTATATTGTTCAGAATTTTTCATTTCTCCTAAAGAAAAAAAACCAAACATCAGATATTTTTGGTTTTCCTCCTATTTATCTCATTTTTAGCCAAATATAATTCTGTTAAGTATGCATACAAATTACTCTTGAAATAGCAGTATTCAAGCTAACTGACTACTAGTATTTTATGGGCATGTGAAATTAACATTCAACAAGATGGAGCCTTTGGCAGTCCATTCACCTCAACTTAGTTTTATATTACAACCTCCTTAATATTTAGTGTTTTGTTTGTAGGGGAGTGAAAACCAGAGCTCCCTCTGGACACATGCTCTGTGGTCAACTCAAATTCATCCTTCTTCCTTGTGCAGTTTCCCGATAACCCAACCAACTTATAAATGTATATCTGGTCTGCATTTCCTGTTCGGGGTATTTTTTTTCGAGGTTTCAGGGCTGTTCTCATTTTGTTGTTTGAGCTGAAAACCACTACACACCTTTTTTTTTTTCTCCTGACTTGAAAATTGAGAAAGAGCAGAAATCAAAAAAACCAAAGGTACTTACCTGAGCAGGACAGCGACTCCATCGCAGATCTGAAATAACAGAGCAACTGAAGGAAAACACAGAGCAACTAACAACTGCAACAAGAAACAAAGAAACCAATACCTAGACAAGTATACCCCATGTGAGCAGATGGCAGGGCAGGAGCAAGAGCAGTTCCAAGCCGTGATCTATCCCGTTTCCTTGTCCCACACAAAGGCTGGTTGTTGCTTAGACAAAACAGCCAAGTGTTTTAAAGATATAAATTTTCCAGACCAAATAAAAAGTATTTACATTACTTCCCATGCCCATCTGGGTCAAAACATAATGGACTTTTAAACCATGGCAAGAGAAAGTCACGTTGGAAGGGGAAAACCTTTCCTATAACAGCAGTCAAACGGCGATGAATCACCTGGGGATCCCTGAAATCTGTTTCAGCAAGTTTAGAGAACCAAAATAGCCAAACACCTCTCAAGAGGAATTATACACAGCTGAGGGTCCTCACCACAGGGAATGGATTAGAGGAACAGGGAGTTCGGATTTTTTTAACCCTCAAATATTTCATGTTTAATTTCCGTAACTCTTTCAAAAAAGCAGAGCAGTTTCTCATTTACTGAAATACAGTAGTGTTGAACAAATGATATAGGATCACAATCCTTTCATTTTGATAAAAGATTTTCTGATCCTAAGAAATTCAATATGCTGAAAGCTTCACTAACACTAGTAGCTTCTTTCTAAAGGTGTTTCAGCTCATTCTTGCTGCCCTTATTCCCAAACTCATTTTTAGTTACGTCCCTTGCTTCTGTGGCAGACTTGGACTATGCTGCTGATCCCATTTCATTTTCCTGGTACTTTAAAATATACAAAAGGTTTTCTTCTTATGACAAAGAAAAAATTTTGTTCCTCTTTTAGTTATTTTTCTATGTTTTTCCTCTGTAGGAATAGCAAATTCAAGGTTATTATAGTTATTTTGCTTCCTTATGATCACTTAGGATCATTCTAGACTTTTTGTTTTCTAACTTTACAGAAAAAAGAAATAAAAATCTTTCTAACACTCTGACCCCCTTTTTCCAGTCTTAAAAAAAACCAGGATAATTTGACCTTTTTCTGCTTTCAACAGCAAGAGTACCACTGCTCATCATAGGGTGAGGAGATATGGGCCCAGCACACCCACAGCAGAAACCCCGAGTCATCTCCTCTTGCCCAGCCCTGGCCCAGGTGATTCCTAGCTGGGGCTGTGGCCAGGGAAGGGCATGTTTACAGCGACTCACCTGAGCTCTGGCTGCAGGTAGGTATAAGCCTTCATGGGATTGTGCTTGGTACTTACATCCAGTCTAAGAGATGTGCATAGTTGTGAAAGACTGGGTGATTAGTTTGACTGTTTCTTGCTAATGGGGTCAAAAATTCCCCACATATGAGTTGGAGAACCTTTGGTAGCACAACTCAGAGCTGATGAGGCTGCTATAAATAGACCAATGTTAGAAAGATTGCATTGGGTTGGAGGAAGATGGAAGGGAGCATGACCCCTGGCAGTCTCCCATGCCTGCACTGGGGCAGTGACCTGAGATAAACAAATCCCCCTAATCAATCCACCCATGTCAGGTGATCCTGGTGAGCCTAGGATTTAAAAGATGGATTGCACTTGTTTTAATGTGACAGGTGTTGAGAAACATGGCACTCCTGGAGAGTTGAAGAGGAACAAAATTTGTAACAATAATTTGAACAATCTAGTCACAACACACTCAAGATGCAATATTATTTTGAAGCCACTCTAGAAAAAAAAAATTAATGGGTGACTTGAGTCAGGAATAATTAGATTTTCCTCTTGGTTACCCAGGTAAAAGGAAGAGTGCCCTCATTTTAGAAGGTAAAAAGAAAACATTAACTGAAAATTAACCTCTAATTCATGAAAATAACTTACTCTGATTTGCTCTTGTGGAGTTGCTCAGGTTTGGAAAACATCATCTCCCACTACACTACCTGCTCCTATTGTGATCGTGCAGAATAATGATTTCCCTTCCTAGACTTCACTGTCCGAGCCAAACAAAGTCTGAGGCTTTTAGGGTTGAAATTTTTTTCAGTCTTCTCTTAAATGAGCACCTTTTCTCCTTGGTGTCCTCTAGTGATGCAGGCTGCATTACCCTGGTCCAGCTGCTGCTGCATCATCTTACACAGGTGAGCTCCCTTTAGAACTATTTTCAATGAGATCTTGCCAATAATGCAATGGTAGACAGGACTGTCTGTCCTTACTATACCTTGGCTAAAACACTTGGAAGGGTGCATCCCAGCATATGAAAATTTACATACATTCCAGAAAAAAAAATAACTAATTCTGGAAAAATTATATTTCCTGAGAAAAATAACCAAATCTGACTGTTTAATGGAGCCTAGAGCTTTTAATATTTCCTGAAGAAGCTTAAAGCTGTGCGTGTGCTTTGTAAGCAAGCTGTGTGGATTGATGCTGCCTCCAAAGCTGCACTCAACATACAGGCAGTGCTCTACAGTGGCACTGGGTTATTATGTATGACTCCACAGGGGATCAATATCCCCTGGATTTATACAACTATAATTTCTTTGCACCTACTATATTTCATTAATGTATGATGGTCACACATTTGTGGCCATCATTATTGTGTGATTTCCAAATCAGTGATAAAGTTATCCCCAGTGACAGACTGAAATCGTGTAGAGCATTCCTGCACCTCCCTGGTCACATCACACAGGTGTTCCCTGGTGGATCACAACCAAACCAAGCATCAGGCCTCCTGTTTTTAAAACAGCTGCTGGATTTGGCATCAGGGATGGCCTCATTTTTCAGTGCCTGGAGGCTAGACCCACTTCACCTCTAACTTCAAGAAATCCAGCCTTGCCCAACCAACTGCAGGACAAATGGGCAGACCTGGAGCTGAGCTTTTGGACCAATCAAAGGTATTTGCAACCTTCAAGGCCTTCTGGACTGTAGAGTAAGTTATCTTTTGTTAAAGTAATATGAATATAAACAATAACAATTAGAATATTAAGGGCTATTATGTGCTATGTACTATACCAATCCATAGGACAATGCAGTAAAGCAAAAAGCACCATTTTGGACTTTACTAAAAAGTCTCGATGGAAGGTTCTTCTTTGACATATTGGACGTGAACTCTAATTTGTTTATATTCATAATTCTAGTGCATGTATTTTGACAATTCTTACACATGTTGAAAACTATATATATATATAAGGGATGTTCTCAGCTCCTTGTAGGAATCAAACCTAGATGAGGAGCAACAGCATCTCCACTACTTCCTATAGTCAAAAAGAATAAGTAGAGCATCCATAACAAGGTGCTCTGTGACTTAAGTTAACATGTAAATTGTTTGTTTGTTTGTTTTTTATTAGTATCCAGGTTTCTCTTTCAGCTCAGCAAAATCATTTTTATATAAGAATAAAAAATTTGTCAGGAAATGGTAAAATCAAGGAGAATCCCCAGTATAATAATAACCCATTTTATTCATATTTGCGATAGGGGATGGCAGTATAGTGTTTAGATATGCACAGAGATTTAAAACAGAAAACAACACAAGGGGTACAAGCCACTGAAACAGAAGAGCTTTCAGTCATAAAAGCAAGATCTCATTGGTTTTCTGCATCTTTTTCTTTTTTTTTTTTTGGAACAGAAAAATTTCCAAAACCTTATTAACACCCCTGTGAAGTCTGTCTTCAGATATGCTGCAAGATCTACATCTGTTTTCTGGGTGACTGCTGTCTAATCCTACCACAAGTACAAGTGAACAGTGTTTGTGTCTACATAAGTCATATGGGACTCCCGAGTCACAGGGAGGTAGGAGCAAACCAGGCTGGTCCAGTGATGTAATTGTTAAGTGAAGTTTCAAGTGAGTGGCTACCACAAGTCTCACAAGCCATGTAAAATGAAATTGGATCTACCAGCTTGCACTCTAGTTCGCTCGGTGCCAAGCAAAACCCTCACTTGCAGAGATGAGGCAAAACTGGCAGCATCTGTTTAACCTGATAACTCCAACACAGAAAGTCATTTCCTCGCTCACACTAACAGCAACTTTGGGTCAGAGCTTGCTCTCATAGAAATAAATAGCAATTTTTTTCATATAGAAGTTAGCAACTCCATATACTTTTCTAAAAAACATCTTATGTTAAGTACTTTTCTTTGAATTATTCTGAGTTCATTTTTCCAAAGCATTATAAAATATCCTTTATTTCCTTGATTATAAAAAATATGCAGCATAAATCTAAAGAAAAATTATCATTAGTTGGAGAAAATATCAAAATCATTGCTACCAAAGAGAAATCTGTAAATTTAATGAGTAATAACGCATAAAGTAGTTCAATTGAGAAAATGATTAAGATCACAGACAGAGGAAGAGTGGAAGAGTGTGTCTTTCCTGCAGCGTGAAGGAAGGGATATACTGAATGGCTAGCTGTGCTGATTTACTCTAGTCATGATATCCTACCTTCATAGTTAGGGCAACTATTTTGCTCTCAGTATGCTCAGAACTCCATTTTGTATTAGTGGAATTTGCATACAAATCCTGAGCAGTAGGAACTCTGTAGTTATCTGCCTCTCAAGTAAAAACCATGAGACCTTCATTATACTAGCCGATATTTCAGAAAGTTTGGAAACTTAATCCCCCCCTGAAAATTGGCTTAAAATATTTATTTATTAAAAAAGTTAAATATTTATTTATACAAATATGATGAGAAAAATCTCATGCAGACTTTTCACATAAAGTAACATAATTCGAATCATACAGTGATGGTTTTACAAAAGAACTTCTTTCTAGGAACAGTGACGGAGAAGTGGTGCTATCGCCCATGTGCCTGCACGCACCATTCACATTATTAGAAAGCTATTTCTGAAACTTAAGAGCTTGCTTACGGAACATATGCCAAGATTTTCACACTCTTTTCACTAAGCTTAATAATTAATATCTTAGTATTACTACTTAGATAACTGGACAGAGACGTATGAACACTGGGTAATGAATTCTGCATATACCACCATACCTCTAACACTTTATGTTAATGCATAAAGTTACCAAAAGATTGCTTTAGATACTTCCCCTAAATGATGGAAATATCTTGAGATTGTTATGGATGGCACCTGCTTTTGCTTAATTACAAATCTGCATTGGATTCATAATTTGTGTACATTATAAGTAATTTGCATAATTAAAACAATTAAGAGATTGACATATCATGGCAATTAGAAATGCATCAAACTCTGGATGTTGTACAAAAGAGAGCTTCAATATGAAACATTAATTTTTTGAGAACAAAATATCCTTCAGATTCCTGCAGAACAACCTTCACAAATTCAATATATGTTCAATAAACTCCCTTCAGAGAAAGTTTTTCTCAGGGGTATCTGCTTCCTTTTCAAGCTGTTGCAAGTTTAACTCAGAACACTTCAGCCTTCATTTGAATTTCTTACTGCAGTCACAGCTCGGGTTTGTGTATTTATTGCCAGTTTCAGGATTTTTTATCTCATTTTCCGTAGCCTTATCCTGTTTTCTTTGTCCCTCTTCTTAAGAATAAGTATGAACTGATTGAAGAAATGCTCTTGGTCCTTTTTCTTCTGAACAAGCCGAAATCGCTGATCTCTTCCGTATTTCTCTGCAAATTCTTTAAAGGTTGTTCTGCAAAAAAGAGAAACATTTTAAAGCTGTAACTTTAGCAGTCCCCTCTCAGACTTTTACACCTGGATCCCACTTCACACTTCACAAATACACTAAAAGTGGGTATTCTGGGGAATATCTGACAGCAACATGATGGTAAACCCCAGGGACAAGGGAGGAGAGACCATGACAGGCTTTGGACTCATGGATCAGCTCGCAATAGTTAACTTCCATGGGTGACAGCTGACAAAAAAATTTTGAATCATTAACACTGTATTTGCTGCAGCACAGATTACTGCAGTTTTAACTGATGCCTGCTAGTGCTTATGGCCAGTGTTTCAACAATTAGCCTATAATAGATACGAGAAGTTCACCCATGTCTAATTGCAAACAAATGCACTTTGACTGTCAGTAGTACACCACACCTGATGGAATACCAAACTAGTTTGATCTTTTCTAAAAACAGTGAAAAATTAATTGTAGCTTTGAGTGATGGGCACAGTGCAACTGAAATCTACAGGGAGCATTACCCAAGGATTTAATTGTCGAGTCTAGCATTTTCCAATGCAAACACAGAACAGAAATATTCACTGGTATTTTTGCCTGGATGCCTTTGCTAATCCCACTACAGGTCCATAGGTTCAGGTCTGAGACAGCATGACGGGGCACTATAGAAGACTAGCCCCAAAAGTCACAGACTAGCAATAAGGGTTTTTTATTTAAACTCCTAGATTTTTTATATTTCCAAGGTGTACGTTATTCTAGCAGCATTTTCTAGCTTAATTTTCTTTTAGGTTGCATTCACAGCATCATGAGAAATGATGTGAGTTAATGAAGGAGAGGAGAAAAGCCATGACAATAGGATGGGCAGCAACTCTCAATGTTGTGCCTAGCCAGCCCAGCAGCAAAGCCTGGCAGGGCAGACAGAGTGGTACCTGGCTCCCTGCAGCCTGACCAACCCGTGGGTCTCCCATGATATCAGGAGTCATCGCATGGACCTGGAGAAGAATGGGCTAACAGTTTGAGCAGGCTGCATAGAGGCAGCACAGCCCCATCCTGGAGTAAAGTTCTGAGCAACCTGGTCTGACCCTGCATGTATTTAAAATACAAGATAATTACCCCTGTCAATCCAGAGAAGCACAGGGGGACAGTGGAGAAGCTCTGGTTTGTTGTTGTTTTCCTTGAAGCCTGGCTGCTTCATGCTCCATTCGTTCTTGGAACCAGTGCCAGGGATGCTCTGTGTTTTCTCTCTGTCTGCGCTGCCCTCTGCACCACGCTGCTGCCTTGCTCATGGTGGCAATTACTTTGTTCAGTTCACTCTGCTCTGCCACGTGGGTTTTGCAATACTTATTGTTGCCTAAATCAAGGCTCTAAATAATGTGTAGATTTGTAACAGTCACTTGGGTGAAGGCTTGTTTTCTTTTCACTGAAAATATTTTTATTTATCTTAGTGCATATCAAAATAAAGCCAGAGATTACTGCAGGCAGACAGACAAGCTTATTTTATGCTGTGGTCTCGTAATTAGCTCAACAAAAACAATAATGAGTAAAATGTTCTATGTGGTAAAATGTTCTAAATGGTCTATGTCCTGGGTTGGATTTGATGATCTTGGAGGTCTCTCCCAACCCAGGTAATTCTATGATTCTATGATTCTGTAGGCCCACATGATTTTGTCCTTGCAGACTGAAATCATCATTGCTGGACCCTGCGTTTGGCTGCTACAATAGCCCAGAATACTCTCAGTTTTGAGAGGTTTGTATATATGTGTCTAGGCAGGTAGCTTATTTTATTAGAGAAAATAGTACTTTCTTAGTTCCAACAATTTAACTAGAGTTACAACATATAAAGCTCTTCTTATAAACGAGCATTTGCTATTGTGCAGATTTGGATCCATTACTTAAAAATAAAAATAAGTTATGGCATTGAATGTTTTGTTCTAAATTAGTGATGTGGCATTAATACTAACTTTGTTAAATTTTTTTTCTTCCATCAAAACCCAAACCCAATTACAGTTTTTCACTAGTTACACCTGTATGCCTAGTATAAATGAGATTTAACATTGAGGCACTGATTTTAGATAGCTAATATAAATGTGTGTATGTTGTGTATTTATAGCATATATTGAACATCAATAATGAGAGAGAAAGAAACAGAGAGAAAGATGGTATATTCCCTTTTCCAGTAATATAACAAAACATTGTGAAATAGTACAGAAGAAATGTTAACACAGTATTGTAACACTAGATGTAAAAGCTTGCTACAAAGCATATGTTCAGTGTTACGACATACTTGGGCTGATAAGCACAGGCTAAATGAGAAAGCTTATCTTAACAAATCTTCATAAGGCAATGCCATACCTTGGTGATAACTTGGATTCTTCAAGGAGCTTTTTAAATTCTTCTTTGGCTAACAACAATTTATTTTTCTTTTCTTTGTACTCTTCTCTGATCCTGGTCTTGACAAACTGTTCAAATATCTTTCCAAGAAAGGGAAACGAGATACAGAATTTATTAACAATGCCGTTATCGTATTTATGGTTGATCAAAGGGCTGTCAATCTCAAGAACTGCAGTTCTTATCTGCCCTCGGTATTGGCTGATTCACATGCAGTTGAACCTGCTTCATATAGCACTGATCAAGTATTCTTATAATTCTCATATAATGAGTAGCTGGAAAAAAAAGGCATAACTTGGACAGATAACATCTTAATTCAAACACCAAGTACAACATATCAAAATTTCCTGATTTCAGTGTCTTGCTTGCATTTTCAGGTCTATAGCATTATTTTTTTGTACAACTGACAGCAGTTATTTAGTTTAGCTCTTGCCTCTTTCCTACTTTCCAGAATTCCTGAAAACATATATAATGCTAAACATCATTCTGTAGGTTATCCCCCCAAAAGCCTAAAGACTCTTCAAATCAGTTGTCAAAAAACGTGTGCTTACACATGATTCTCTGTACGTACACACCCAAAAGCTTTAATGTGTCTAGAAGGGCTGACAACTTTCCTCTAGCAGTATTTGGCAGGAAAATACACAGCAGCGTGCTCAGCATTAGGATTTTTGGTTGTCTTGAAAAAGGAGTTAAGGAGTTCACTATGGCACAAAATTCTTCCAACTGCTTTAATTGCATTTTTAATATCAAAAATGTGGCCCTGCTGGCTTCACACTCTAGAAAGTGTTGCACACTAAGTTATTGAGTAAAAGAAGCTTCTACTCAAAATGTTATTAGTTTTCCATAATCTTCATCCTTTCCACCACAAATTACATACATTAAACATGATGACTATGGGTACTAACCCGGGTGCTTTCTCATCAGACGTGCGGATTCACAGGTGCAAATCCACATTTCATGAAAGTTAAAGTAACCAAATTACAACTGGTATTTAGTATGGTACATTGAAAAGGGAAGAAATAGCACTGGAAAAGTAAATATAAAAAAATGATCATGAAAGAAGTACTATGAAAAAATAGGAAATCTAAATGTATTATACTGTAGGCAATTGCATAAGTTGTGTTTAAGAGGAGACGGAATAAATGGAACAAGTAAAGTAGGTGACACTTAATCCTTGCCTTTCTGGTATCAGTGAAGCTATCATGAAAGTAATAAATCAAAATTAACAAGAGAGCGCATCATCTAATATAGTTGCTCCTTTACCCTTCACTGTTCCTTGCTTAAACGTAGTAGCATATTTCAACTGTTAATAAGCTCTTAAGAAAATATTGGTAAGTAAGCAGAGCAAACTGCCAATGTTCAATAACAAATCGATATGTTCCCCAGGCACCGAGAGCACAGCTTGCATTTCTGGGAGTCAAACCCACACCAACACAAGCTCAAGTCAAGAGGAAGTTCCCTCAGATGCTTGCAGATCACAGTCAAGATGCTTTCCCTGCCCTTTCCAACCTACATGCCTGACCATGGAGAGAAGAAAACTGCAGTACATCCAGCCATGCTCTGAAACTCATTCATTTACTCATTCATTCATCCCTCACTTTCACTGTGAGCCACTTTTCACCTCTAATTCCCTCCAATATAAATTCATTTGCATAATTTAAAAAGTACACAGATGCTTGCTATTCAGGTCACACAGTCATCATCCATGAAGGTAAATGTTTCCAGAAACCTAAATAATGTCTTACTCATCTGAGTCACACTTCAAGAAGTACTTTCATTAAATCAGGCATCTATTCTTGTCCAAGTCTGACTTTCTTTTTCAAGTACTTATTGGAAGAAAATGGGATCTAATTAAATAGAATTACTCATAATGAACATCTAGAAGTCTTAACTTCAAGCACAGTATCTAAAATACATCACACACTTGGCATATGCTCCCAAGCTTACTTTTGATTTTAATCCTATTTTGCAGAAGAGCAACCAACAATCAACCTCTTCCCACTCAGCTCTGAGCCTGAATTACTGTCCCTCGCAGAGCCAAAATCTACCTGACTACAGGTTTTTACTTACAGGACCGCCAACTACTTGCTTTTGATAACCCTTTCCCTGAGTATTAAATATGCCCCACAAATGAGGTCCCCATTAGCAGATAATGTGCTTCAAGCACACTATATTATGTGTATTCATTATGTATTTTTATTATAGCTTCTCCAAGGCTAGTAAAATGAAGTAGTATATATTGACTTCTCAGTACTTAGGTTTTGTCCTTGCTGAGTCTCTCAAATAAATGCTAATGTCCCTGCTTACCTCTTGTTTAGAAGTATTTTCCATTCTAGCAGTTTCTTTTACAATATCATTCTTATATTTCTTTATTATTTTATTTCACTTTTTTCCTTAGGAAAAAAAAATATTGGAAAGGTCGTAAATGAAGATGTATGTACCCAGTCCCTCAGTAAATACCTCTGGGAAGCTCTCTGGAGAATCACAACACAATAAGGGCCCCAGTGCAATGAAACAGGAATAAGTACATCTTCCATCATGTTTACTTAAAAAATGGACAATTCTATATTCAAAATTCTTCTTTCTCTAGGATGACAGAAGACTGGTAGGGAAGAGAAACAACTACACAATAGAAGCATTCACCTTCTCCACAACATCTTTACATCTCTCCTAAATTTTTAGACTATTCTGTAGCCCTCCGGTCCTTTTAGATCCCTAGTGACAATTAATGCCCAAATTAAAAAGACAGCAAAAAGTTCACTTCCCTTTGCCGCTTACCAGAAAACGGAAACCCCTTCAAACAGATACCAGCATAGCCGTGGTGCTCTACCCATTTATGTCTAGCAAGTTTAGCTATTGCAAAATAGACCGATAAATACTGCCAAACTCCTTGAAAATAGTCTAAGTAATAAAAATTAAGTAGTGTCTCTACAATATTCAAATAATTCAGAGTGGAACCATTCCCTTATGGCCACTTCCCTTTCTACAGCCCAGTTTACCAGACTCAGCAGGAGTTGTTCTAGAGCCCCAGAGACCATAGCTCATCTCTAACTGCAAAATCACTTTTTTCCACTTGCTTTTCAAAGGAGAGAACGCTTTCTTATGAGCGGAGCCTAAATTATGAGTCTCACTGAAAAACTCAAAAAAGAAATTTTAATTTTATGCAATTCTTTTTTATCCTACCAAGACAATTACTCTGTTATTATGGTTACTTTGGGAGATGTTTGCTGCCAATTAGAAGCTATACTGGAGGTAATGCTCACCTGTTTACGTTCTTCTGAATTCAGTAGAAGGTAGCGTGGATCAAATACTATTTTATGTAACTCTTTTTCCCATGTAGAAAATGCTGAAACCTGTGAAGAACACAAACACAGTTGCATTAAGGAATTTTAAAAAGGATGCAAAAGAAGAAAATGTTCCAAGGTGAAGCAAAAGAGTAGTTCAGAAAGCTAATGAACCCTCTAAAGGATGCCTCAGAGCGGTTGGAAGTTGAATTTTTATCTGTTTCTGGCAATGATCTGGTCGCCCCCACACCATTAGTACTGATTTGCTCTAGGACATCTCAGTGAGTATCTGGGACTTGTTCATTCCACATTTTTGATGGAAAGAATCTGCAGCAGAAAGGAAAATGCTGTTTTATTACCCTCTTTGTACAACAGAAACACCAATTTCCATTTAAGCAATGTTCTCAGCTTTAACTCTCCTCTCCAAAACTTGAATTATCACCCAAATGAAGCTGTCAAAGCACGGACACATTGAAGAACTAATAGCAAACATCTTCAAAGCACTATGTTTTAGCAGTAAACGTGCCACTTCTTTCAACAGCATGGCTGTCATATCTCCGTTTTCAGGCTTCCACCTTCTGCTGTGTCCAGCTCTCTGAAGTGGGATGCTGGGTATCTACCCAAGCCCCAGACACTGCTCACATTCCTGCAGCCACATCACATGAAAATGTCACGCTCCTACAAAGCTTCTTCCATCTTCTCCAAAACCTCCTTACAAGTGAGTAGGCTGTAAGGACCACCTGTGAATCTAAGCAGGTCTCTCACTTGCCCAGTTCCCTTTGCCTGGGGCTTTTATGAAGAAACATTCTGGGAGTGCAAGACTGAAATGCCCAGCCTGATTTCAGTACCTCGCACAACATCACAGTTTGTTTGTTACAGAAAACTGTGGAGTAACACAAAATATTCTAATCAGACTAAATTTACTAAAAAAATTTAAGTATGTGATGCACTATAAAAATAATTAACACTCAAACAGGAAAGCTCTGACAAAACAAAGTGGGTTTGAATGGACTGAGTTTCCTCTTAGAGCAGTCAGAAACTGGACAATTCAAAATTCAGGCTAACTTTCCAGATGCAGAGTGATTCAGAGCTGCCTCCAAATGCTCACTTCTTGCAGCTTGCAGTCTGCTCTCCACAGCCACGCAGGGGGTGAAGTCTTGAGGTGTGGAGTTTTCCCCCTCCAGAAAGATCAGCAGCTCAGGTTAATTTGTTCTGTAATCACTCCTGTTTATGATTGTTTCTTTAGTAATTTCCTCATGTCATATGGTGAAGACATATATGTAAATTAAATGCTGATTACAGATGTTTATAATGTAATTCTAGCTACACATATCATGCACTGTTCAGGATACTCATTTTGGAGCTCTGCAAATGCATATAAAGTATTAATATTCTGACTAATCTCCCACCATGTATTGTATCTTGGTTGTCTTTCCCACTATGGGGCTTCAACCAGGGAAAACATGTACTGCAAATGGTGAGGGATGCATCTCTGTGTCCCTGCCTGTGGCAGGGGGGTTAGAACTAGATGATCTTTAAGGCCCCTTTCAACCCAAACCGTTCTATGATTCTATGACAATATATGATGCTTTTTTTTGTGGCCTAATATCACCAGACAAAAAGGAGAAGAGAGACCTGATCTTGTCATGGTTTTCTAGTTGTTCTCATTTCCTGCTCATAACCAGAGTGTAAAGTATAGGGAAAAAAATGAGATGGGAAGGTGGGCATTAGGAACCTCAACCCCCCTTTTTTTCTCCTCAATATTAAGAAGGTAAAATCTTGAGATATAATATCATTTTAAATCCCTAAAAAAAAGTCTTGTTTCACTGGCACCATCCTAGCAAAGAGAAGAATTTCCTATAAATGAGACTAGGGAACATGGGTATTTTGATGCCAGGATATTTTCACATTTGAAAATTTACCACAGAATAGTGCTATTGTCTTGGAGCTACATAAAAATCACATTTTATTTTTAAAATGTTACAATGAATATGCTTTTGTTGATATAATTTATGCAGAAAGATTGAAAGCTATGCTGAAGAACTCAATCTAATTCAAGGTCTTTGTAATGCTATCAAGTAACTCCTTGACAAATAATAGCATTACAAGGAAATGGTAGGAGATGTTCCCTTCAATAATCAGTTTAAAATAAGACTAATGGCCTCACTGCATTTCAAGAAATACCACTAGAGTGGAGTCTCTAGATATTCAAAAATGCTTAGGGCAAAAGCAAAGTAACCTATTTTCTATGCATTTTTAAATAATAGCAAAATCAAACAGTAAATTCCTTGAATTTCTTATTTTTATAAGCAGTCTGAATCTTACATTGGGAACACCTGAGGAATGCTATTATAGAATATCCCTAATACTTTTGAATTTTGACTTATTGCCCTCCATTTAAAATACATCAGCAGAAGTCTTCAAACAGTTTTCATTTATGGTACTTCTGCATTTTTAAATACAAATAATAAAATGTATTAATAAAGAAGGTCTGGCACAGAGATAATTTACTGTTGGGCTTCTGAAGCTCTAATTATCTACCTTTAAAGTCTTCTGATTATTAGTGATAAATTTCATAGGGTTTATTGTTTAACAAGGGACACCTTGGATTTTTTTTTTCCTTTACAGAAATTACATGAAGTTCTATAGAATACATATTTGTAGAGTTTTGGAAAAGATGTGAAATCTGCATGCTCCAGTATACACCCATTTACATTTGCAAGATCAGTGCCCAAATATGTTCTGCTTATTAATTCAATCCACGCTCAAAATCATCCATCCTCTGGAAGATGGGACGCTGTGAGATGAACTTTTGCAGAGGTGATTTTATGTATATAAATAACGGTATCCAAAATTCCTCAAATCGATGGTAGTCTTTCACGGTCAGTTCAGCACAGGTTTGGAAGTGCTGCCACAGAAAATAAAAGTCATGCGGAAGCTCTTTACAGAATCAGCCAACAGATGCTATTATGCGATCTGTATTTATATTTCACCAATGGTTATGAGGCTCGTAGCACTGATGGGTTCTGTCTGTAAACTGATTTATGCTTCATCTATCAACTCATAATCTTGATCGGGTCAAGGTAAAATGGCTGCAATAACTCCAAGCCCTCCCCTAACCTTTACCAGCTTCGCAGCTGCCAGGTCTGTGGGAGAGAACAATGCTCCAGGTGCTCTTGTCTTGGTGGCCATGGAGGGGCCACCTCTTCTTGTGCCTGTTCAGCCCAAAGCCCTGAGCACCACATGATCCTGCACCTCAGCCTCAGCTGGAATCACCTGCTCTTCTCAAGGAAGTCTAAGGACAGCCACAGAGGTCCAGGGAAAAGGGCATTATTTTCTTAATCCTGAGATTCCAGTACATCCTTTCCTAACAGAATGGGCAGATTCTGGATGACCAGTAAGAGAATTTGGGATCATTGGAGTTTACAGTAGTGAAATCCTTCCCATGCCAAAAAAATGCCAAGAGTTTGTCAGGAAGGTT
The DNA here is from genome assembly GCA_033558185.1 of Dromococcyx pavoninus. NCBI lineage: Eukaryota > Metazoa > Chordata > Aves > Cuculiformes > Neomorphidae > Dromococcyx > Dromococcyx pavoninus. The sequence goes on along the minus strand of JAUMJL010000346.1, from coordinate 654,401 downwards.
TCTGACCCTGCTGCTATCTTTCAGGTGATACAGACAAAACACCTCTTGTCCTTTGTTTGTCATGTAATGAATACCTCTGGGGCAAGTGTAGGGCCCCCAGGATGGCTTTTGGCTATGCTCCCCATGCCCTGCTAAGCCACTGGTCTGTGCTAGTGGAGCTACCACCTCTGGTTATCTTTGGGTTGATCTATAAGAACTTACTTGGAACTGCACCTGCAAAGTGCTGACAGTTCTGCACGGCCAGAATAAAAGTCACAGTAAAGTACCACAAAGCCTATGTGGTTAATAAACCAAAAAAAAAAAAGCCTTCTCAATAATTCTTCGTTTGACTGCTAAATCATAGATACGAAATGATTCCTGTAGTGGTCCTAGATGATGCTCTATTTTCATAAATGCGATATGTCAAAGAAAGCAGGTGCATTTCTTACCCCTCTCTCCAAAAGCATGTCTCGGAAATGAGTGATACGCTCCTCTAGGGGAGGTGTGATCTGAGATGCTGATGTTTCCTCATTTTTCTCCTCCATTTCAGCCTTCACTTGTTCAGCAGCTTGGGAATCTTCTGTTCTTTAACAAGGTAAGATAGAAAATATTTCAGTAATTGTCAGCTTAGGAGGGGATTTTTAACCCTGTCTAGAAAATCCTCCAGGACAGCAGGAATTCTTCGCCTGCATGGAGCAGAGCCAGGGAGCAGATGCTGACAGCTGAGAAGTGACCCAAACATGCAGTTTGTTATTAAACCGCGGGGTTTGTGGGCCCTGCCAAGGGCCCTCGAACAACTCGTTATGTGGAAGGATTGTCTACCAGTGTGATCAAAGAGAAACTCAGCAGCAAAATACTATGCTATATTTCAAGCTACAGAAAAGTTGACAGCTTTATATAAAATTTGTGAAGGAGTGGAGACTTTAAAGGAGTGACTGAAGAGGCTCATCTTGTTTTATTTTTCTTTCCTCTGTTTTGTGCCCCCAAACTTGAAAGTCAACACTAATCTTTATTTTATGTTCCCACACACCCCACGAGCTCACTCCTAAGGGAAGTAATCTGGCAATGCATCACATGCATAAACCTGCAATTAAGCATCAGTGAAAAAACTGCCCTTTGTCAGTGCCAGAAGGTCAACATATACCCTGACAGCCTTTTTCCAAGACTGCATTGATTAGAATAAATAGGTGTTTCTGAGAAAAAACTTACATCTTATTGCCTGAGTCCCTTTGCCTACAAGACCTCATAGATAAAGGCATGTAGCACCACTGAGCTCATTTCAGGGAAGAAGTTGCCAGTTGCAACCATAAAGTGGATTATCCTACATAATCAGTGAGCGAAACTGATTCACACCAGATAAGTATCTACAGAATTTTATCAGTTAGAGATCACTAAAACTGCTATCTCACAATGCTGGAACTGAACACCTATTTCCCCATTGTTTGGTGGACTGAAGATTTGCCCCTGTGTGCCCCCAGCAACTGCAGGGAGACATTATATTAATGGGAACTTCGAAGCCAGAAGTAGTCTGCTTCAGGAAGGTGAAGGCTCTTCAGATGGAGATACAAAACTCCTGACTTCAGAGAAGTTGGCAAATTCAGACCTCAAAATCAGACTCCTATTCTGGGTCCATCCTGCTGTTTCATAACGCTTTAAGCAATGAATGGGTTCAGCACAAATTAAGACTCCTTCTGGAAAGATTAGGAGTCTTAACATGATCACAACATTGAAGTGAGGATAATGAAAGTAAGGCAATTTGATTTTTAGCATCCTACTAGACACGACTGCATTTTCTACTGATGTAATTTTCACCACTATGGAATAATACTTAGTTTGAAATTTCAACAGGAAAACACTTTTTTATTTCCAAGCAAATGAATTAGATCAGTATGTAATGTGAGTCCTAGTGTATTATCTTCCTTCTACAAATAATTACATCACACTTACACTTATGCTAAAATGATGCTGCCTTCCTAGTGATTTGAGAGATATCAAATCAGTGTTCTTCACAGAATGACAGTGACTTTTATATCGTAATAGCAAATTTTATTCTGTGACATGATCCATGAAAGGCCCAATCCAATTACTAGTACACACAAAGAGCTGAAACTGAAGTACTATGCAGTACCCCATCAGCCAAGCACCAGCAGAACCCCCCCGCCCTTGCGTCCTCCTTACACAATCGAAAATGATGCTGCAAGTCATACAGACTTTTTTCTCATGCCAAAAATTAAAATAAAGAACACAATTTTCCTTAGGAAATAACACAATAGCCTGCACAACAAACTATGTGACTTCCTACTCAGATTGACACCGACAGGCAGCCTACTAGCACAATCTTGGGAGCAAATCTCAAAATGGATAAGGTGGTGAGATGTTTTTGCATAACTCTGGTACTCACTGAAAGGAGAAGAGACAATGGCCACAAAGTGAAATACAGGGAAACACATCAAAGAATAGGAAAAAGGCTTTTTTACTATGAGGATGGTCAGACACTGGGGCAGGCTGCCCAGGGTTCCATCCCTGGAGATGCTCAAACCCCCCTGGACATGTTCCTGAGCGACCTGCTGGGAGCGGGGTGGTACAAAGAACCCCCAGATCTTCTGGCATTCTGTGAAGAAAACCCAGAAACCCTAAGTTTCTCTGAAGATTGTTTCTCTTTTGTACAGAATACAATCAGAGCATTGCCTGAGTAAGAATTAGACTTCAGTATTTTTAAGCAATTTCATTACAGCTCAATGAAAAGTAAATAGAAGTGGAATATCAGCTTGTGAAGCCCAGAGCTCCTAAACCTGCAGATGTAGTTTCTAGCTGGTAACAGAAACATCCACAAGAGGAAAAAGGAAATCATACTATCTTCTACAGCCTTAGATGAGGCCCTCTGCTAGCTCTGTCACTAGCGAGCCAACCAATAGTAGAAGTGAAACAGCAATCTGTTCTTACCAATGTAAACTCAATATATAAATGTGTATAAATGTGTCTGAACAAATATAGACATGAACGTGAATATCAGAAATACCAACTGATGCAAAAACACTGGAATCGGGAAGCTCTAGCATACATCTGTGTGATGACCCTTTAGACGAATGGTACTGGAACTTTGATGTTCCTTTAATTAATTACTCTTCTCACTGCCATGAGCACAGCAATTTCTGTAGAGCAAACAGAAATTTTCTCTATGCCAAAGGAACAATATGATTTACCAAGGTAACTTTATTTAAATAATTAAAATAGAAAAGGGAATGCAGCATATTTAAAAACAATCCCGGAAAGCATGTAACAACTTTTTTGGTTGTACTTAACCAAGAAAATAAATTGATAATGGCTATGTGGGAGTAAAAACGGGGTTCAATTACCCATTTTGCTGCAGATGTCAGGTCCAAGGCTGTGAATGTCCAGCTGCAACCTGCCTTCCACTTGCAGCGAATCTCTGTGCACACCAAGCCCTGCCTGGTGCAGGAAAACAGTGTGCTGAACCACTGTTGCCTGCCTGAGCAGTGCAGGGCTGGCCTCAAAGCCCCAATGTGATCATCCAGCCCAGCACCTCAGGCACCTGCAGGGGATAGATGCTTAGAACATCACCTCCCAACAGTGTTCTCTGTTATATGTAAGAAAATATTCACTTTCTTCATATGCAATTATTAATGTAGATATTACAGCAATATAAATAAATTTTCCATGCTTCCAGCACCAAAATGAAAATTTGTATCATTTTATGTAAAGAAAAATCTTTTTTCACCCCCTGATTCAAATTGGAGAAAGCAGCACTTTGTCCATTCCTAAGTAAAACGAAGCAGTGGAAACAGAAAGTCAGATTTAGACTTTGTATGTGCAATTGGGAAGGTGAAAAGCTTGTGATGTGTATCCTATTATTCAAATCTCGAGCTTAACTAGTGCTTTAGCACACTCTTACATCTTGAGAATTTCCCTTTTGCTGTTTATGCTGCAGACTAACTCAACTGTTTTTCTTATAAAGAATTACAGGCCACATTTTTAAAATCAGTTCTCTTTTGTCTGACTAATTGAGGCACACACAAATGTAGGTAACTGAGATCCACAGCACTTAGAAACAACAATCTCAGTTCCAAACATTGAAGTCAGCAGTGATTTTAACTGCTGTGCAAGCAATCATTAGTAGGTCTCAGCTGCACAGATGGGAGGCTGCCCGCTACAGCGGATAACTAGCTGGGATGGTATCATCCAGTCTCCAGCAGGATGTCTCAATCACATTAACAAAAGCAATCTTAGTACAGGAGAAGAGTTTGTACATGATCTTCATCCTGAGGATAACTAAATTCTAGTTTGCAATGAAAATATTTTACTTTTTAATGTCATGAACTGTTAGCTTAGTCTAATGCTTATACAGTTAAACAAGCATTTAGACATCATTTCTTTAATAAAAAGTCAGTATTTTAAAGGTCCATCCATGAACCTCTGTACTCTGCTATTGTTTCAAGGTACAAATCAAAATGACAGGAAATCTTCATATGTTATAAGAGAGAATTTAAAATTCACAATGGCTGTACAGATCATGTAGTAGTTTGGGGATATATATTCTGCTGACAGAAAAATAAACATTTTATGGCTATTTGGTGACATGTCAGACTTCTGGGGAACTCGGATCACAACAATGACGTCTGAGAAAATGCTATGTTGTTAAGTCACATCTCACTTGTTTATTATGTGAATATTGCCCTTATCTTTCACAGGACTAAATGTCCAAATACAGAAAATGAGAACTGGTTCCTCCTAATCTTAAGATTTATTTAAAAAGTTAAAGACAGAACTTATAATAAGGTTCCCAGAGCTTTAAATACCCTTTCAATCAAAATCTTCAACCATTTTAAGTATGACAGAAGTTATACTATTTGTTATACCACACAGAAATATAACACAATATAAAGACACACGATCACATAAACAGCAGGTGATATACATTTATTGTCACATGCTATCTAACTTTCGTGGCATAAAGTCACAGCTGAGAGCAGTTTGTGTTGCGTATGACTCCAATGACCTTTTCAAGTCTAAAAGGATGACTCCCCACCCCATGAATGCTCCTCTCTGTGCAAAGTGCCTTTGCAGCACTGGTGGACCCCACAGCACTGTTTTGTCGCTTGTGCTGCAGCAGACATGGCTGGCACTCGGGGATGCTTGGCACCACGCCGCAGGATTTATGACATGATTGCACTTTTAATTGGATGACCACATGGTTTATGCTTATGTATGTATATACATGTAGCTACGTATCTAGAAATATATACCACAAGAAAGATGCTACAATGCATTAAGGCAGGAGAGTCATGCAGCAACTCTGCAATGGGCTGAGATTGCCCAGCTTGAACTGGGGAAAAAATAAGCATATGAAAATGTATTTCTGCAAGTAAACAAAAATAACAAAAGATTAATTCTGCAAATCCATAAAAAGATGGTTCATAATTTTGACAATGTCCTTTTGAGCGTAAAGAAAATAAGAGGCTAAAATACCAAAAGTTAGTCATTCAAGAGTGAATAAGTCATAGAAATCCAATGAAGATGAGACGATATTCTTTGTTCTCAAGTAGACAGTGAATGAGGTGCTGTCTGACCTTCTGAAATGCTGCACGGTAAGCCCAAGCCTACTTTGATACAGTAATCTTTGAATAAGTGCATTTTCCTGGAGTTTATGAACAAGCCTGTGGAGTTTTAGAATTCCATTTTCACATTTTCTCAACCAATCACTAAAGGAAATCACCTTAATAGCACTTGGAAAATATCCACCTATATATACAGGTCATAATACTGGTCCATTATTGTCAGACTCACTGACTTCAATAAAAGTGTTCGAAAATATTTTATACTAAATATAAACTTTTATACTGTTTATGAATAGCAAATACTATGTAAATAGGAGAAGTACATTTGTATCTATAAGTACAAATATACTCTTTTATACCAAGCATTAAATGCTTAAGTAGGCTGAGTATTCAATGCAAGAGTATCTGTTTCTTCCTTCATATTAACATAAATCCACAGACAGTCTTAATTAGGTCAAACCACCTGATGTAGTAGGATAAGAATAGAAATTTAAGAGAGAGTAGACTTATATTCAATATATACACTTCATTTTCTTGATGTTTTAGTAGAGAGTGGGGGAGTAGTTGCTTATTGCCACAGGTTTTGTTTGATTATTTCTTCATGGGAATTTGAAACACACACGGTAATAAAGGTCAAATAGAAGCACAGTAACAGAAATATCTCCAGCTATTTCTGAGCCTGTACCCTGACTGCAGCTCTGCCTGCCTACAGCATGGTATGAGTTGACTGAAACCTTGGAAACCCCGATGCCAATGAAAAAATACCTGCTTCATTTCAATGAAGATAAAGATTTTATCTAATGTCTTTGAAATAACCATATATACTTACAGTCTTTTTTCAACCATTTCAAAATATGCCAGACTTACTCAGACAAAAATGGATGATGTTCATGGGAAACAGATATTTTACAAAATCATGCAATTCAATGAAGACTGGATACTTTAAGAAAGACTCATAATTGATTGGTCCAGTTATCCACAAAGAAGAATTATACCTGTCTTTGCATTTATTTGTACCAGACATTAGCTTCCCAACACTATATATAGATAAGTAAACTTTGGAACTTACTTATTTCTCTTAGTTTTGATGCTAAGATCATCATTTTCATCCCCTGGACAAGAGCTAACACATTTATCTGCTAAAAGAAATAAATAGTTATTAGGTTTTCAATAGATAAATGGGAATGCATATTCCTGAAATTAACCTTTGATTTCTTGTCTTTGGCCCTTGCTCAGGTATTTGCTATTTTTCACTCACCACAGAGTGTTTTAAAAATAACACCTATTTCCTATGGATCCTCAGAAACATCTTCATCTAAATGAAAGTGACAGCAATAAAAGCAACCATCTTCATTCTGAAAAATTACTCATTGTTAATTTGTGACATGATTTTTTAAAAAAATCTTGTTATTCTTTCAACTCGTAGTCCCTCCTTCCCTCTCTTAAAAATACAGCTACAAAGAGCTTTCTGCAAAATTATTTCAGTCCTGGCAAACTGCAGGATTTAATTGCCTTAATTTGCACCAGAACTTCCTTCCTTAGCCCATTTCTGTCTTATACAAGTAAATACAATGCTGCTTTTCCACAAATTCAACCACCAGTATACCAAGGCTATGGAGATTCCAACAACCTCCACACTACTGATGTACTGGCATCCTGGTTTGGCCTGGACACTCATCCTTGAAGGACTCTGAGGTTGCATTGTCAGCCATAACAAATGTGAAGCATATGAAAGAGGTATTTATTTCTGGACATTATTTTTTTTTCACTTTACACAAACTGTAGTTTTCATCAAAATTCAAATGGACAGATCACCAGAAGTCATGTCCAGCCAGTGCTTAGTTTGTGTTGACGACTCTTCAGTAGTTCACAATGAATTAGTAGAGAAATGCAAAACAATCAAACTCTATGTGGTTAGCTTGGAAATATTAGAAACACCAAACCACAGCCTTTTGCATTAGACTGGTAATTGAGACATGTCTTGCTACTGGAAACTATGAAAAAATAAATGAAAACTAAAACCAAAATTGAACTTAGGTTATGGAAATAAAAGGTTTGAATAACTTGATAGGGTGAGATCTGATCTCACTGAAACCAGATGTAACTCCAAGACATCTGCTTGAAAATGGGACCAATCTTTGTATCATTGAAGTTAACAGAAATTTGGCCATTTATTTCAAGTTTCAATTTAAAAATCTTGTTCTTAGCTCATTTGTTTCCCTGTTTTAGGGAAAACACGTTTATTAGTGTGCTTTCAGCAAATGTTAACTTTTATTTCTATGAAACGCTTGAACACAGCACACACTAAATCACTGCAAAAGGAATAACAAGAATCAAAGAGCAGCTGTAACGCTGGGACAAGGAAGACCTGAAGCAGAAACAGAGATCACATGGGGAGGGAATACACAGCAGGTGAAAATGGGACTCTTTACTAACTATAACTTAAAAGGATAATAAGGAAAAATGAATGGCATTCCAAAATGGAGTTAGATCTCAATGTTCCTGACAATACATGAGCATTATGAACAGAGAAATTAATTTAATAATGTTCTAAATAAACACAACCTCACTGGAACTGTTACCTTTTCCTGGTAAATTCTTCTTTGGGACATCCAATTAAAAATACAAATAAATAGGAAAAACAACCTGTAAACTCAGATGGAAGAATGTAATTCAACAGAGATATTATCAACCTATTAAGCAGGAGTTGAACAACCTGCAGAGGCAGTGGTGGTCTTAAATTTAATGAATACTGAAGGCAATAATATGAAATGACAGAGTCTTTGATGGCATTTTAAGAGAGCACCGATCCTGTTCCTGTCACATGCCATAGACAGACTTTCCAGAGCTGGCTAAAGGACGTATGTTGTGCTACGCTTGGACATTACAAGTCCTGATGGGATTCTTCTCTTTGTAAAGCAAGCAAGTGATGAGAAGTCTGGCCCACACAGGGAAACATCTTTCCTGTCCCACATCTCCACAGGACAAGAGTAAACTCACTGATGACAAATGACTATGTACAGTACTCCAGCTAATTGAAGGTAAACTCAAATTTGAAGTCGTCTTATGACAAGATCTTTCATAGATTTCTGAAAATTATATAATTTTAAAACTTCCTCGTGAAAAATACATGAAGGGGGCACATATAGCTTTCAGGTAAAAGAAATGCGACACAATGCACCCTGATTTCAGTGTTTACCTCCATCTGATGGTGAGGGAGGGGCACCAAATCCTTCTTCCTTTGCCTGCATGAGTGACTGCTGTGAGTATACAGTCTTGGATAAATGGGACAACATTAGAGTCAGCATCATCACTTAAAATTTCAGTGCAATGGAAAACTCAGTAAAACATGACAAATAGTATCGATACTCTCACTCAGAAACCTACTCAATCACATCACACTGCTGGACCTCTGGTAAGATTATAAAATGACTTTGAAAGGGAAGAGAGGCAGCCAAGCACAAAATCTAATAATTGATTTAAAGCTTTGAGGAAGAATATTACTTGAGAGTAATCTTTCCATGAAATCACAAAATGGAGCACTGCCCCAGCCTGACAGTCTATCAAGCTTAGTGTTGATTAATTAAATCATTCAGCTAATCCCAGCCATGTCATGAATTCTGGTTCATTTTCCAGAACAAAGAGGAAACACCTGCATTTATGAGGTGAGTTAAAGCACTGTCAATCCATTGGCCACACGGAAAAATCTGATGTGCAGTTTTGTAAAATGTATGTATCATACATAAGACTAGGAGCTTACCTATGCTGTTGCTAGACTGTGCTCCACATTTTTATCTGAATGCAAAAGGGTACAAAATATTTGTGGGAAGAGAGTAAACTAAATCATAACTGGTTGCGAATAGGAATCATATGAACTATGAATCGATATGCCATTTATTGTAGTCAAACATCAGTTTTCTTTTAATTAGCTGAAAAAGAATTTCCTCAGCAAACACATCCAGAAAAAACGTTTGAGAAAGTGAAGAAACAGGAATAGATAACAATAGTTTTCTTCTTTGCAATAAGACAAACACTTAAAGGAATCTTTGAAGGAAAACAGGGATATTATGGTCAGTCTGTGACCATACTGACAGAGGACTAATGATGGTGATGGACAAAAAGAGAGCTGTCATCAAAAGATGTAGCACTGCTGTCAGACAACTCTGACTTGAGACTGTGAAAGATCAAGGTATGAAAGTCCTGGCAATGCCTTCTCTGTCTTGGCCTTGCATTTGGTCCATGGTGGGTCCCTCCACTCAGGTGGAATCCCCATTGGAGGGGCTGGGATGCTGATAGCTGCTCTACGGCAGCAGCAGTCTGTGCAGCTGTCTTGGAGGCACTGCACTTCCCCTTGGATTCCAAGGGATGGCCTGATGGGAGCCCATTAGTAAAGAGCCATGACACCTTCATAAATCTCCCTAAGAACTAATACTTTGTGGAGGTGGAGTAATTGATAAATGAGTAATTTTTCATTTATGCCTAAATTATAAATGTACTTGATCTTGCAGCAGAGCAACGTGCAGATAACCTGTAACACCCCATGAATGACTATGCTTGCCAACGTTTTTTCATGTCTTTGATTTAAAAATTCTAATTAAAACTCAGCAGCAGCAACTAAGCTAAATAAATTTGGCAACTATTGTTGCAAACACATGGTTCATTTGTGTTATTTATTTACTCCAGATTACAAGCTAAGAGAAATGGTAACAATTCCTTTCACCTCAGCAGCTAATGTATACTAATTATAACCTGTCTCAAATACTGAGCCATCGCAAGTCCCAGTTACATCAAGGCAGATGAAGACAATTAGCAATAATGAAAACCATGGTCATAAAGAAACTGGTGCATGAATCAAATCTTGATGGTATATACAGATAATAAATAAAAAGGATGGAACACAGCAAAAAAAAAGTTTTATGAAGCAGCATGTATCAACAATGACTTTAGGCTCTTCTCATTAATTAATTGCAGACCATGAACAACGACCCTCAGTTTTGTCTTTGGCCACCATTCCCCCTTGTCAGTAATTAATTGATCTTTCAATATATCCTGTAATAAATAATGTATGCTATATTTTTCTCCTGAAGAATGACCTTGAGTTTTGGAATTATTAGATATAGAGCTAAAGTTATTTGAGCCATATACAAAAATGATATACATACAAGAATCTGACGATTGCAATCTATACTGAAAAATGTAACGACATTATATATTGATAAGGACTACACTAACATAAAACCACTCTCTGTAGCTTTTCTTCAGCAACCGTCTGCTAATACTGATAACATAAATCATGATTATCACTCACTTTTATCTACCTGCAGACAGTGTTTCAAGTCCCCAAAGGCACACTCACAGCCTGTTTTGCAGTAGTTGATTGGGAGCTGTGTCTGTGGATCAAAGCATGCACTGCGGCCCCCGATGGCCTGAACATAAAAGGTGTCACTGCATGAAACTGCCAGTGCTACCTTATTTTCAATTATAAAACACTACACTTTAAAAGGATGACAAAAATCTCATTTTCCCCCACTCCATTTTTCTGAAGAACACGTAAAAGCTGAGGCTCTCCACTGAAACTGCTGTGAAGCAGAATACACAAAAAATATAAGCAGCTAATCAAGATGAGCAGCGTTTCAAATGATTGCCATGCATCTAGGTGTCCTCCCAGTAATGTAGGTCTTACCAACACCACTCCCACGTGAAAGCCAATGTAAAGCATTAGGAAATAACAGGGGTATAAGGAGTCCACAAAAAAAATGGTGAAACATAATCTTTGAAGCGAAACGTGGTGGAACAAACTATGGAGCCACTTACTGCACTGGCAAGCACTGGCTGAAATGCTGGGCTGCTCCTGGCCTGGTCACGGACAAAATCTGGACTGAACAATGAAAGTATGGATAGCTGACCAAAAATACCGTATGATGAGGAACATGGGGTGGGAAAGTCAAGCCAGGAAAACTGCCTCCACAAACTGCCTGTCATGGGAAGGACCAGATAGCAAACACCTTGAATTACTGACAAGCCAAGGGGTGTCTTTTCAACTGTATTTTGAACCACTTAACATGCATTAATGCTGAACAGTACATTGTTCTTTAACCACAACTGTCCCCTTCAGGAATCCACAGTGTTTAGAAGTGACTGGCAGAGTCATGTTTAGATTGAAGCATTCATGTTTCCACCAAACCTTTTAGCACTCATTAGAGGTTTGCTGCTGGGATTTTTTCCCCCTCTACAACTTGGTTGGATAATCATTAACTATAGAGCATCTGCTTTTGTGTAACAGCTGAATAATGCATTGGTAATGCATTCCTAATGTACACACTGGAAGTGTGATAAAGCATAAAGACAGTGTCTTCTGAGCTATATCTTATACGTAAAAGATCCATCCAATATAAGAAGCCACCTGTTCCTTCATTGCCAATAATGAGAATGCTCTATCCCTCAATTCAGTATTTCAGTGAAAATAAGGATATTGCAATAAATACCAATTTTAATACATTACTTTATATGAAATCTCAAATGAAAACCCTTCTAATTATGGTTATCAAACTTCCACTGAAGGTATTTAGCAACCAAGTTTCATCTGACATTTGAGTTTAAATAGAGGCAAATAATCACAGGGCTTTAGTTACTTGCTGCAACTTCCAGCTTGCGCTTGTGAGGAGGATCCTCGATGATCCGATTTATGTCACCACGGTGCTTCAGGTCCACAGGCTTCTCCCAGACTGACAGCTGCATTGTAGGGTTGAAGAAGAAGACCCGGTCATCTCCAGTCCAGACTACACACCTATTCCAAGTGATAAACTATGCTTAGATAATGTCAGATACACCCACAAAGAAGAAATTAACGCTGGCTTATTGCATCTCCATTTGCTGTGTGTGCATGAGACACCGCTCTGACTGACACCCTGCCCCAGGCACTGCCCGCTCACAGCAGTCACCTTGGGTAAAGTAAGTCTCTCCATATCAATAAAATGTCACAGAAATGGTCTAAACACACCCCAAAAAGCAGTAGGTGAAATGTTCCATCACAGAAGGAAAAAAGAACCAGGTGAAGAGGAACACCATGGTGCTTTTGGCAAGAGAAGCCACGGGGAAATACATTTCATGTTCTAAAGCTGTGGCTGAGAGCAGCAAGTGGCAGAAGCCTCAGCAATGGGGCAGGGCAGTCATCGCCTTGATGTCCATGGGCCAAAGCTGGGCAATCATCGCCTCAAGGCCCACTCTGCTGACAGGAGGAGGTGTAATCACAGCATCCCAATGGCATCCCCGTGGCATTCCAAGCAGTTTCCACGACATCTGTGCTGGAGAGATACAACCAGCCACTGCAGAAGCCTGGTTTAGGTTGGTATTTATGAGTTCTGGTTTGAATTTGAAAAATGCGACCAAGTCGCTGCTTTGCAAACCACAGTTTCTCAATTTGGTCAATTAAAATATGCATGATAGCTGTTCAGATTTTTGTTCTGACATTCATTTAAAATCAGCTAAAATAATATGAAAATAAGTATCACACCATCCTTAACAGAAGTTCAAAACTAAATTTTACTTCACCAAATCTATATGTAAATAAACAAACAAAATATCAATCTTTCTGACTTGTAATGGAATATAACAAACATCATATACACACTGACTTTCTGACACACACACACATACTTATAATGGGAAAATGTTGGTATCTCTGAACCATAAATACCTAGAAGGAACAAATCTTATCATTATAACCTCTAATGTTTAATTGTTATTAAAAGCAGGGAACAAAACTGGTTTAAAAAGTCTGGTCTGGGTACAAGACTGTAAAAGTGAAAAATGCTCCTTCTCTGCAGAGTACTAAAATAACATAATCCAACATACCCTGTGTACCACTGGTGAGACAACATCATTGATCTTGCCCAAACATGTAATGAAAAATACATATCCTCTGTTAAAAAAGCGTGGAGGGAGCTACAGGGCTGCAGGGTGTCAGGAGCACTTTGATGTAAGTGTGTTACTGCATCCAAACATCACAGTAATTATGTTCAGTAGAGTTACACGTACTCCCAATGAACAAGAATACAAAACTGGTTGCAGAAACCCAACTGTGGGCTTCAGTTACACTTACACTCCATGGAAGTTTTGGCATTGTGAATTCAGTGACATGGACATGACAAATATTTTAATAACTTTCTGCTTATTTTAATGCAGAAATGTTTCCAACCACAAAACAGCCTCACAAGACAGATGCTCTAATCCTCTGTGAGGCAATGATTAGGTATAGTTATGACATCTTACTTCATACCCTGGAGCTACAGGAACCTCTATTCTCCCAAAGCACCAACTCATCAGCTCTGAGCCTCTTCTGCAGAACATCCCAAGATGGACTTCTAGAGGAACACTTTCAAGTCTCCATGCTCCCATAAATATCATAGTCATCCCAGAAGGAAAGGAAAAAAGAAATTGCCATTTAGGTGAAGAGGACAGACATAGCTGATCAGTTTAAGTGGCTTATTGTTATCCTTTTACTAAATGCTAGAATTATAGTCTGGGCACAGGCCAAATCCTGCCCAGGAGTAAATGCCTGCTTTGAAATGTCCTTTGCTGTAATTTCTTTCATTGGCAAGTAAGCACATTGCAGAATTTTAATCACTTGGGCAACCAGTTGCAAATGATGGCAAACTTGAACCTAGCACCTTATTTGGGATCAACGATGCTACCACATGCATGTGAGACTGTCAAACCCATTATGTGACAGTTATAACCAAGGGGTTTGGAAGCCCATGTTTTGTCTCTGCTGGTACACTGCTGCGTTCCCTGCTCCTCTAGCCATGCACACAGATGTTGATGGTGCTCATTAATCACTGAGTATCACCAGTGATTATCACCAGGTCTCGTGTGCAGGTTAGAATTATGGGGTCTATTGTGACACCCCTTCACTTTTCCATTACTAATATAATTTGACATTTAATTTAAAATTAATGTTGCTTTCCCCATGTAACATGTCACCTGCTCCTCTTCGGTATAATAACAGTTTCAATTAACCATAGAGGACACGTGATATTTTGTTTCAGTCATAGAGCATAAACTGGAAATGCAGATATTGTTCTATTCATGTTTCCTTTCAGAAAATTGTAATTTAAGAATATGTAAGAACACAGAATGATGGTAACAGTATTTTTTTTTATTATTACTTCATAAGGTAGGCAAGGTCTTGTAATATTCCTGGAAATCTTTCTGCCATTAAAAATAATGATCTAGCTACTTCTGACAGGTGCTTGGAGATGACATCAGCCATGGGTCTGACACAAGCAGGAAGCCAACCTATGGATGGAGAGTAGTTGAAGTAAATTCAGGATTTTGTTATTTGAGTTGCATATCTCGTTTCAACCTATCAGAAAAAAATTGTAAATTATGCTGAAGCAGCCTACAGGCACACTCCACGGTCCATCACAAGCAATGGGGCAAATGAGATGCTGTCAGAAAATGGGACAACTGTCACCATGAGGACTACACCCCCTCCCTCCAGTCCCAAGGACCAGATCTGGATGCCTTTTCTCACACCTGAAGTACTCAGTCACTAAATAGTCATCAAGTCACCCAGAAATGTAAAATTTCTCCTTAGAGATTAAAATATCACAAGTTTGGATCTGAGACTGGTGCGGTTTTGTGGAGGTACTGACTGCCCATTCACCACACAGCAGACACTGCTGGAGAAGCAGGGGAGCTGTGGGATCCCTCCGTGGGTTCCATTGGCTGTAGCTCTTTTCTGTAAGAATGGACCGATGAAACTATAAACTATTTATGATATTGCTGGACTCACTCAAACAGTTCCTCTGCACTACACCATAGCATAGCAACTGTCAAGAAAAGAAACGGTTGATGTAAATCACATATTTATGATGTCAAGGCTAAGTAGGATATCGGCCTGTGCTCACAATATTGGTTTTCAAAATGGCATAATATGATAACAACAAATGATGGCTGATACCTACCAGAGGTGAAGCGCCCTAGACAAAGATCCCACAGATGTCAGTTTATCAGTATAAACTAATTACTATATGGGTAAAGGAGGCAAAAAAATCTGTTCAGAACAGAAAGTGAAGAAAGTATTTCTCTATTTAAAAACTACGTGAGAGGTTTAGTTACCTGAATGGGAATATAGTCAGGAAACCTAGATCATGAGAAACCACCTATTTTCAGCAACACAACCTGAAAACACCACCATTCTTGCAAGACAGTAATAGTCATCCTCTGACAATGAAATAACTAGGAGAGAAAGAGGATCTGGCTCTTAAAACCAAGAACATTTCTAATGGATCTTTGGGTCCAAGCAGCATACAAGCTGAGATGCAGTGAGGCAAAGCCCAACGGGCATGGCTGAACACAGTCCTGCTCACAGCAGGCAAGCGGACATGCACGCCCGCAAAACCAGAAAGAGTTGCCCTCTGCCAGACCTGGTCCCTGGCTGAGCCAGAGCTCTGCAGCACACTGCCCTCACCTCACAGATCCCAGTGCAGATCTCACACCTGACTTCACAGAATCACAGAATTGTTTAGGTTATAAAAGACCTTTAAGATCATCAAGTCCAACTGTAAACCTAATATTGCCAGGCCTAACACTGAGCTATGTCCCTAAGTGCCACATCTACATGCCTTTTCAATACCTCCAGGAATGGTGACTCAGCCGCCTCCCTGCACAAGGGCTTGTGGTGGCCTCTCTGAATTTTCCTTAAGTACATGATCAATGAGGAAAAGCACCAGCGGAAGCTGGAACAGGAACCCAGCATTGCTACTTAACACCGAGGATAGCGTATTTTCACCACATACCAGACCACTAATATATGTCTGGCAAGTGAAATGGCACCTATGAATGACTTCTAGCAGGTCTGATTGCATTTGCTTACCATGGTGATCCTGGCACTGGAGTGGATGCCACCGGTTTGTTGCCATTTGATGTGCTGTCATCCTCATTTACCAGTTTGAAAGAATGATCCTTGAAAGACAGATAGAGATTAGTCAACTAATAAAGCCAGTGTAGAAGACTGTTATTGTTATACAAATCACTCCCTTTAACCTGAAGTGGATTACTTTTATTGCTGTTATTCCACAAGTAGCTTTATGAACAACCAGCTACCTTGAAAACAGCCCGGATAGATGGGAAATAATAAAAATGTCGCCCCATTAAGAGCAATACAAATGAAAAATCAGAAGACATGCTTTTGTCAGGGCCAATAGCTCACTTGGGATAGCAAGTAGAACTCTGTGTACTGCAGTAACAAGGAGAGCCGCCTTGTCAGAAGAGTGGGGAGTGATGCTCATCCTTATGAGGGCAGGATCAGGCACAAGTGTGCTCCCACTGCCAATTGATCTGTGCACAAAGAAGCAGCACATGCAAGGGAGCAGTGGGGAAATAGCCAGGGAAGGGCTACAGATGGCACATGTGCCAAGAAAGCACTTGTACCAGTCCAAGTGCATGAGGCAGTGTGTGACTGAAAGAAACCGCTTGCACAGGTGCAGAGGGAGCAGCTGAGCGAGCCTCAGGAGCACAATTGCTCTGCAGAGGTCAGCATCCTTGCTGGCATCACTGTCTGCTTGCTTCAGAGCAGTTTTTTTTGGGACTTCCCAAAGTCATAATAACACTGACAAGAGCGTGGACTGACTGTCCCTGGCTTCAGCCAGTAGTAACCTCCTGAGATGGAGGGGACCCAGATGAATTCCTGTCGCAGTTAAACCCCTCTGTGACAGGGCTGGGCTGCTCTGCTTAAGGCTGGTCATATGGATGGAGCAAGAGACACCATGGCAGGGTTGTATGGCACAGCTGACAAGTACAGGCAGTGTTTTACCAGGTGAAGAACAGCTATGTATTGTAATAGCTTTCGAAAATGAACTGTGAGGAGGAGGTGTGGGAGGAAGGCAGAGATCTAGCTCAATGTGGTACCAAAACATGAGAAGCATGTAGTTAATGAAAAAATAATAAAGCATATGTCCAGAGGTCTTAATCTTGGAAGTACTTTACAACTTAAAGCCCTAAGGAAAGTGCTTGAATACCAACACAGCTGCAAGCATGAGGAATGCCTGCAGCGCTTGGTAGGCAAGGAAGGTTTGCTTGCACAGAGCCTAAAGACAGCTGCACAATAGGAGTGTGCCAAATGAAAATAAACTGAACAGTAGCTCAGTCCACTGGTTCTCCTCCTGTAGGACGGTGCTCCTGATGCAAACAGTATGTATGCATAGAGCAGAAGGGCAGAGAAACACATCACGCCTGCTCTAAGGTGGCTTCAAGCATCTTCTGCACTGCTGCTTTCTGAGCCTGAGATGCTCTTCAACACCCCCGTGCTCAGAAAAAGACTTCCCTCTTTTAGCTTCAGCCATTTTCACAATGTCTGTATGCGCTGTGCAGAAAGCAAATATTTTCATTTATCCCATAGAAGCTGGGAGTATGTTTAAGGTTCTTTTGCTTTATACAATAATCTAGGCTTTTTTATAAAAAGCTAATGAAGTTACACATATACAGTATTACCCATCTGTAACCTGTACATAATATTTGCTCTCCATTTACATTCACCTGTCAGTTTTATTTAAGGACCATGGAGTTACCTGTAACGGAAGGCTACACAAGTGCCCAGCACAGTTAAACTAGTAACACCAAAAAAGGCAGGACCATGAAAAAAATTCTTTCTTGCACCTGGGCTTGATGTTGTGGTAACCGGCACAACACTAGCAAGTGGATCCTGCTCTGAGCAGGAGCTGAAGGAGCCCCACAGGCCCCTGCGACTACAGTAAGACAGAGAAAATCACAGACTCTGTTTCTCACTTCGACTTCTCTATACAGCATGAGAAGAAAACCAGCCATGAGCATCCCTCCTCTGCTACTCTGACACTACAGTGACAGAGCTCCTATAAAGCACCAAGATAAATATAACAGCTCTTTAAAATCGACTGTAGGAAACAATCCCCTATCACCAGCACAGCTCCAGAGAGAAGACAGTCCTTTATCCTGACTCTGATTTGTGTAGTTCAATAGTTTAAAGAGGTTTATAAAAGAAGAAACGCCTCTGCAGACCTTATCGCCATCACTCTCCACAGTGGTACTCTTCCTCTCCGTGTGTAAAATCAAGGTCGGTGGGCAGGAGGATCTACTTGTTTCTTTGCCATTATCTGTGAGAGGAAAGGATTTTTTTTTAATGTGCAATAAATACATTCCCAACAAACCAAAACTGTCAAGGAAAAAATAAACTACTCCCTGTGGTTCCAAGTCTCCTCTCTTCACTTCCTCCCCCTCACTCAGCCCTTTATTTACATGCATATGTGTGTGCCAAGGACCATAGAACCATTCTAAATATCATGTCCTATTTAAATGGGACACATTCCCATACTTCAGAGTGAGGCTTTTACTGCACTGAGCTTTTTGTCTTGCATTCCCTGAACCCAACCCCTTTTTTTTTATGGGACGTGCCCTACTTCCCAGGGGCACAGTCACCCCTTGGAGCAAAAGCCTCCCTGAGGGGCTTGGAGCCAGCCAGCTCTGGGTTAACCTCCACAGGAATTACTGATGGGTGTTTAGTTGCATTTCCACAGAAGCGGTTGTAAGAACATGTTCATCTCCTTTACAAACAAATGCCTCCATCCTGAAAAGGTAAACACTAAAGTGTTTCCCCTAGCTACAGAATCTGTACATCTTGGTAACAGAGAGGCCGTATGGGACAGTAAGGAAATTTTTTCTTTTTTAATTTGGGGATTTTTCACCTTCTTGACCTTCCACTACTCTTCAAACATGTATTTGGAGGTTTGAGCAAAGGTATTCTCTAGACACTTAGCCCACCTGTAGCATGGAGGACAAGGTATATTCTTTGTAAGTTAACCAGTTCCAGGC
The DNA here is from genome assembly GCA_033558185.1 of Dromococcyx pavoninus. Lineage (NCBI taxonomy): Eukaryota > Metazoa > Chordata > Aves > Cuculiformes > Neomorphidae > Dromococcyx > Dromococcyx pavoninus. Next base: position 634,998 of record JAUMJL010000346.1, on the reverse strand, counting down.
AAAGTGCATATAGCCCTCTTCCACTCAGTCTCCCGAGCTACAGGCACCACCTTTGCTCAGGCAGAACAGAGCAGTGACAGCAACGGCTCTGGCAGGGAGTATGAACGGTTGGTGCCCAGGCTCCATGACCCAGCATGTTCCTCCTAGAATGAAAGTCTTACCCTGATCACAGCCCTGTGCCAAAGGACTCTGATTTGTACCTTAAAGCCTGCAAACTGACAGGTAGAGTTAAACAACAAATAGTGATGATATTTCAACTCTCTTATCATAAAACTCTCACAAGTGATGTATAATTATAACCAAGAATTTCAATGCCAGAAGGGTTCCAGTACAGCACTTAAATTGCCACAGAAGGATCAAACTGCTCAGGAATGGGGTCCACAGCAATCCATCCCTGCCAGCATGCCTGCTCACATGACTCTGCCCCCACAGGCCCCTGCCCTTGCTTTGCAGGAGGACACCCACCTTACACCCAGCCACTGCGCACAGCATTTCACGCTCCTTGGTGAGCACCAGTGCAATGGCACATCACAAGTATGGGCTGATGCTACCAGTACTGCAAGTACCACAACGAGGGAAAGCCACAACATACCTCATCCTTTATCCACCTCAAGAGCTACTGAGTACCTTCTGTCTGCCAAACAGACTAAAACTTCAGTACAGTAGCTTCGGAAACTACCTCCATGCACTGCTTTTCTAGGACTGCACGTTATACAGCAGATTCACATTTCAAAATACTGTTCAATTAATTTGAGTACGGAATAGGCACACACGTAACAGGAACTACACCAAGGAAAAGGTTGGAGCATCTTCCACTTAACTGCTTCACTGTGGAATATATCACAATAACAAAAATTTAAATATATGTCATTTTTTCTCAGAAGATGACCTACTAAATTTTTATGGGTAGTGAAATAGAAGATTTACAAACCATATCAATTAATTTCCATATTAAAGGAGGCAGAAGTAGGAAGCAGCTAATACATATCAAAAGGGTCTCTCCATTTATCTTTCTTCATGAGACATCTGTTAACAGGGAATCAAAGCATTACTGTGCATGTTCTTTGAATGCAATAAAGTCACGTCCAGCTCTAGTCTGGCTGTGAGCGCCCACCTCTGCCTTTTCCTGCTGGGTTTCTGGAAAGGTAAAGGAAATCCTGGAAAAGCAGCCAGGAAGGCCAGAGACATTGGACAGACAACACAGGGACCCTGCTGAGACTGGTCCTGTGAGCAACAGTGTCAGGCAGGAGCACCTGGAAAGGCAGGAGGCAGCTGCTGGGACTGGGAAACAGTGACTCCAGCCAGGCTGAAGCCCCATGAGGAAAGCAAACACAGCGAAAGCACATCTGAGAAGTGAGGATGCTTCTTGCAGTCACCGGTCTCTGAGACGTGGAGGCATAATTAGGGCTGCTCACTTAAATTTAACTCTGCTAATCTATTCTCCAGCTCCAAAACACGGCAAAAGAAAGACGACATGCAGTTTCTTAACTATTTCACAGAGGTATTTCATTACCTTTCCCTGTGTTTCCACAACACTCCGACTCTCCCACTGCTTTTCCCCAGGGATATCCTTAGCTGCTTGTTCTCCACTCCCATTATGTGCTAAGAGCCATCCCTCAAGCACTGCCTCGCATGCACAGCAGCTGCAATGTGTCCTGTACCGCCTACCTCCTTTCTGATGAGGGTTTTAAACCAAAATATCAGCACACCTTCTGGAAATATGTTTGTAGAGGATGAAAGGACCTCTCCATCTGCAGCAAACATTCCTTTGCAAGTCATTGAACTTGCAGCAATTTGATAGCAAAACGAACAGTCCTGGTTTGGGCCAGCTTTTGCAGGCACACAGCTGGTCCTGGCCATGTTTTCAAACTGGCACTGGTGCTGGGCTAAGGCATCAAGGCCGACCACGTCCTCTGAGGGCAATGCTGCTGAGCAGTCTCGTCACTTCCAGTTCTCAACCCTTCTACTCTTGCCATGAAATAATCCCTAAACCAACAACTCTGGAAGGCCAATTAGCTGCTAATGAAACAGAAGCAAATAAACTGCTTTTTGGATTCTGTCACTCCAACATGGAGCAGCTGGACACAGAGCAGCATGTTTGGGAAACAACGCTTAATGGGATTTCGTTTTTCTCATGATTTCTAGGGAAATCACATCAACCCCTCTTCAAGCTCTGCTTCTTTCTCTTTCCGACTATTTGTTTAGTCCTAGGGAAAAAAAGCTCTTTATTATTACTAGAATTTTGATTCTTTTATGGTCTTCATTATCACATTAGTTTAAGAAGTAGCCAAGATCTTTCATTCATGTATATTCATATGCACACATGCATGAAGAACAAGAAAACATGTTTACTTAGCTTTACAAGCATTAACACAAACAAACAAATGTCAATTGGCAGATTTAAACAAAGTGCTGCAGAGGATATTCCCACCGCTGATGCTTAAGAAATGAAAAGAAGAGAGAACCACATTTGCACAACCCTGGGAGCTCCAGTTTGATGATAAGGAAGGTGTAACATATGGCACAATTGCCTTTGTCACTGCTATTCTTACTCTGTTCTTTAGTAACTGAAGATTAGCTTGATGTATGGAGTATGGACGTACTGGTATGGGGAGGCTCTCGTGCACAGGCAGCCATTCTCACTCCTGTTTGAACCTTACACATATTCAGCACGGAGACATTCTGCACTGCAAACACCTGGGGAAACTTCTTTCTTTCGTCCTTTGAAAAGCTCCTTCACAGCATTGAAAAGGGAAAGCTGAAGCCCCAGGGAGGAACTTGGGTGCTTTAGCGTTTGCTCAAAATACAGTATCACTGGTGCAACAGACATAGGTGAACTTCTGCGGCACACAGTTCATTAGGCATTCATACGTGAAATATACTTTCACAAAACGTTAGACAGTCAGCACATATAAAATAAGATGGAAATAAAGAAATAAAATAAAATAACAAAAGAAAGTACTGAAAGTCATTGTGCACATCAGGAGTAATTTATTTTTATAGCTAGAGTTGAACATTGCAACCATTTTCCCCAAGTATAATGTCAAGAGAAAAAGAATTCAAGCCTGTGTTTTCCCCATCAGGCTCAGGATTCCCCCACTGGTCTCGGGGTAGGGAGTGCTCCCCTGGCTCAGGCTCGCCATGCTAAGGAAGGATGTCGAGCTCCCAAAAAGTGAGGCAGCGGAGCTGCAACAGCGGAGGTGGGAGAAAACCTGCGGGGAGCCCATGCCTCTGACCCACACTGCTTTTCAAGGAGGACATCAAGCTGATAACTGTTAGGGCTTCTCAGATCATTAGATTTCTCCTCTGCCCATGCTCGAGAAGGACAGCCAAGAAGACGCACGTTTACCCTCCACTGGCAACTGGTGCATGTCTTTGCTCAGGTTTACTATTTTTTTAATTAATTAGTCTTTTTTTTCACCCCTCTTTAACTTAAGTGCATAAAATAAATTGCAGCCTGACAATTAAGCTACCATGACTTATTTCCAACATAATCACACACCTTTTTTGGCCCTTAAACTTAGTAGCATAATTACTAACAATGCGTTCCCACACTTGCTGTAATGCTGCTGAAGGATGCACTGGAGACGGGAGGATAAAGATATCTGATTAAAGAGACCTCTCTGAGGCTCCAAAGCAGGTAGAGAGACATGAATAATTCACAGTATGAAAAGTAAAGGTGAAGTAGCAATACTATCCTGGGTACATAACAGAGGATGTAGGTGCATGATCATAAACATCTTATTAAAAGCAGAATTAGAGAAGAAGAGGGAAGAGGGAAGTTTGTTTACTCCAGAAGGAGTTATGGAGAAGAGATAATAAAAACTGTTTTTGCAAAGGTATGTAGAGGCCAAATCTCCATTAATATCAAAGGAAGTTTGAAATTTTTACTCTAAATAAGTGTGGGATTTCAGCTCCGGCCACGTCAGCTGGGTCCATTCACTGCTCCCGCAGGCAGGAATCTTACCTTTAGCCCACCATCACTGCTTCAGGGAAACAGATCCTCTCCCAGAAAAGCCTGCTCATGCTTGCACACTGTGTTTCACTCTTTAATTAGTGTCTGTTTTCTGCTTTGACCAGGTTCTCTGTGCCCTGCCAAACATTGTGTTCTCCCTCCTCAGGAACGTGTCTCCTTGAGCAGTGTTCTTTTCCTTCTGCAGCAATCTCTTCCTACTCACTCCTTTATTTTCTGGAGATTTGTAACAGGAGCAGTAGCATAACACGGACAAATTTTTGTCTGCTGTACAATACCATGGACTACATGGCTGGTGCAGAGGTCAAGGACACACTCATTTCCTTGTTCGACTTCTCAGGCACACAGCCAACATTGCCAAATAGATGCTATTTGCCACTACACTGAAAACACTTTCTTTATTAAAGAAGGAAAAGGTGAAAAACCCTTACTGGCATATTCCCTCTGACACCATGCAGGGTGGGCAGCGCACCATTCCCGCCTCCCAGACCGGCTCCTTGAATTAATTTCCCATAGAGCTGAGCCAATAGAAGCATCGCTGTGAGCACTGCTGCCCACAGAGCAGCACCAGCAACGACAAACACTGGGCACAGAGCCGGGCTGCTATTTGTTCACCTCCTCTCTCCCTGAGCACCAGGCAGCCGCTGCCACACGCCCAGCAGGAGGGTGTCTCTACCTGGTTTTGCATTTCCCTTGTTTATGCCACTTGTCGGCCTCTCTCTCCACCCGTTTTTGCAGCTCTGCAGGCTAGCCCAGGCTAACCCAGGCTCTGAGTCAAAGCCCTTTGCTGATTTTTCCCAGTCTTTCCTCCTCTGCTCTTTCACATGTGATTCTTTTTAAATATCAAGATATCAACCCTGATCTTCAAGGTACTGAATAACTGAGCTCTGAATACCTATAAAATCATGCAAAGCTCAGTGGGGGTGGTAGCTACGGCTCCATATCTCTTGTACCTAGTAATGCAAAAAAGTCAGATTTGTACTTGAAATTGGACTTTTCCAGCTTCCAGTGAAAAAATAAATGCTTACTAGAAGTCAGGACCATTGCAAAGCTTACTTCTTCTGCTCCAGAAATACAGAAAATTTTATTAACTTTGTCTTTAGAGAAATACAGATTTGGTGTTGTCTTCAGCAAAACCCAGCTATGTCATGCCTTGCTGAACATCCAATTTTCCCTTTTAGAAACAAAGTCAAAGAAAGGCTTATCTATATTGTGAAACAAAAGTATGGCTGTAAGGCCATATAAAATCTGCATGCTGGCTTAACATTGCCACTGTAAGTGCTGGCAGCATAACATGGGGGCACAGGCTTATATATATATCTATGTTTAAATGCTCTAAACAGTTATATAAGGTATATGGCTTTAAATGTTGGTATTCAAGTTGTCCACCCTAGTCCTTTCTCAGAAATGATCACCCTTGTGTTCCAATGAATACATTTTTCAAGGTCCAGAGCTTTTAAATTTAAAACAAAACGAAACCAAAAAACCTCGCCCTGCTGGTGACTCAGAGCAGGCTGCTATGCTTGAATTTGCCACCCAGGCACTAGAAGGTCTCAGCACCAGGTCCTGCTCTGCCACGGCCAGGAGGCAGCTCAGCCCCAGCCCCCCACCAACCTGCTTACTTGGGGTTCTGGTCATCGACAGGAATTCATCAGGTTCTCAGCATTTCCAACAGCTTCCTAAAGTGCATGTTTGTTTTTCTGTAGCAAGCACTTTGAGGCTGATGTATGAAAAAACACTTTCGTTACTGTCATTTGCTACTAATTATGATTCCTGCTCTGATTGTTTTTCCACTGGAGATAATGACAGTTTGTAGTAGCCTGTACAAAAGCTTCTGATCTCAATAACATTTAAGAAAAATACACACTATACTCTAGCGAAATTACCATTTTTCTCTTAAATGTAGTCGGCAGCAAATCAAAGATGACAAAAGGAGGAAGAAGGTGGTATTTTGTATTTCCAAGAGAAAGCTGGAAACAAAAATTCAACAGTACAGCCACTTGATTCAGGCAACCTACTGACCAAATGTCACCCTGGCCTCATCATAAGAAGCCATCTAGTCATCTAAAGGCTTTATACAGTTAAAATCTTATTCAGCATGAGGCATAAAATCAGGACTGTTTCTGTTTTCAATTCTGCCAAGACGATGACTATGAAATTTATTTGATATGAAATATACTACAAGCCACAATTTCAGTTTTCAACAAGCTGCAGATCAGCACAACCCTTGCACAAATCTTCATCTTTCTGCTCCTTCGTTCTTTGAACAGTTTTAATATTTCCTCTGTCTCACTTGCTTTCAACAAGAAAGCAAGTCGATACAATTCTTGGTGACTTTTAGGAGGAGCATGCAGGTCTTCATGAACAGTAACTGTAGAGATGATAAAAGAAGTAGGTGTTTACCAAAAGCAAACCAAACCAGACAAGAAACTTGAAAAGGAAGTATCTCAAAAGAGACGTGTATGACCTTTCTTTCAGTTTTAAGGCATCCGTGTCATAAAATTTTCAGCAATTTCCAGACAGAGCTGGAATACTCAGCAACGTAAGTTCAATCAGAGGATCTCATTCAAGACAGGTACAGCAGCAGGCAGACTTGCTTCAAATGGAGCCTCCAGTTCCACTTATGGATTTGCCTAGCACAGCTGAACACAAACTAGTTTATGAAACTTTTTATCTTGGCCATGGGTACAGACAGTGAGCCTGAGGTACCCACCAAGGAAACAGCTTAGCTGGACAAATCAAAGCTTTTACACCAAAACTCTGTCAACAAATACGGTATAAGTGCATTCATTTCTGACTCTTCAAAACCTCCACAATAGTGTTAATCCCCAAGCGTGAAGGATCAGATAAAATACACTTAAACTGATACTACCTAGTGATTCCTAATAAACTCAATTTTTTTCCCATGGAACACAGCTTGAAAGGTGCGTTCAGGAACCCGTGGTGCCACACGGCCAGCAGCGGCTGACTGCCACCCCTTCTCCATGGCTTTGTGCTCCCAGGTCAAGCAGAATAACAACTTGTCCAGCGCCATCACCGTGTTTCACCTCCATTAACAGAGCTCCTGACATCACAACAACAGTATTGTAAAAGAAATTTTATGTTATTAGGAAAGATGTTGCCAATTTCCTATCAAAATCTTATTGGTTTTTGATTGTGATTTGCAATGCGTAATGCGTAAATGTGAATCTAAATAAAGCCACAGGACTTTGTCCAGCCTTTGGAAACAGCATTGCCCCTCCTCTCGCGACAACACACACATATTTACATGACAGTGAATAAACCAATTTTATCACAAAGCACAGCATAAAGCATCCTTGGAGGCTTCAGCCAACGAGGCTTCATGGAGCAACTATCCAAAAGATAACCACATTATGACTGTAATGCTTGTGAATACCACTGGCATGGGAAATGAAAAGCCCAAGGACGTTTCAGAAACTTGCCTTTTGTATCATCAAATGCAAAGCTACTGCCAATTGCCAGACTGAGTAAACAGGATCCGAAACACTCTGAATATGCTCGCAATTAGCTAAAGCAAACGTCATAAAATTTGAGCCGAATTTTTAAGGGTCCCTCATTTCTACACAGTATGGAAAGCACACTTTGTTTGGAAGAATGCAAATACACAACATATGCTTCAGTAATATCATCAGTATATAGAAACATAAACACACCTGTTAATGTCTGATCCATCAAATTGGTTGCCATGAACGTCACCGCCGGTGCAGACACAGTAGTTACCCGGGTGACTTGCCTCGGCATCAAAGGACCCACATGAGCATCCATTCTAGAGGCAGAACCTGCATTCAAACCACAAGGAAATCTTTTTTTGTTTGTTTCCAGTAAACAAAAAAGCCTTTAAAAACTCAGGTTTTTTCCAGCCATATTTCACAGAACACAGTTTTAACCTCCTGCTAAATATTTCTCTCTATAGCTATTTGCATTGTTAAAACAATAGGGTTTATGTTTAGTTGAATTCCTGGTCTAGTCTGGCCACGATATTCATGGATTCTCAGCAAACAAGCATTGGTGGAAATTTCAAATTAATAAATATTTGACCCTCAGAACAAGAATTCCCAAAGATATATTAATGCTTTCAGAACAGATTACAGCAAGATCAGTCCTCTCATTTAAGACTACATAACACACCTCCAGTTTATACTGTTACTGATCACAACTGGGAAGCAAGATGTCCACAATTACTACTGAAAAAGGGAAAGTCCACATCTTCTACCCAAATCTGGTGACATTCTCTACAGAAATACAATTCCAACAACTGAGGGGTTATTTTCTTTCCTAGCCAGTAAGTTTCAAAGCTGTCATTTCAATGCATTTTCTCATATCCTCAATTACGTGTCCCTGAAGCAAACAGGAATTCAGGCTATCACCAGACTTTGAGGGATTCACACTCGTAACAAGTGAAGGAGAATTTAAAACTTAGTATGTAATTTTAATCAAATTCCAATTTTTAAAAACTCTTTTACAACAACAGAAATGGATACACAATAATAATAAATCCTATGAAAGAAAGACTATTTTATAAAATAGTCTTATAAAGGTTAGCATGGATAAAGAACCATGTACAGAAAAGTAAAGCCTTGCCAAAAAATAGTCCTAGGAAAAAGCAGTAGGTTCACAAAGCTTTAGGAGTTGGGGTCAGAATGCTAAGATCACTGGATGTTCGATAATACATTTTCATGAAACCAGCTTGCCAGATTATCCTACAGACTTGACTAGGTAAAGGATGATTTGTTAATTTTAAATGCAAATGAAACATGACACTCATCCAGAAAGAAAAAACAAATGAGTTTCCAAATATGCCAATGAAACAACCCAGAGGACAATTACAATTTTTCCATTTGCACAAACGGAAGAGGATGCTTAGTCCCAATCAGCTGTGGGGGACCCTTTCATTAACTTTCTCTTCACTTTCTCCTTTCAAAGGACCTCCAAACCCTCACAACCCGGGAGCACCTCCAAACACTCACAACTCAGAGCAATGAATGAACACAGCATCACCTCTCATGAAGAGCTTGCAGCACTATTCAGAGCAACTCCTGAACTTTGGGCTGAGGATCAGGCCTTGAGATAACTGAAAATTCACCTTAGATAAGTATTTTGCAAACAAACGTCATTTGCACCATACACCCTGAAACAGTTTCATGTGCACATATACACACAGCAAGAACCAACAGCCCTGCAGCTACTGCATATCTGCATCACATCCTTACATTTTTATTTTGTTGCACTCCTCCTAAGAGGCTTGAAAATCGTAAGAACGTTAAGAAGCCCATTTAATATTTTCACAGACTTCCTCCCACCTTTCAGCCTTCACCTGCGTCTGGAGGTCAAGGATTAATTAGCAAACCACGTCATGCCAGCCAGTTAGTGGGGGACAGAAAAGAGGAACAAGAGAACTCTGACAATGCTATTTTACCCTCCAGGCGCAGCGGAGGTTTGTACAGGACAGACAATAGAGAATACTACATGTCTCAAGGCACATGTAAAAAACATACACAATGTACAGATTTTCTTAAGCCATAATGTGTACTTGTATGCCCAGGCACGGTCCCCATCTGACCTGGTGAGTGAGAACCCTCCATAGACCTATGGTGGTCAAGAATAAAACAAGACAGGTACCAACAGATGCTCCTAGATTGCTACTATCAATGGAGTAGGAGGAGAGGGGAGACAACAACAACAAGACCTCTGTGATCCAACATCTGCACCAATAAAGTAACCCTGTGCCAGCCTCCTGGTGGTCTCATCCTCAGAATGGCAGAACTGGCTGTTGGCTCTGCTAAGGCAACACAGGCTACCTGGAAGGCACAGGGAAGATGAATTACAAGAATCTGCAGGAAAAACACCAGAAAAAGGAAACATTTTATTATTTCTCTCTTTTTTTTCCCCCAGCCATTAAGTCAGGATAAGAGAAATTCCTACAAAACATGATCAGTAGCACAACAAAGAAATTACCCTGCAAGGTACTATGATAAATTTAATCCACACTTGCTTTGAAGAAAGAATGATAAACTAAGCATTTACAGAAGAGGAACAGGTCAGTGTTGTCCTTGTTATGCTACCTACAGCACAATAATGTAATTGGAGGCACTTGTAACTTGGCCATCTCTAACAAGACAGTGAACTATTTTCTTTTCCAGCTCAAGACAATGTTCGGACCTCAGGCAATGACAGTTTCTTTTTTTCTGCTTCTGTCAAAGCCCCTGGCAAAACTATTAACTTTGATGAGCTCTCTGATATAAACACTGAGGAACCATCAATCTCAACACTGAAATCTAAGGTTCTTCTGAATCTATAGAGTAATTCATGCAACAGTACGCAACAACCACTCCAGTTTCAGTGAGATGCCCAACAGGACATACTCATGAATGGACTGAAATTGTGGTTTCTGTATCCTTGGAGACTACTTCTTAAGCTAGGATTTCCATCTGAAATTTAGATGTGCATTACTACACAATTAATTCCATGAATGGTATTTTATATAGCAAGAGTTGTTTGATTTTCTTTGATCTTTCAAAGTAATTTTAATGACAACAAAAAAGGACACTTCTATCCTATCACTACTAGAGGCATCAGAGACAGATTAAAACACTATTTCATCATCTGTTTTCTTCTGATTCTGGTGAGGTATGTGCACATAGCTGCCTTGCTATCTAGGACAATATACTCAGAAAAGCTTATGCAGCTATTCTGTATTTATCCAAAATGACCATCTTTAAAGATAACAAAATATCAAAAAATACCAGCGATGAACATGGCTGGGAATCTCTTTCTTGCCCTTTTCCACCTTGAAATTTGCAAAGGAAAGGGGGAAGGTTCACACCTAACAGATCATAGAATCATTAAGGTTGGAAAAGACCTCTAAGATCATCGAGTCCAACCATCAGCCCAATACCACCGTGCCTACTAAACCATGTCCTGAAGTGTCATGTTTATAAGGTTTCTGAACACCTCCAGGGAAAGAGAGTCCACTGCTTCCCTGGGCAGCCTGGTCTAATACTTAACCACTCTTTTGAGTAAAGAATTTTTTTCTAACAGATGCGAACCTGTGACACCAAACAGGCATGGGTCCTCTCCTGCTACTGAAGATCTCCACAGGGTGACAGGCTTGTCTCAGGCAGCCCTGCACTTTCTGGTCAAGCTCTTCAAGAAATGCTGAGCTGATGCAAAACTGGCCCTCGAGCATGGCCAGGCATCACAGCTCACACCACCGCCATTTACTGGGATCTGCGATACTGTGCAGGGGAGAAAATCACAGCTGGCTTGAAAAAAAACACTGGTCCTACCACTGCTTCTCATGTCTGCAGGAGACCGTCACACTGAGACTACGATAACACAGCATGTGATGTAAACATGGGCTACACGTGTAGATATCTGCAGGTTCATACCCAAATTCTGAGGTTCAAATGGACACCAGGTGGACATAAGCATCCACTAAGGTATGCAACAAATTTCAGTATGCAAGCAATTCTCTATATCCAAAATTGGAATAATTTTCATAACATGCTTAATTATCTCCCTATAGTTAGGCATATACTACTTCAGATGAGCTCTGCTCATTTCGTTACCAGTGTATGCTGAAAGTTGAAACAAGACTTGCCATTATATAATTTCAACAGCTTCTTTATGTTGATTTATTAGCACATGCAGGAACAATAAAATTATCAACGCATCTTTTGATGCGATGGAAGCAATTAACTCACAGCTTCCATCCATAGTGGAGTCAAGCATATACATATGTATATACACATATATATTATTTCACACATGTGGATTGAGTTCAGCTTCTCAGTTTAATTATACCTGATGCTCACTGAATGAGCTTGAATGATTTAAGGCAATCATAACCTATAAGGAATAAATATTTATGCTTTCTAGTTCTTTGTGCTCATAAAAAGCAGTCTTTGCAATAGATGGATTTGGAATACAAATAAACTCTGTGAATTGAGTTTAATGTCATAATGCAATATAAGCTTTCAGTATGAACTGATCATAACCTGGAATAAGATCTAAACACGAACTGTAAAGAACCTAACACCCACCCACACAGACTTTGTGCATTTTATGATTAGGTTTAGGTAGATTTTACTATAAAACAGTACTGAGAAGGGGGAGGATAAAAGTGATCTTTTCAACAAAGTTTCTGATTATTCTTAGAACCAAGGAGCCTCGACTAGCAAGTCGTGCATTTTGAGAACATCTGTCCATTTTTAAGATTATTCCAATGCAGATGCATTTTGCTGTCACTTACAAACACAAGCAACCTACACCTTGATTTAACTGCAATGAGGACATTACAAGGACAAAGGAGGACAAAAGCAGATGAGTGGAAGGTACAGAAATCTAAAGATCCTCTTGCAAGCGATATGCAACCTTGATTTGCATCCGTGATGAGCAGACCCTGATCTGCATCTGTGATGATGGAACACAGGGCGGAGTGCTGGAGGCTTTGCTGCTGGGGCTCCCCTTTCCCTGGGCATGGGGGTTTTGGGGCTCCATGTACCTGTCTCCAGTTTGCTTGTCCCCACAGTCACACTGCGAAACCCCAGCTAAGGAATGGCTGTGCATCACCAGAAGCAGAGTAGAAGGACCGTGCTTAGCACAGCTCCTGCAGTGGAGTCTGTCCCTGTGCTCAGCAAACCCTCCTGTAGCAAAAGCCTTCCCGATAGGAGCTGAGGGCACAGCCTATGAACAGCCCTGCAGCTCCCTCCCTGCTTCAGCTTCGGGGCAAGATCAGCTTCAAGCCCCAGGCACGCTTTCTCTCTTCTCAGTTCCCAGACAAATGCAGCTCAGGGACACCAAGTCCTATAGCTGCTCTGGCCAAACTGGGAATGGTTACAGTGGACAAGCCTATCACCCAGCATGTCTGAACTGCCATTTTTATGTCATTGTTTAAGCACCTGAAGAAGAGAATCCCACGGACTATGCCTCACCTCCAGAATAAACCACCATCCCCAGACATGTACCAAGAATCAAATTAAATTAGACAGCAGATTTTTCCCAGAACAGACAACTAAGTTTTCCACCTTTGTTAGTTATAGCAAACAGTATTTAAAGGCTGTTTATTTTTTTTACCCTATACCATACAGACAGATCATTGTTGCCTCCTCCCTCCTCTACTTGCTCGTGGCCAAAACAGACCTCAGGAGAGGGAGCAGATACATTACAGATCGTCATGACCTGGTTGAAAGGGACAGGACAGATTTTCAAAGCAAAACTGTTCTTTATGAATGTTTACTCTGTGTCTTAGCAGACTCGTCGACTCTCATCATTGTATTACACAGTATATGGATGTTAACAACCCATGTTAACATGAAATCATGCTGCCTACAGCAAAATAATATAACATTGGTCCTGTACCATACCACATATACCTACTGCAGTGGCATTTTCCTGCTCCCGCTGTTGCTGTTTTAATTCTTACCTTTTCTAATTAAACCATGGCACTTCCAAGATAATCTTAAAGCTAGGTTAGCAGTTTGGCAAGGGTTTAAGCTTAATTTTACTAAATGTGATTCAAGGAGCCTTTTACAGGGCTGCACCCAGGAGAAAAGTGGCCACATGGTTTATTTTAACATATTCATAGTGAAAATATCTATACCATAGACCTAATCTTATCCCCTGTGAATTCAGCACAAGCCTCTCTGTTGAGCTTTTTGGACATTGAACTTGCGCCCAAAACCAAAGCTTTTCCTCCTGCAATGCATCTGCCTCTTGCAAAGCTACTTTTTATGCTATGAGACAAAAGATCTTAATTAATTATTGAACAGCACAGCTTGTCATTCTTATTTATTTTCACTAAATATATCTCAGAACTTGTGTTTATTAATGGTTTTGCTACACTGACTCACAAATGGCATAAACCTCAAGAGCACAGCATGCCTGGGTGACAGCAGTGGCACTGGGCACATCGCACACAGAGCCAACACAGCGAGGCTCTCAGCCCACTCGGGAAGCAATCGAGAATGTTTGTAAGAACTTCTACATCATTGAAGCACTTGTTTAGTGAGAAATCCACAATGAAACAGGAAACCGTGGAGGGAAAAGAGGGCCACTGCCACACTGCCCACGTGGTACGACTCTCCTTGTGCCCAGGATGCTTGCAAAGGTCACCAGCTGCTTTGGAACAAACAGCACTCCTGATGCTGAGCTTTATGGACCAAACTGCAAGGCAGGTGATGCTCTGCCAGCTGCTGTGCTGTGCAAAGATAGTTATTCCTGTGCTTGCCTACATGGAAGCTGTGTGGCCACCTCAGCTGCAGAGCTCCCCCTGTCCCACCATTAAGTATGGCCACAGCAAGGCTTAACCTTCAGAACAAATCAGCATGGAAATACTGGATGCAAGGGTTGTAAAGGGGTGTGGGGTTCCCCACATGGTAACAGCCATATTTGTTCATCTGTCCAGCGAAGTACTGCTGCTGGCTCTCAGCCAGTTCAACAAAATCGCAGCCACAGCCACCATGCTCCACAGGGACACCAGCCACCACACCTGGTGCAGAACAGGATGTTCCATGGCCCAGCAATGGCCCAGCCTGCACCACCATTCTGTTCAGCAGTGAAAAAATCACTGAGGTTCTGATTGCAACAACTGAGTTTATTTCAAATACCTAAAAGCACTTCCATTCATCTTTTTCATCTTTTCTCACCTTTTAGAACATACTTCTTATTTGCCTGTAGTTACATATTTGTTTCAAAAATATGAAAAATACATTTAACTGAAATACTCCTTCTGTACCATTGGGGTTACATGGTTAAAGAGGAATATAAACTAGAGGCATTTTTGAGACTATTAATCCTTTTGCCTGAAATAATCCAACCAGGAATAGTTTTTTAAAAAACACACGAACCGTGACTTTGCCTATCCATCTACTGGTTTGCACACCTTATCATTCACAAGAAATGATGTATAACAATGAACCACCACCCTTCATCCTAAGCACAATCCCCTGTCAAGCCCTTTGTCAGAACACCAACCAGTTCATCCCCAGTGTATGATACCCAGGACAAGGAAGCCAGGCCACCTTCTCCATATACTCATGCATGCAAAGCCGGGGGATACTTTCATTAAAACTACATATTAAGTAGTGTTAGGGTCATAATCGATCAAGATCTATTGATCAAATTGATCTACTGACCCTTAGGAATTACAAGTCGTCTAACTGGTTTCAAGACCAAGTAACTTTCAGAGCAATCCCAGTAGGTTCCCACAGACTAGGACCCACTACTCCTGACTACCCACCATGGATGCTGTTTAGGCAAACCAGATCCCCCCCCCCCCAGCCATATTGACCTGGCATACCTCTAGAAGACTGTTTCCTAACAAAAAACTACAACACAAAAAATAATTATTCCTCCCATTACAGCTGTCTGCCTGTATTTGCTTGTGAAATTCTGACCTACCAATAAGAGAAAAAGAAAAAAATTAAGGATAATTATTTTGATGAGGATGAAACGATAGCAAATATCCTCAATAATTAAAACCAAATAATAAAAATACAAACTAATAATATAAAGTGGGAAGGAGTTGCCAGGGAGAAGGAGGAGCTGAGTAAAGTCTGGTCCCACAGCTGTCTCTCAGGCAGAACTGAAGCACTCTGGAGGAAAGTCGCTGCTGTGAGGATCCATTTCCATCGATCCCATCTACTCCCAGCACAGGTGGCAACTCCTATGCCAAAATGGCACCTTCTGGACTGTTACCAAAATGGGGACAGAGAACTCCTCTCCAGTATGGTACCACACATCCCAACACATCGTGCAGTAACTAAAATAGGGAGAAGGAGGTGAGACACTGATGACAAACAATGCGCTTCCCTTGGGGGAGTGCCGCTGCTGGTGACCGCTCCCTGCTCGCAGGAGCCACATTCTGATGGCTGTCCTGCCACCTACCCAGGGCGCAGAAATCGGGCAAAGCATCAGAACAGACTAGCTGGTTCTCACCAGGTTTGGCAGCCCTGGCCTCTGCGCAGGCAGCTGGGAGACCAGCGGTGGAGATGCTGGTGCCTCACACGCATCTGACACCTTTGCTATAAGCACAGCATGCCTCTACCTACGCTTGGTAGACAAAGCAAAGACTTCCAGGACAGCATCAACTTGCCAGAGCTGCCCTTCAAAAGGCTTAGTAACTATGATTGTAACTTTCTGAAACAGTGAAACATGTTTCTTCAACATAACTCTTTCCGTGCATTTTAAGTCTGTAACAGCTTTGGTAGCTGGACAAACCCAGTCTACTCGAGGGCACAGCTGGTTTTCATTGGCAATTTTAAATCATGACAAAGCCAAATGGAAGACTTGCAAGAGACATTTTCCACCTGAAACAGAAACCTCTGCGAAACCTTCAGCTACAAACCTAAATGGGGTCAGGTACAGAGGTGCCACCGGCTAGGATTCAGCACCTGCTTCAGTGTCACTGATGTACCTGAATGAACTCAGCCCATCCTGGACTGCCCTGTCCCAGTAGAAGCAGTCAGGGAGGGATGGGGATGCTGTGGTCACTTTGGCAATCTCCCAGGTCATAGGTATTGCTCCCCCAGCCCCATTCTGAAAACAGCAGCCAAACTTCAGAAAGGTGGAAACTTACAGGTGCAGCCTTTGCTATGGAGCAGCGTGGGGCTGGAGCAGAAGGCAAGTGAGCAGTTCTGTCCCAGGAGATCTTACAGCAGGAAATCGCAGCAAAGCAGGGATGAGTAAGGCCCCTTGGTCTTATCACAAACAGGCTTTTAAACACAAAACCTTCATTGCTTTGGTGCATTTCAAACCAATTCTATGATATTTTAATAAAATCAGGATGCAATATTAATGTATTCGTTATTTAAAAGCCATCTTTAAATCAGTGAAGTTATTTTTCTGCTGGAGAGTACTGTCCAAACAGCAGCTATCAAAGTTCAGCAACTTAATAAAGCAAGAAAGACCACTGTGAATCTGCTGCTGAGATGCAGATTACACCTGGGTGTTAGTTGTTACTGAAAAGCTCTCGTTAGAGCCCACTAGAGTCAAAGGGAAGATGTCAACAGCCTTGGAAAGACAATAGAAATATATAATGGTTTTTCACACTGTAAAGAGTTCAGAAACAAGACAACAAATGGAAAACGTTATTTTAGCAACCTTATACATACTTAACGAGTGCATAGACTCTATCACACATGAGCATCTATCAATTATGTTTTGGCAGGTACTGCCTATGCTGCCAACCCAGATGCATATGCTCCAGTTAACAGACACTGGCCATGTACAGCGCTAGCACCAGGGAATCCTCCTCCTGAGATAACATCAAGCCCATTCAAGCACTGAGGTTATCCCATTCAGGCTGCAGGGCTTGGGAGGTCAGTGCTTTCCATGAAAACTATGGGGTCTCTGCTCTTGCTGCTTCCCAGCTTAACCTTTTTGACTGAGGCAAAGGCCCAGGTGATTTACATTGCTTATCCAATTAAAGTGCAGCACTGCTGGGCTGACTGCTCCAGTGAGGCTGAAATCCGTACAAATACAAGCTTCCCCAGTGACTGCAGTCTCCTGCCAGCTCAGCTGGTCTCAAGCATGGGAAAATTGGAAATTTGCTTCCTTTCCTATAATATTTTAATCTATTCTACAACCTTGTTTTGTTGCTGGCACACCAGCATTTTCATCCCTCTCCTTTGTCAAAAATTTTATTCTTGCTTGTTTGTACATATATTCATTGCATTCTGCTGTGTACAGACAAGATCACCTTTGGTTTCTAAAGACAGCGAAAATCTTCAGTGGTGTAAATCCCAAGTATGTCGATTTCAAAAGTGAGCCCATGACCAAGGAGTAGAAAACCTATTAACAGTATAATTTTGTTGACTTTCAAATCACTGATGCTACACTGAAAATCCCACACTCAATAAGAAGCCCAGCAGGTACTCCAAGACATGTTTATTCCAAAGCCAAATGTGAGACACAATGATTCTTTTTTACATCTAAATTGGAATGTAATGAGCACATATTAACAAAGAGTATTAAATATTCAGCTGTCTAGTTCTACTGGGGAAAGGCTTTACCTTACACTTCCAGAGGGATGCACAGAGCAATGCTGATGTCAAGCAAGCTTTAGACTTTGCTCTTTTAATATCATTTAGAGGAATTCCACTTCTGCATGGAAAAATCCAACTACCCAACATCAGAAAAGCCTAAAGCAAGAGACAATCTGTAAATATGAAATAAAACGCCAGTATTGAATCTACACAGTGGCAGCATTAGCTGCTGCTTCCTTTTGTGGTGAGTACCCCCCCAAAAACCCTGTTTTGGAAGCAGATCACACTACTCACAAAATGCCATCAATTTCTTACTGATAATAACACTGAATGTGTACAGACTCATGGAGAAGATGAACACAGTGCTGTAAAATGCAGACACAAGGAGAAATTCTGTCACTGAGCTCATCTAAACCTCCCTTGTCATCCAAGCGTCAGGATTTTACTTTAATTTTTCTGAATTCTGTGGATTTTTCAGACTAAAATCTATGCACAGCAAAGGACAGAGCTGCTATTAAAAAAATCTAATGGGATATAAGATCAAATTAACAGAAAACATAGCAAAACAACCTTTGCACCTACCTGGAAACTATCTGCAAGTGCACTGTGTGTGCTGCAAATGGGTAACTTCTGCTGACTGCATGAAGATCCTCGTTTGAAAGGTGGTCTTAATTCACAAACATGAATAAAATGTGTTGCAGTACTGTATCCATAATAATGTTAGCTGCAGGATGGACATGCTGCATCCCGACCAGCACCCAGTTGCTAACCACAGTTAAATGCAAATGCTGTGGAGTAGTGTAGAAATGGAGCAAGTATGTAGTGACAGACAGGGAAAGGGTGTAAGAGAAAAGCATCTCTCAGGACATTACGGACCTCCATCACATCCTCTCCCACTACCTGTCATCCCTGTTCCAGTTGAAGGGCACAAGGTTGCTTATCTGTTCAAGGTAGAACCAGAAAAACATGCATCAGAAGAGCCATCAACGAACAGGGACCTGGTTTTAGCTATACATATATAAACAGGCAAAGTCTTCCAAAGTCATATTTCAATAATTAAGTAATTGGACCAGATACAAATTTATTCTGTTACCTTATTACCGGACCATCCTGCAGCAAGTACTTCTGCCTGTGACCATCCTCGCCAACATAAAGACTCTGTTTCTCTGCTAGACTTAGTTTGCATTGGTTAATGAGTTCCTTCTGCTGCTTTTTACCTTACCTGCTCAGTCCTAGTTACACATCTCTTTAAGGAATTAATTTCTTTTTCAAGATTTTGGAACTCTGCCCTTGTTTCTCCATCTCAAGTTCAAGTCCAAGTTCTTTTAGCTATACATATACAAACCTGTATTTAGCTATACATACTTAAATGCATGCATCTGCCTCATTCAAATGCAATCAGAGTATTGCAACACTGACAAACTACAAAACCGGTTTAAGAAAAAACATTAAACTGTGAAGGAATCTCCACCAAATTCCTGGAAACTGCAGGAAGGCACAGAAAATTGAAGAGCAGATGAGTAAGCCATGCGGTAATGGATTCCTCAGCAGCAGATAATGAGTATGTCTGCTTTGTAGGGCAGTCATGCATTACCCTCATCCCCTACCTGAAAGATGCTGCCCTCCCATGCAGACATAGCCATTGCAACACAGACACCATGATTGATAAGAGGGAAAGGTGCTGTGCCCAAAGCAGCATCCACGTAACCTCACTATGGTGGCTGACCAATTTTACAAAGTACTCCTTGCTGTTTAAGGCACTGAGTTTGAGTCATTAAGTCTGAAGGGGATTTGATACTGGGCACTACACATTGCACTTGTCTGATTTGAGAAATGCATGTAATACTCAGCTGCTGCCATGGGTATCTCCGTAGCTTGAAGCTAACTACCAGGAATGAAAATTCAATGCACGAGGCTGCAGGGAAACTACAGCTTGCTTATAAAAATCATTGACAACATTTCACATTTAACTCATTTCTGTTGTCTCTCTAATGTCTCCTGTGGGATTTTGACTTGAACTGAGATGGAGAAACAGGGGCAGAGTTCCAAAATCTTGAAAAAGAAGTTAATAACCTAAAGAAATGTGTAACTAGGACTGAGCAGGTGAGGTAAAAAGCATCAGAAGGAACTCATTAACCAACACAAACTAAGTCTGGCAGAGAAATGCAGTCTTTATGTTGGCGAAGATGGTCACAGGCAGAAGTACTTGCTGCAAGATTTGTATCTGGTCCAATTATTTAATTATTGAAACATTACTTTGGAGGACTCTGACTTTTTCTAGCCCCAAGGGCATTCACCTAGGTGAAAGATATCACCAACAGCTGCATCTGGACAAGGTGATGCAGACACTTGTTATCTTGCTTTCTTCATGAGAACCCCCCCCCCCCATTTGCTCAACTTGGTCCAGACAAATCGTTGTCAGCAACAGGGAAGATTAGTTTGTAAAAATTCCTGGAACATAAACAAGCAGTTTACTACTGAAAAGAGGAGAGCAATTAAATGAATAACTTCAATCACTGTGTCTAGTAGCCAGTAACAGAGTCAGATGCAGAAACACACCAATTTATTTTTATTTTTGTTGTTATCATTTTATGACTCCAGAAGTTAGTGAAAATCAGGGTCTAGGGACTTGCTTCCTTTAGAGGCAACATCCATCATGATTAGGTAATATGGGGCAACACTGCCTATTTGCAAAGGACAAGAGAAGTCTCTTTGCTTGAATGAAGGAGGAATTGAACAGTAACAAAAAAAAAATCAATTTTTACAAACCATGCAGACTCCTCCAGCTACATTCAGACCCCTCACCTCTGCTTCTACTTTCTCAAGGTCACACCACATTTTTGCTCAAGGCCATTTTCAGTTGGCTAAAGCCAAGTCTGCCTAGAAGCCACCTTTGCTGAATTCTCTTTCCTTACTCTGTTTCTTTGACAGGCCCAGATAAATACTTTCATTAAAAATATTCAGCACTTTCTGAATCTGATTATCTTCTTGCCTCTGCTTCAGATTGCAAAACATGTTGTGGTTTTTTGAGCAGTAATTGCCCTCACTGGTCTGTAAAGGTGCTGCTGTGTGAATCCTTGCAAGAAACAACTTCAGTTGGCACAGACACTGCTCAGCTGCTAAAAGATTTAGCTAAGCCTCCTCTGTCCTTCCTCACACTCCACACGGAAGCCAGCAAAAAGTCAGAGTCCAGCAGAGCAAACCTAGCCTGTCTCCCTGCCTTTCCTCACCTCCAGCACTGGGTTACTGGATAAAATCTCTGGCATGCTGCAATACATGGGAAGGCACAGTGAACACGGCAGCTACCTCAAAAAATCGAAAGCTTGGGGGGGATGGGGTATGTCAATCACTGTTTGTAATTCTCCCTGGCATCTACCATGAAAGCAGTTACACAGGGTAATGATGATTTATGGTGCATACCCTTGCACGACTGCTGGGCGCTCCCTCACCTGGAACATTCTAATGGACCCTTGGCTTCTCGATTGGAAACCAGAGAGAAACTGAGGTAAATTTAATGATGAGATGCAAGCAGGATTTGTTTTCTTGTTTACTGAAAAGGACAGGCCATATATGAACAGTATTTACACCAGGAGTTTAAAAGCACATTTTCCCCAGAGTGTGTAAGCCACAGTCAGACTAGTGGGGTGAAATGGTACAGGATCTGTCCTCATTTTTCCCCTTCCTCTTTATGTGATATAAGTGTAAGGGGGCTCATTCATAAGCAATTTTGGCTTCTTCCCTTGAATGGATCTGAACATGAAGCCAAAGCCAAGCCAAACATCCATGGGTTCACAAGTAACCCAGAAAGGGATGGCTGCCGGTGAAGAGAAACACTTGGAAAGCTGGTTAGCACAGCAAGGACCTTTCTGAGCATGGACAACAAAACTGCCTCACGTGGCCTATTTTTCAGCAGCAAATATATAAAGATCTGTCATTAATAGGGGTAGTCTCCATGACACTCTTTAGAGGAGACAAGGTGTACTGTGAATACATGCTGAAGGCACTCATAGGAGAGTCCTTTGAGTCCCAGCAGATGGAATTTCACCTTCTTCAAGGGGATTGGGATAACACTAGCAATTCTTACAATCCTTTATATAGATGTCTAAACAAGTCATTATGTAAAATAACCCCTGAAGCTTCAGCAGGCCTTACAAGTCAGTGACTATTTCACCAACAAGGTGGGAAGGTAAAGTAGCACATCCTCCAGGGTGCCTGACTCCAGTGCCAGTAGCGCCCTGATGCACAGCCCCAGCCAAGGCCAGCAAGCTGTACAGTCCACAGACCACTTGGGTAGACAAGGAGAAAAAAGGAGAAGGATTTTATGAAGGAAGACTTTTATAGTTTCCTATCCCAGCAGAAACAACATTTTAAATTATTGCTTTTGGCAAATTTACCCTTATAGCTTTGCATTTCTTTGTCCAGGTTTCCTGTGGTTTTATTTTTTACTTTTCCTATTTTTAAATTAAGGAAAAAAAGTGGAAATTGCTAGTGAAGATCTATTTTTCTACTGTACTGGAAAGCAACAAAAATAATATACTCAGTGACCTGGGATGGAAAATATAAGAATGGCAATGATATGAGGGTGAAGGATGATTCTACAATGAATGTCTGTTTCTAAAAAGGAAGAGCTCTCAGCAGGTTACAGTACCGCCTGGCACAGACACAAGAGACTTGGAGGCATCACAGTAAACTGGAAAAAGCATTAGCTGGCTTATGAAATTTGACACAATTATTATACATTTTTTTTTTTAGTTAAAAATTGATAATGTAGGAGCTTAGTCACCTCACTGCTATTCCATCAGATTAAGAAATTGCCTATAAGAAGGTCAGAAAATTAGTACTCTGGTTAAATGAAAAATAGTAGCATGACACACATAACTACAGCGATAGATACACACATACATGCGCTCATATATAAATATACAGCAGAAATACAATATGGAAAACTACCAGTATTTTCTAAAGGATACACCCCACTTTTTCACTTTAACAATGGAATTCAGTTACATGGTACCAAGAATAATAATTGAATTAATACGAATGAAACAAATTCCCACTTCTTAATTAAAATTTTTTGACTCAGAATGGCTTTAGAAGGCAAATGTGGCAGAAAACTCTTCCCCATCATAGCACCAGAAGCACCCCCCCCAAAACTCTCCCTCCACTGCATCCCTTCTCCTTAACTGGAGGGATGCAACTCCAATGGCACAGCACTACTGAAGATACCTCAGCTGGCTGTCCTGCTCCAGTGGCTTTCACAGCCTTCTTCAAGCTCAATTTACAGCATACTAAGGTATTTTATAGACAAGTATGTAGAGCTTTGAACAGAAACCCAGACTGAAGATACCTTTTGAAAAATAGAAACACAACAGCTGTGATGAGGACCTAGTTGCCAAGAGCATCAGCCCAAAGGCTTTCATTCTTCCCTCGTCACTAAACTTCGGAAGGTCAGCAGTGAGCTGTTTAGTGATGAGCTTTCATCTCCCTCGAACTGCCCCAAGCACGGCTCCAGGTTCCTTCAGAAGTGAAGTTTTTTCATCATACCTTCTTCTCTAGGGGATATTTGCCCATACACATCTGTGTTCCTCCACAAATACATTCGAGACTGCTAGTAGCTCTTGTACAAGCCTGAAAAGAAAGGTCCATTTTTCAAAGACTGAATTAATACCTCCGTATTCACAAACAGCAGGGCAAGGAGGAGGAAAGAGATGCTGTAAGCACTCAGACTGAAAGAAGGTGATGGCAAAACCTCATCTTCTCTTAAGAGCCCAAGCATGCAGGGGAAAGAAAAGCGCTCTGAATGTCAAAAAAGCTTCAACTGAAGTCTGCACTTATTTAAGTACCAGGAGGCATAAATCTGTAGGAAACTAGCCCTCATTAGGTCAGAGATTAAGGAGGTAATTGCCCATGTCCTTGCATGCATGCTGGCCAGCAGACATTGCTGTCTCAGCATCAAGCACAAGTCATCTCCTCCAGCCTCCACTGAACTATCTTGCTTTTGGAAAGCTCCATTTTATCATCCTTTATCACCACAGAATTAAGGGCTGTTTGGGTTTGGCTACGAGGACTCTACTCAGATTTAATTCCCATGGATTTGTTATATCAAGCAATATTTCCCACCACCCCTCTTCTGATCCCCATTGTCAACAGTCACCATGTGCAGAGTCCCCAGGGTTCAAGAAGCAGCCAACAAGCTACCGAATCAGCTGCTGGAACAGCATGCTGGGGTATATCTCACAGACAGCAGCAGGCTCCTGACAGAAAAGGCCCTGTGTTTGGAAAATATTTACATTTCATTACAATGATCCTCTGCTACATGTCTAAGTGCCAGGCTGCCAAGTGCATTCTACATAAAAGCCAGATTATTGGAAAATATTGTCCTCTACATAAGTAGTAGTCTTGCATATAATGAGGCTATTTGATGGATCACACATGCAGCAGCTTTGCCCCCTCCACGCTGCTCAGGGCAGATGCCATAACCCTGAGCCATGGGAGAGGCACTGGCAGATGGAGGGGAGAGCAACAGCACAGGCAGCGTGGTCCCGATCCTTGTGGTTAATGCTCGTATGGAGAATTTTCATAATCATCTACACTGGAAATGGCTGTGATGCCTGAAAAAGGTGCTTGAGAAGATAGATTCAGCTCTCATAGTACAGTTAAAGCAGAGAAAATAAATATCTGTTTGTTTTGAACGAGAAAATCCTTACTTAGGATGAATACTAATGTGTGTATTTACTATGGTGGCTGACAAAACAAACAATATTTCTTTCTGTTTGGTTCTTACAATTCAGTTTTCTGACTGTGGCAGCATTTCAACTCAGGAATCTGCCCTCCACTGCTTTCCAACAACCGGACAGCAACTCCAATGCACACTATGATTCCTCCCTGCATCCCACAAGAAAGTTTAAAAATAGTTTTCATATTTGGATTTTCAAGGGAAGCAGTTTAGGTGTCTTTGATTAGCAGGTCCCAGAAGTCACCCAATGGAGACCTGTACATCTGTACAGTAAATTTCATGAAATCATAAAATCATTTGGTTGGAAAAGACCTTTGAGATCGAGTCCATCCATACCTGTCTGCTAGTAAAACATGTCTCTGAGCACCTCATCTACCTGTCTTTTAAATACCTCCAGGGAAAGTGACTCAACCACTTCCCTGAGAAGCCATTCCAGTGCCTGATAACTCTTTCAGTGAAGAAATTTTTTCTAATATCTAAACTGGTGCAACTTTCCTCTCATCCTATCACTTGTTACATGGGAAAAGAATGACTGACAGAATGGTGACTTTTCAGGGTCTTTTTTCAGGCTTCTTAAAATCAGAAAATAAACTCGTACCAGTTATTGACTCAGTATTTCTACAGACAAGAAATGCTTCAGCATGATAAAAAAGCAGCCCACCCTTGCCCTACCTTGACAAATAGAACTGACAAATCATTGGCACTGCTGTGGTTAAAACTGACTCTCCAATTCTTACATCCTCCTACATGCTACTGCAGATTTCCTTGAAAAGCCTTGGTCCTCAAGGGATTTGAGACATGACTGTTGTTTATTTCCTCTCACTTGTGGAAAAACTTCTCACAATACAATCTCCTTTACGCATAAATCAACTCCACGGCATTAAGCTTTAGGGTCCAGTAGCACTTCTGAACACACCTAGCAAAGAAACAAAGTCTTTGATCTTCCCTTTCCTCTACCTCTCTCTTTTGGGAAAGTAATGTTTAAAAACAGGGGAACACACTGGCTCACGATATGGTTTGACAGAAGTTTCTGTGCTACAGATAGTGATTTTTGCTACTAGGGAGAAGGGCTGGAGCCCAACCACCTGCTCCTGGGCTGACCAGCTGCTCCACGTGCAGGGCACCACAGGGGCTGGGCAACGAGACTGTAGCCACTGCCTCAAGTAACAGCCATGAGGCTTACCTCTGGGATATGCGAAGCAACCCTGAATCATTGACGAAGAAGTCAGATGGAGCAGTTGCTCATGTCTGAGGTGTATGAGATTGGGGAAAACAAAATGAATCTGTCTTAAATGTTCATCGAACCACCACAACATACAGTTTGTGTTATTTGTTAAGTGCCTAATATTCCAGTAAAGTTAAAAAACTTCTTTTCCTACAAACAATTTTAGCTTGGAACACTTCTTCTGATGCAAGACAGTGAGCACCGAGAGCGCCGGATGTCTAATAGTAAGGTTTTCCCAGTGGTGGAGGACTATACCTACAGCTCAGTCAGTGAAAGGTGCTCTCCATGTAGTAAGCGCTTATGATTGGTGTATAAAGCCAAGGGGCTTATTTCCAGTTACGATCCCTCATGTATAAATTTATCACAAAACTTAACGGAATCAACACTTACTCTGAACTTGTTTCTGTCCATTACCCATATTTGGAAATACTAGAATATTGGAAATATTGTTTTCTTTGGAATAGATCGATTAATTTTCAAAGCCTATGGAATTGTTCTGGCTTCCTCACCAACACACAGCTATCACTTTCCCCAGACTGGTCTTTAGTTCTTAAATGTCTGTTTGAAGAAATGAATCAGCAACAGAAAATAAACGAAACAGGGCGCCTTCTAATGTGTCAAAATACATTAAAAATAGGGATGCTTCTTGAGCCAAACCAATCCACAGTAATGCAAACTTACTGGAGTGTTACACTGCTTATTTTCTGCCAGCTACACAAACAATAGCTGTTCTGGGCCCGAACCATTTTTTATCATGAAATTGTAGAACCAGAACATTGCACCAGATTCAGATCAACTGGGAGGCATGGGCAACAGCAAAAATGCACTTCAAAAATATGCAAAACATGTGCTTAAAATGATGCATATATTATAGTTCATTAAAGAGAAATTAGGGATCCTAAGAAAACAAATTTATTTGGCACTTTATTTTTTCTCACCAGCTTCCTTTGTTTCCAGTGATTCTCAGGTCTGGCTAAGCACAGAAATTGGAACATGGGCTTGTTACAACTGCAAGGAATAATTAAAACAAAGCTTGTTTCACCAGATATCAAAATGTAAATGAAGCATGAGATCATCATTGATGAATATCCTCTCCCAAAGGCATGGAGCCTTAAAAGCGCTGAAAACCTCCCTTTCCCTGATTTGAAAAGGCACAACTTGGGGTTCTTACTCATTGCATAAGGTGTTCTCTCTTTGAAAAGATCTATAGTGAACGTCATACTGGTTTCCAGAAGTGCACTGGTTCAATAATTCAAATATGGTAACTGAGCCATCACTTGCAAAACCCAAACAGCTCAGATTCACAGACAGATTTGGGAACTCGAATATTTAATTGCCATCTACTCCACAATTTTAAAGCCAGAAGTAGAAGCAACACTGGTTTTCTGTTATTTTGGTTGTTTGTTTAAAACCAAAAGGAGAAATAAAATGCTAACATCTTCACAGTAAAGGCAGAACTGTACATTCATCAGAAATGAATGGACCTGAAATTGAATTTTTTGGGTGCAGAGTTGTACATTGTGCTTGTACAATTGGCATTGCCTGGTAATATAAATAGCTAAGGTTGAATAACAGGGCGTGCTATTATGGCTAAATGATGAGAATGACTGTTATTTAAATCTTAGCCAGCCCGAAAGTGCAGGCTGCAGGAGTGTACCAAGACTGCTCTGCAGCCTGAAATCTCCTCTCTGCTCATGCCGGACAACCACACCAATTCACCACTGCCGCTACCTCCATTCTGCCCTATTCTATGGCTGCTAAATCCCATCCTGAATTCAATATTCTTCTCCACTCTGGTGTTAAGCTGATAAAAAGGTAATTGTTTCTTTACATCAAGAGTCTGACCCAAGGACTGCTGTTTTAGTGAATAAAACCCACTCTGAGCATGGATCAGACCCTGCAACCCACAGGGGCCTGCAGCGGGCCAAATTGTACAAGTCAGTGTTAAACACTCACTAGTATCTTATGAGAAAACATGGAGGTTCTACTATTGTACTTTGAAGGAAATCAAGGGAGCATTTTAATATTTTTCAGCTATATTTTCCCTGGTTTCCTTAAAGATAAAAATAAATTATCATGTCAAATCATTGGCAAGCTGTCACTATCAGTTTCAGATAATTAAGTGAGATGTATTCTGGAGCAGAGCCAAATCCCAGTAACATGGTAATTACTTCTATAGAGCCCAGTTCAAGATCATATAGCACTCTCCTCCTGCATCTTCATTACTGTCTTGTTTTAAACCCAGGTCTTAAACTACCTAAAGAGCTTTGGGAAAAACAAAAAAAAATTGCTGCTTAGTAACGGCAGGCTCAGAGTCATCCTTCTGCAGGCCTGTAAGGAATCTGCACAGCATTTCTGGATGACTCACTTGAGTGCACGGCATCAGCATGGACCGATGCACCACAGCATGTGGAAGTGGTAAGACCAACAGCCCTTCCCATGCAAGAGGATCCCACACGAATCCTTCCACCTCAGGACGCTCTTAAGCCTTATGCACCAATGCAGAGATGAGTTTAGCACCCTTTATTCCTCCTACATCTCTTCTATTTAAATTAATAGAATCATAGAATAGTTTGGGTTTGAAGGGACCTTAAAGATGATCCAGTTCAAACCCCTTGGCATGGGTAGGGACATATTCCACTAGGTCAGGTTGCTCAAAGCTTCATTCAGCCTGGCTTTGAACACCTCCAGGGATGGGGCATCCACAATTTCTCTAGGTAACCTGTGCCAAAGCCTCACCACCCTTCCAGAAAAACATTTCTTCCTAACATTTAATCTAATGCTGCTCTCTTTCAGCTTAAAAGCTTAAAAGCTATCACTACACTTCCTGATAAAGAGCCCATCCCCAGCTTTCTTGTAGGCCACCTTTAAGTACTGGAAGGCTGCCATAAGGTCTCCCCAAAGCCTTCTCTGCCATACAGAGACTCAGGAAACCAGCAGAAGCTCAACAATCTCAGTTTGGGTTCCCATTTCCAGTGTTTTGGCATTGCATTTCTTCCTGTACTCCAACAGCAGGTTCTCCACTGCCAGCTTGGTACAAACTGTTATTCTACAAATAGCCACTGGAACAGTGTTTTGAGTAGCAGAAAGCTCCAGGTTTGTCTCTGAAGATGGATCTTGGCCCTGGTGCGTGCTACGGAAACAAGTGCTGGGTCCCTGCTCATCCCTTGTCCTTTATAAAAGGACAGAGATGACTGTCTTCGTATCCACAAACAGACTAGAAAAATGGTCAGACTATCCTACATGATTGCAGACTATGATACTGCTCTGCAATGTATAATTTTCATTCACTATGATTTTAACAGGACAATTGATTTTTAAGGATGAAGAGAAAATATGATTTCATCTCATTTCATGCAAGTAGATATTTACAAGATATAAATCATGAAGACAACACGGCTACAAATACTACATTACAATCTGCACTAGACTGGCATGGTTTTAAATTACTTCGCTTCTACTAAAGCTTACAGTAGATTTTTTTTTCTTCAAAATGATCTGTATTGATACCAAGTATATACTGCAGACACACACACAAAAATAATGATTTGAGGGAAGGAGAGCAAAATCAGCCCCTTTACTTTTGTGATGAGACATATTTAGAAACTCTTGGTATTCTTCAGTTTGGATTCCCTGTCACCCTGAGCCTTGCAAGATGACCATACAGCATTTATGGCAACTGGACACTCATCTGACACATACATAGGCACTTTTAGAAAAAGAAAAAAACTTCTTTCAACACAAATCCTATAAAAACATTATTGGTTTTATCTCCAGGAAATGCAACCCCAAACTAAATGGGACATAAACAGCTGCTTAAACATAAATAAAATTTGTCGCTTTTAATAAAAAGAAACTAGGCACACAGGTCCATGACTGCAAAACAAAAAGGAGGGAGGTGCAAGGAAGAAATGTTACTGGGAGCCTCAGAGGTCCCTCCACTCCAGCTCCACCAGAGAGGCCAGGGGAGTATCATCAGAGGGCAGCTCCCCAGCTTCTCCCACCACAGGGGCTGTGCCCCAGAAGGGTTTTCCTGGACCTCTTGGGAAGTGTTCAGGACTCAGCTTTGAAAGAACTGTTTCCCTGGGCTTCAGCCAAGGCTGCTCAATGCTCCACTGGATCCATGGGCAAACCCTTGGCTTTTATGCTACAGATCCCAAGTGCTCTCACAGCATCACCACAAACTGTACTAAAGCATTAAAAAAAAAATCTCCAGCTTACATGCAACCAGAGCAGGGAACAATTACCAGTGCAAATACACTTGATGTTGACTTTAAAAAAAAAAAAAAAAATCATGAAAACACTCATTCGTGACAGTGTTCAAATAGGTGCATCAGTCCATGACCCCATGCATGATCCACACACTCTCAGCCAACTCCAAACTTCTAACCAGGGCTCACTGCTACATCTTCACCCTTGTCCTTCACACCTAGCTAATGCTGAAGGAGAAGGCTGAATTACGCTACTTCAGTCAAATGTCAAAATCCCCACAGAAATCCCAGAGCAGTAACTGGACATCTCAAAGCAGAATCTGGCTTTTCAGGGAAGCTGAATCAAGATTGTTTCTTAACTTTCCAACCACCCTTCTATGTCAATTTATGCAACTAAAATGAATTTGCCAGAAAGCCTGGGGATATAAAAGGTTCAAAAATGCCACAGCCACCTAACCAGACCACCAAGCTGCAGGATGCCCAGGATACCTTGACCTCAAGCCAGGTTTTAAACTTCCATTATTTTGCCTGTGGTAGAAAACAGAAGCTAGGTAAAGACCAATATCAAAGAGAAAACTGAGACATATTTTTCCCTTCTTATTATGATTATTTTGGAAAATAGAAGACATGATCTGAGGAAAGGCACCAAATTCTCCTCAGAAGGACAGGTTTGTATTGCAGAAGAGACCAGATGGACAGAGATGGTGGCAGAGCAGCCTGGCAGAAAAGCTGCTCTAGAAAACAATGTGAGGATATAACTTCATCAGATGTAGGGCTGCAGAAAATCAAAAGCTGACTATAACATGCTCTTTGGAAAATCCAAGCACATGCACTAAAAAACTGTCTACAAGTGAAAATAGCAAACCACAGGCAGAAGGCAGCAGGAACATCTGTGGGAGTGCCACAGGCAGATGACTTCAAAATAATTAAACAGAACCCCAAACACTTCTGCAAAACTTTGAAAGTGAATTTGGACATCTTTGGATCAAGAGAGAAAGCTCCTACAGCCTATTCTTGTTGGTAGGTTGGAAGAAAGGTGGGGTTTAGCCCTTTCCCTCAGAGCTCCCCATGATGTTGCTCCACATGTGAAATGGTTTCCCTCTGTCCTCCAAAACCATCTGCTGCATTCCAGTCCTGTCCCACCACCTCTTGTACCTCTTGTGCCTGTTTCCCTTCAGATAAACCACTAACAGCAGTCCTCCTCCCTAGTTACAACCAATAAAATTGCTATAAATCAATCCTACAGTCTTCCTCAAAAATCTTCTCTTTTTCCTTTACCCAAGCTCCAACAGCCTCACTCCGTATTTGTTCCTACTACAAAAACTCTTTGCCCTTCCTGTACACTGAAGGTGAGAAATGCTGAAGTCATCACATATCTCCAACACCAAATGCAAAACCCCTGCAGGCAGAGAGCTGAGAGCACCTGATTCCTGCACCCTTGGCAGCACAAGCAGTTACTGCATTTTTGTTTCTGAAGGATAATTTTAAGCTTTCATTTCAGTACGCGTTGACATAACCACTTTAGGAACAAGTAAATGATGAAGAAAATTGCTCATTGGAGTGGGAACTGAAGATGCGTAGATAGAAAGTCAGCAAATATTTCTGTAAAACTGCAGAGTAAGTACTAAGTGTCAATGAGTACCTCCTGCCAATAAACTGAGGTGGGGTAGGGTTTGTTAAAAGAGGAGGATATGGATAGAAAAAAATGGGATTTTGTTATTTCCATCACGTAAGCAGAGAAACAAGCAAACTCAAAATGGCTTCAAAACCAAAGTGAAGTCAAAACTAGCCAAAACCCCTTAAAAGATAAAAGCCAAAGTGCCACGTATAGCCTTTTTAAAAATTTGTGTACTGTATTATTGATGCTTGTAAGTACCATCAGTTTGAAAGTAAATAAAAAAACCTCTCCCTGACCTGAGGAAGGGAGAAAGCAATGATACAACAACCAACTGCTCTCTGGGAGGACAGGCAGTGGGGAACAGTCCTGGCATGGAAACGGCCTCCCAGAGAAGACCCAAGCCCTGGCACCATAAGCCCATGTTCCCACACTTCTAACCAGCTGGTTTAACATGCATGTAATGCCTCCCAAAAAAAGACCTCCTGCAAATCTCCCCACTCCCCTCTCCCCTATCAATTTGCCATTCAACCAGCATTAATTGCAGGCAGGTACAACTCTGATTGCTTTTCAGAAGTCTTGTTGCTTCATTTGGGAAAGCTGAAACTTCTCCATTTAAAAGAATTCTCAGAGGAATGATTTTTAGATGGGTTTTTAAGCTTCCTCATTTCTTCCCTTTTGAGGAGAAACAGCTCTTCAAGTCCATATACCCACCCCGAGACATACCTTCCTCCACACCTCCTTGGTACTGCCTTTGCACATCTGCCATCTCAGGCTGGAATTAATCCTCTGCACGACATCAGCTAACTCCTGTCACTGGCGTTTAATTGAAAAAAGTGTCCAAATTTAAACGAGAGCTCTGTGACCAGCAAAAGTTAACACAAACCATTTCCCAACTTTTAATGAGATTTCTCACCACAATAGCTGTAAAATTAAGAATCATAATAATGGTACTAAAAATGACATATTTAATAAAAAAATAACAAGACTATTAAATGTCACTTTAAGCGCCATAGTTCAAAAAGCAAATGATACAAATCCCCAAAGTCTCAGTGTCTGGACTCAGCCATCTGGGCTTCTGTTAACCCAAAGCTCAAGACACTTTACTTCGGGTCAGATTCCACAACTTTAGAAGACTGAAAATACAAATCCTGTCTGGAAGGGGTTTTTTCACTCTTTTTATTTTTAAAGGCGATTAGTACAACCCAGAAGACATCCAGCTTCTGGGTCATCAAACACCGATTCCCCACCTGAAGTTATAAACCTGGAATTCCCTGTCTCCAATATATAAGGTTTTCCTGAAGTTTTACAGATCAAGTAGCCACATAAGAGAACTTGAAGATGTCCCTAAGATTTCAGCTGCAGGAAAATCATGTTTTATTTAGTAAAAGAGATCTTCAGCACCATTTAGAGTGAGCTTCCTAAAAGCTGCATATATCAAGTATGAAATTAGATTCCTTGCTTTTGCTCTTATTACCTCCTGGAATCCACCTCAGTAATTACAGACCATACAACACCTGGGGCTGGAGCTTCAGCTCTCCCCCTTTCTCTTCTTCCTCCTGCTCCCTGTGAGGAAGCTATTCTTACTGACAAACTCCTTTAAAATCTCCAATCACCCAGGCTACCCTGCTGCTGACTTACTCATTTTTCATATTAATCATAGAATGGTTTGGGTTGGAAGAGACATTTAGAGGCTATTCAGTCCAACCTCACTGCAATGAGCAGGGACATCTTCCACTAGGTCAGGCTGCTCATAGTCCACTCCAACCTGATCTTGAACGTTTCCAGCGATGGGGCATCTACCACTTTTGGGCAACCTGTGCCAGCATTTCACCACCCTCATCAGAAACAATTTCTTCCTTTTATCTAGAAACCAAAGAGATATTTCTTCTTTCAAAAGTAGCAGCGTTAGACGCACCACCTAATCCTGCTGCTTGCTTTGATAAAGAGGAAAGACAATTCCATAGAAAAGTAAAAAAATAAACCACAAAGGCCAAGTATCAGACTAGAAAATCTGTGTGTATTTTATGCCAGTAACCCAAGAGGACTTCTCCAAATAGCACCCCTCAAGTCTCTCAGTTTCAGCACCACCGTTTTCAGAGTAGATCAAGCCTCTTCAACTCTGACTTTCAAGAAGAGGCAGCCCAGGTCAATTCCTCCCATAAGCCTGTTCATGAAAATTAATGTGAAAACACCACTTCTGAAAGATTAACTATTAAAAAGGAAAACAAATATTTGTCGCAATTCTAGTCAACAAAGAAAATTAGCCCCAGGTTTGCACACTCTGTCTCACACTGTACAATTCCTGTTCTCAGCATCAGCCACAGCCATTGGTTGGGAGTGACCAGGAAAGGTGCCATCCTCAGCAGCACCTCCATCACCCGGCCCAGTTGTGTGCATTTATACAGGTATGCATATACACACACTATCAACACAACAAGGCACAGTACCAAAAAATAATCACCTGTACTCTCATTTTCTCCTTTCTGTTTCCTGCATTGACATTTTTTAAGCTGAATCATGAGTCCCCTCCCCATACTGGGTGCCCAGGAAAACCAGTGTCCCCAAGGACTGCTTGCCCTCTAGGCTCGCTTTGTGAGAAGTGGGACAGGATAACAACAGACACCAAAATATATACTGGAAATGAACAATTCTATAAGCCACATTTCTTGGAATTATTCTCAAATCTGACAAGTTTCTGTGAGTTACTGAACTGTTTCAGAAACATGGGAAACAGCACTCTTTCCATGTCACAGCTGGAACACACCATGTTCCACACTTCCCAGAATAAGCTCATGCCACTTATCATCAGTGACCCTATCTCAGATCTGGTATTCTTTTTACATTAATACCCTTCTGGTTGAATATTTTTCTGATTTTCAAAATACTACATGGAAAAAAAAGTATCACAGTGCTATCACTGATTGAAAAGAAATCCTTCTAAAACTGAGGCATCTAAGAGCTGGATCCCAGCTGATGCTGATATCTGAGGCCATATGACTCAGTGCGAAAATAAAAGATACTGAAAACTTTTCTAGTTGACCTGGGCTGCGAGGCAGGAGGGAAGAGGCACAAGAAAACATAGAAGGGAGGAGGGAAAATACTGAAAAGGGAGATGCTCTACCCACCAGGGACAAAACCTCATCAGGACAGAGCCCACCATGTGCCTTATCAGACCGCAGATGCCACCAGAAACCAGGAATTAGATAGTCTGGATATCTCAACACCTGCA